>JARHVA010002086.1:0-267500 GCA_037957365.1 Torreya grandis | reverse complement strand
TCTAAAATGGAAGTCTAAAATATAACTTATTTTGAGAGGTAAAGGACTCTATCAAATTACTGTGAGTGAGGAAACTTAGCCATCTATAGATGTAAAAAAGGTTAAGTGGTATAATATATGTGACAAGGTCTATGGGTTTCTATGCCTATCAATGTCTCTTAATCTCCTATTTCATGTTGAATCTACAAAAACTTTGAACGAAGTCTAGATAATCTTGGACAAGATTTTTGGAGTGTAGGACATCATGAGGGGTCATGAGATAGAGAATGAGCTCATCACATTGAGCCTAGGTGACTATGACACCATAAAATAATTATTTACAAAGTTTAAATCATTGAGACTATAGTTGAAGCAATATTTAATTGAGAAAATAGATGACCAATTGATTCTATTTGTGATTGAAAAACTAGGTCATGACTATTTAGTTTTTGTATCTACATTTCATGCTACCAAACATACACTTGGATACACTTGGAAAATTACATCATTTGATGAGTTTGTTGCCAATATGACTCAGGATAAAGATAAATTGGTTCAAATGGGTGCACTTAAGTCTTCAAAATCACATTCCTTGATTATCAATCAAGAGAAGAAGAAGCTTTCTAGCAGTAGAAAATAGGAGAAGAAATAGTCTAAACTAGATCATGAGCATACAAAGAATCAAAAATTAGATGCCAAGCCTAAGGAATCATCAAATGAGTCCTCCTCAAGTGGGAAACATAAGAAGGAGAAACTCAAATGCAATGTTTATAATAAACTTTGGCATGATGAATCTCAGTGCATGAAAAAGAAGATTGATACATTGACTAAGATGCTTGAGAAGAATAACATCAGTGTTCCTAAATATTCATCTCAAAACACATTAGCATAAGATTTTTCAAAGGGTAAAGATAGTAAAATGTTAAAAATAAGGGGAAGGTACTGTTTGTAGTAGATTCTCAACATTTTACTTGGGTTATTTACTTAGGTGCTTCCTATCACATGGCTTTCTCAGAGGATCTATTTTCAAAAAAAGAGCCATGTTTTGGGCCTTCAATTCTCATGGATGATGGAACTTCAATAGAAATTAGTGTTAAATGATAATTATAAGTGATGATACCTTCAATGATGTTTTGTGCATTCCTTCTTATCAACCAATCTTTTTTTAGTATATCAAATCACTCACATAGGTGTAGGGAAGTGAGTTGAGTTCACACCTAATTTAGTGGTCATCAAAGAGATACATAGTGACACCATAGTGGCTTATGGGAAGGCCAATCATCAGTCTAGGATATATACCTTCTCCTAATTTACCCCAGATCAGCCCTTAGCTATACTACTTACTCATGCAAATGGAGTGATCTAACTATGGCATGAATAGTTTGGCCATTTAAATTACTGTTACCTAGAGCAACTTAGTCATCAAGACATAGTTTTAGGATTGTCTAAAGTCAAATTCTTAGATGGCCTATACAATGGTTACATTCTTGGTAAGCATCCAAAAGATAGATATGACAAGGGCAAAGTAAGGAGAGCCAAATAAAAGCTAGAAATAGTCCATAGTAACTTAGTAAGTCCATTTCCAAAACCTTCATTCAATAGGACAAGATACATGCTCACATTCATTAATGAATTTTTGAGGTACACCTAGGTGTTTTTTCTCAAAAATAAGTTTGAGGTATTTGATCACGTTAATGACTTCAAGGCACTTATGGAAAAGCAACCAAAATGTTCCATCAAAATATTAAGGACTAAAAATGGTGGAGAGTATTTCAAAAATAGGTTTGAACAATTTTACACATCATAAGGGATTTAGATAAAACATAAAGTTATATAAAATCATCAATAGAATAGTGTGTCCAAACATAATAATCATACCTTGAAGGAAATGGCCAATTGTATGCTTCAATCAAAGTCTCTTGCTCCTTAGTATTGGGCCAAAGTAATCAAATATGTGTGTTACATTTAGAACCAAGTTCGACATAAAGCCTTGAAGGGAATCACTCCTTTTTAAGCTTGGGATGGTCAAAATCCCATAATAGATCACTTTCAAGTGTTTAAATCACTAGAAATGGCCAGGATTCCTAAGAAGAAATGTAAGTCAATGGACCCTCAAAGTCAGTCTTGTATCTTTATGGGGTATGCAGAGGGTGTTAAGGGATATAGGCTTCTCCATATTAAAACTAATGAGTTATTCATTGAAAGGAGTGTCAAGTTTCATGAGGGCCCACTTGAACACAATAATGGCACTCCAAACTCTTCAAAAGTCTCACTGGACATTGATTCTACTTCTGATAGTGATGTAGATCCACCTCAAGATCCTCCTAATGATGAGGATGACTCTTCTTCTCTTTCAAGTTCAAGTGATGAGAATTATCCTCCTCCGTCTCATACTCACACTATAGATGATGAGGACTTACCTCTTGTTTCTCCAATCTCATATAATTCTAGTTCTATTTGGGCTAGATAGATACTTCAAAGTGCTAAAGAACAGGTTGGAAATCCATCAGATATAAGATGGATGTGATCATAGTTTTAGGGGACATCACATGCATACTTGGCCATTGCATCAAATCCAAAAACCTTTCATGAGGCATATGGCATTCCAAAATGGGATTTTTCTATGCAAGAAGAGTACATTTCCCTAATCAAGAATAAATCATGGGACTTCGTCTCTCTTCCTAAAGGAAGAAAATTGGTCTAATGTAAATGGTTTTATCAAACCAAGTATGGTGTAGATGGGTTAGTCAATAATTACAAATCTCATCTAGTTTCAAATGGGTTTTATCAGGTGCCTAGCATAAACTATAATAATACATTTGCTCTTATAGCCAAGATGATGTCTTTAAGACTCACTCTAGCCATTGTAGTCACACATCAGTGGGATGTTCACCAAATGGATGTAAATAGTGATTTTCTACATGGTGACCTCAAAGAAGAGATATACATGGAATAACCATAAGAATTTATGGAAGATACCTCCTTGGTCTGCATACTCAAGAAATCTATCTATGAACTCAAACATGCCCCTTGGGCATGGTATGCTAAAATGGACTCTTTTCTTCTCATAGTCAAGTTCACCAGATGCCACTTAGATTTGAATGTTAACATCTTATGGCAAGATGATTCTCTATTAATCTGAGTTCTCTATATGGATGACTTATTTATTATAGGGAGCTCATGATCTTCCATCTTAGCAGTGAAAACTACACTTTCAAACAAATTTTCAATGACAAACATGGGATTATTGCATGACTTTATCAAGATTGAAATCATTCAATCAGATTCTAAGATAACTTTATCACAAACTAAATATTCTCTTGATTTGCTTGCAAGGTTTAACATGGCTGATTATAAGCTAGCTCCTACTCCCTTCTTGTCTAGTGTGAAGCTTGAGGCTAATTATCCAACAACACTTATTAATGCAACACCATATCAACAAATCATGGGTAGTATTATCTATCTCACACACACTAGACCTGACATATCCTATGTAGTTGAATTGGTCTCTTGGTTTATGTAGGAGCCATATGAGTTGCACTAGAAAGAAACAAAGTAGATTCTTCACTACATTCAGGGTTTGCACAACTATGGGATACACTACAAAATAGGAACAGAGGTTGATTTGATCAGATACACAGATTTAGATTGGGCTGAATATATTTAGAGTCAAAAGTCTACTTTAGGCTACAATTTCTCACTTGGTTCAGGTCCAATAAATTGGTCAAGAAAGAATCAACATGTAATTGTTTTATCATTTATAGAGGCAAAATATAGAGGGGTTGTCAATGCCACCACTAAAGCAATCTGGCTTCAGGGGATTCTCAATGAGTTTGGTGTCTAGTTTCATAAGCCAACAATCATCTACTGTAATAACCAAAGCACTTTCTAGATTTTCAAGAATCTAGTTCTCCATCAAAGGACCAAGCATATAGAGAATCACATGCATTTCATTAGGGAGCTTATCAATGAGCAGGTAATTTATATTTGATACTATCCAACATTAGAATAGATTGTAGATATTCTAACCAAACCTTTCACAGAGAGTAAATTTGTTCATCTATGAGATCTCATTAGGGTTAGGGATACTCCACCTTATTCTTACTCCTATGGAGGCTCATCACTATGTACTTAGGTGCCTCATCAATATTTCAATGCTAGGACCCAATTCTCATCTCACCTAAGCTATGATTAAGGTGGGGGTGTTAGTGTAGTTCTTTTTCCCATTGGGTTTTGCCTACAAGGCTGTATGGCTTTTCTATGTATTTAAGCTTCCTTAGGTTAGTTATAAATGGTCCATAGGATTATTTTTATTTAATTTTAATTTGTTAATTAATAAAATTAGAGCCTTGCTCATGTTGCTCTAATTTTATCTATATGTACCCCACTTTTATTTTTTGGAAGGTTAATTAACTCATTCACATTTTACAATAGATAGGTTAATGCATATTTTTCCTCTCTTGGAATTTTAGAGCTCTCTATATAGGAATCAATATTCATTTTTTGAATTCAATTCAAATATTTTGGCACACTCTTTCACACTCACTCTGCATACTCTCTACATACATTTTGAAGTAATTTCTTGGAACTCACATTTTGAAGTACTTTCTTGGGTGCTTTTGTTAAAATGGGCTCTGATTCATATCTAAAGAAGAAGAAGAAGTTGAATAAAAAACTAGAGTAATTAGAAGAGTTGAGAGGGAAAAGCAAGGTATAAATGAAAGCATTTCATTCCAAATAAGGTACAAACACTAAACCTAATGAGCCAAATGCCTTAGATAATGAGACAATTGATAATAATGAATTGAATAATGATAAAATTAACAATAATGAATTTAATTATGATGAAATTGACAATAATGAATTGAATTATTATGAAATTGACAAAAGGAGTTAGCTAATGTTGGAAGTCCACATTCAAAGTTTAAAGTTTTTGATTTTATTGATAAAGAGCCTATGTATGATACTTATAGTGAATAAAATTTAATGGACATAAATAATTATGAAACTAACAATGAAGAAAATTTCAAGGAAACATATAATGAAGAAATGAATAATGAATAAAATTTCATGGAAACATATAATGATTTTGAAACACCCTCTCAATGGATTCCACCAATAACAACACCTCCAAGAATTGTGCATAGAAAAGACAATTACTAAATTGAAGTTGATGAAAATATTTTGAAAATAATGCATATAAAAATGTTTGACAACCATATAATAAGATTTGATCAAGAAATTTGGGATGATTTCTTTCATAAATTTGATTATGATAGTCAAATATGTCAATTATTTATTTCATTGATGAAATTGGTTAAGATGAAACCTATAATGTACACATTAGGACTAAGAAAATTTAACATGCATGATGAAAATGTTTAAAATATACATGATAAATATCATACTATAGGCCTAAGATCACTCAATAAATATTTTAATGCTACCTAGTGTATAATGATAACTTGTGTAGTAAGTGTTGAAATAGGGAAAAAATGATCGATTTCAAAAACAAGTTGAACACTTGATATAAATAGAAAAACATTAATGAAAGAAATTTCAAGACATGAATGACTTAATTAACCCAATACCAAAGAGCTCTAGGCATTCTCTAGTAGACTTCCACAAAAATACAATGCTATAACCGATGCTTTGAAAGACTTACTTGTAGAATTTTGGAAAGACAATACAAGAGTTTCGCTCAATGCAAGAAATGTAGTGAAAAGAAGAGTTGGTTCTTGTAATAATGAACCAAATCCAAAAAAAATTATTTTATATGAATCAAACATAATTATAGTCTTAAGTTTTTGGAAAAACATCTATCAATTTCTATTATTCAAATATTTTTTGAGATTTCCAAACCTTTTTATGTAAAAATAAATCACACACACACACTACTTCTTGTTGTAGGAAATATGTTGAATTTTAAATGCACTTGACATTTTTTGCCATATTCATTGTAATTTTCATACTAACAACATTTTTCAGGAGTGTGGCATAGAAGTTCTATAAAAATCAGCTAGGGAATTTATTCCAAATATTTTTTGTGAAAGACTAGATGGATAATTCTTTTATAAGAAAACATGTTTGGATGGAAATTGTAGAATTTGTAGTGGTTTTCCAAAATTAAAAAAATATATCCATGAGGAGTGTACAAGTGTAATTACATAGGAATTATTTGGTTTGAGCAAATGCAAATATATGACTTATCAGCTAAAATATAGAAAAAATTATAAAAGGTGTGAGAATGTTACGTAAAGAGATACCTATTTTAGAATTTATGGTTAAATTCATGACAAAAATTATTTATGAGTATGCAAGTCACACACATAGGGATAAATGGTTGGATGAAAATTTCAATATAAGAAATGACACATTCCCACTTGATTCTATTATTTTATTGGTCAACTTTGGTGAAAATTATACATTCAAACCACAAATAGAAGTTTAATCATAGTATTACAACTCAATAAAATTTACCATATTCCTACATATAACATTCAAGCATGCACCTAATAGTATATAGGAAGATAAAAAAATATTAAGGGAGTACTATTTCTATATCAATGACTATTGATCACATTATATAGATTATGTGCAAGGTTGTTTTGAGAAGTTATATGGATATTTAACTCAAAGAAACATTAATTTCAATTAGCATTACATTTGGTTAGATAATTGCACATCACAATTCAAGAATGCATGAATGTTTTATTAGTTGAGTAGGATGCATTTTACCACTAGTGTATAACATATTTGAAATTTCACTAAGGCTAGCCATGGAAAAGGAGAGCATGATGATGATGGAGTGTATGTAAAAGTATCAGTTACAAGGGATGAGTTAAAATTTAACCATGTTGCTAATTTGATTGATGCAAAAAATGTATTTTAATGGTGTAATGAGAACATATGTCATGGTGCTTAAGAAAATTCTAATGTTTTTATACATTTTTTGCTAATGGACGAAACAGACTTGACAAACTATGAATATTGTATGAATCTAATGGGTTCAAGTGAGCTCCACTCATTTCATAGATCAAATGCAGGTTATTAGAATATTCACACATGACACTTGGCATGATTTTGTTCTACATGCATGGAATATATTTGGAATGAGTGTGAGTCACAAGAGTGAGTGGATGACTGGAGTTTTAGACCTTTAATTCCAATCAACACATATCAGGTTCTACCAGCATTACAACTTATAGATATGACATCATCATATGATTTTGACCATATATCTGATCTAGTATAGCCAGGTAGAAGATTAATCTTTATTTACTATTTATTCTCATTATCTGTCTTCACAGTGTTATTAAAAATTGTTTTTGTGATGTAGGCCATGTTTTTGAAGATATTACATATGAGGATAATGAAGAGGGAACAAATTACTACTTATGTCGATGTGTATATGAAAATAAAAAAATTGAATTCCCTAGTCATAGATGGAGAAATTAATGACTATCCCATTGGGTCTATAGTAGTCACTATAAGTTGGATTTGATGATATCTTATAAAAAATTCAAATGTATGGTTGTTTGAAGACTTTTAGATAAACATGAAGATACTATACTATTCAAATTTAGTTCTTGAAATGAATATTCAATAACCAAAATATCATGGGAAGCCAAGAAATAGGGATCTATGGAAAGTTAATGATTTATAACATGAAGCTATTCTTGATAATATCAAGATTAGAGTAGATCCTAGTGGTTCGTTGGATTGAAATGTATAGGTATGTTGACTTTTAAAATGTAGATGTAATCATTTTTTACCAAATGTTTTTGATTTTATAGGTAGTAAGTGCATAAATATAATCTTTAATTACTTGATAATATTTTTTTTAGGTTAGTGGTGCCAAATAATATTCCACCTTCAAGTGGTTGGCACCATAGTAAATAATTTCATATTCTTAAAGCTAAGAGAAGCTTAATAAAAGTACTTGGTGTTTCCACGCTCTTGGATAATTTCTCATGACAAGTCTCTTTCTCCTTGTAATATTACAAACACATAAAAATAATTGTTTAGAAAGATCTAAATGTCTTATAGATAAACCAAATTCATTAAAATTACCTCAAATGGCATTACATACCAATGTTACAAACAAAATAAACACACTTTTCATTGATTTACATTTTTTCATTGGTATGATATTCTTGAACAGTAGTAAAAATGTAGTTGTGGGTGGAATTAGATGGAAAAATCATTAGATCATGTGTAATTTCACTATGTATATTTGATCAAAGTGATGCATTTGCACTTGCAGGTCCTAAAGGCAAAAACACTAGCTGGAGGTCAACAAGTTATCTCTTTACTACAAAAACATTGCATTTTAAGACCCATTACTACAACTTATGCTAGGGATTTCTCTCAAAGGTTATATAGAAAATATATAGGGTGTAGTTAGAGGGATTTCACATGCACAGGAGGGATCTTATATTTCATCCATATGACTTATAGTTTTTGTTTTATGCATGCCTAAAGTTAGGCTTAAAATCAGGATCTTTCTTGTATTGGGAAGGGTGTTCTTGTGCCTAGAATGGGTGGTGAATTTGTCGAATAGTCTAGATGGGAGGCTAATAACCTAGTATTAGATTTTATTTTACCCTTCATACATGTTGGTAGTGCTATTTTGTAACCAACAATCACCAAAAATTGAGTTATTAGAATGTAGCTTCAACTCTGACAACATTTATTGTTAATGTTTTCATGCTCCTGAATAGTAGTGAAAATACACTTGCATGTAGAATTAGATGTAATAATTATTGAAAAACTTGTAATTTTACTATATATATGTGTTCAAAGTAATTTATTTTAATTTTTAGGTCTCAAAGAAAGAATTCTAGTTGGAGGTCAACAAGTTATCTCTTCACTGCCAAAAATTTGCATTTAAGACCCGTTACTGCAACTTCTGCAATAGATTGATCTTAGAGGTGATATAAAATAGATATATGGTGAAATTAGAGGTATTTAACATTAATAATAGGAATATTTAATTTCATCCATATGACTTACATTTTTTTTATACATGCTTGAAGTTAGGCTAAAAATCAACATCTTTTTTGTATTGGGAAGGGTATTCTTAAACCCAGAATGGGTGGTGGGTTTATCAATCGGGCTATATGAGAGGCCAATAAACTATTATTATATGTTATATACCCATCTAAACATGTTTTTAGTGGTAGTTTTCAGCCAAAAAGCACCAAAAATGGAGTCCTCATAATGTAACTTTAGCTTTGACAACATTTGTTATCGATATTTCCATGCTCTTGAATGGTAGTGAAAATGCACTTATGGGTGGAATTAGATGTCATTGTTATTGTAAAATGTGTAATTTTCCTATAAAGACATGTGAAAAGTGATGTATTTTCACCTATTGGTCCCAAAGGCAAAAATTCTAGTTGGAAGTCAACAAGTTGTCTCTTCACTACCAAAAAGTTACATTTTAAGCCATGTTACTACAACTTCTACCATAGATTGATCTCAAAGGTGATATATAATAGATATAGGGTGAAATTTTAGGTATTTTACATGCATATGAGGGATCTTATGGTTCATCCATATGAATTATAGTTTTGGTTTTATGTATGCCTAAATTTAGGCTAAAAATCAACATTTTTCTTGTATTGGGAAGGACATTCTTGAGCCTAGAATGGGTGGTGGGTTTCTTGACCAAGTCAGATGGGACATCAAAAATGAGGTACTAAATGTTATTTACCAATTTATATGTGTTGGTAGTGAAAATTTTCATCTAAAAAGCACTGGAAATATATTTCTTGGAATGTAGCTTCAACTTTGACAACATTTATTGTCAATGTTTTTGTGCTCTTGAACAGTCGTGAAAATGCACTTACATATGAAATTGGATGGCATGATAATTGTATCATGTGTAATTTTCCTATATATAAATGATAAAATTGATGTATTTTCACCTATATGTATTGGAGGCAAAAATGCTAGTTGGAGGTCAACAAGTTGTCTCTTCACTACCAAAACATTATATTTTAGGACCCATTACTGTAACTTTTGCCATAGATTTATCTAAAATTTGATATAGAATATATTTGGGGTGAAATTAGAGGTATTTTATATACATATGAGGGATCTTATGATTCATCCATATGATTTATAAGTTTTGTTTTATGCATGTTTGAAGTTAGGCTAAAAATTAACATCCTTTTTGTATTGGGAAGGGCATTCTTGAGCCTAGAATGGGTGGTGGGTTTATTGAATAGGCTAGATGGGAGGCCAAAAACCTAGTTATAGATGTTATTTTCCCCTTTGAATGTGTTTTTAGTGCCAATTTTCAACCAACAAGCACCAGAAATGGAGTTTTTAGACTATACCTTCAATTTTGACAACATTTATTTTATCATTATTTTTATGATCCTAAATAGTAGTGAAAATGCACATGTAGGTAGAATTGGATGTCACGGTCAATGGAGCACATGTAGTTTGCCTATATATATATATTTTAAGTGATGGATTTATACCTATGGATCCCATAGGAAAAAACTCTAGTTAGAGGTCATTATGAAGCTTAAGAGGCCTAATAGGACTAATAGTCCAAGTGAACCATATACACATGGCTAAGAGATAGTGGCATTGGAATTGGGTTAAAAGACCTTTGAAAGGATTTTTTGAAGCTTGTAAAAGTGATCCAAGGGTTAAAAAGCCTTTAGGATGCTCTTAATTAGTCAAGAAACCTATTAGGCCTTCTAGGCCTAATTAGGCGAAATTGCATGCCTATAGGTAATGGAAGATCTTGACACTAGCAAGGGAGAAGTTTGTGGATCATGAGAGATGAAAACATTTAAAGTTTTCACAAATAAGACAATAGACCTAGATGGCCATTTTAGGCCTAATTATGCCTAATCATACATATAGGGGTTGTAAATGTGTGTGTGTTTTCAATTATGATTTTGATTAGTGTATGGTGATTGAAAAGCCTTTCTTGAAATTTAATTGAACTCCAATAACTGAAATATAGTGAATTCAAGACTTTGAAAGTCCTTTTTTTATTAACACAAATGAATTTTGGTTAAAAATCACTATTTGCAAAGCTTATTTGTATAATGAAACTTGTGTATGGTTTGAAATTGAGGATTAGATGAGTTACATAGGTGAGTGAAGAGTCATATATAGATGTTAGGTTTCAAATAACCTTTTTTAACTTTATGAAACAAGGTTAATTAGCTCTTGGGTCCTTAAAGTGCAAGAAAATGCTAGTTACAAGATTTTGATTGAAAAATGGTCATAAATTCATTTTGAACCCATATAATTTGATTAAATTATATGGATACCTATTTAAGAAGGTTTTTAAACTCTTCCAAGTGTTTTTGAGTCAAAATAAGGTGTACGAATGATGTATTGAGAAATTATCCATAGTAATACTCATAATTCTAAGTTATAGATAGAGAATAGGAAAATTGACCTATCCTTCTTAGTTTTGAGCCAAAATATGCCAAGTAAAATTTGATTATCATCTAAAGAAATCATTTATACCTAATTTATGTGTTGGTTTAGGAAAATAATCCATCATCTAAGATTTGAACTACTAGTGGAATAATTAGGTCTCTTGACAAAAACAAGGCTGAGTCACTATTTGATAAAAAGGAATTCTAAACCAATAATAAATTGGATTATCTATATTATAAAACCTCTAATACATGTGAAAGACCTATTGACAATTCATAAATTTGGTATTTATCCCAAATACAATAGTAAAAGGGTCTTTTGTATCCATTTAATCAAGAAGGTCTTGAAAAGGAAAAGAGAGTGAATAGGTCCAAAAGGTCTTAAAGTAATATTTTGAAGTTTGAAGAGAGTGAAGTGATACATTCAAGTGTATCAGCTATTAGGAGCCCTTAAGACCAACCAAATACTTTTTGCTCTCTCCTAAGGTCTATTTTCCTACTCTTTTGATTTTAGATATGGATTGTGGGGGAGTTCAAAGAAAATAGAGATAAGATAGGGTCTACCTCATGGGATGAAGAAGTCTTGGTCACTTTTCAAGATAATTTAAGGCCTAAAGAGTAGATTCAAGATATTCTTGACTGTCTTATAGATGATTCTAGCTTACCTTGACTGATATTAGATTCTTCACTAGTGTAAAACCCTTCCCATTAGAAAGAGAAACTTCATCACCTATTAATAGGTCTCCTCTTTGAAATGTATTGAATCTTCATAATATATTAACTCTCTCACCAAGGCTCTTGAACCATCTCCATCCAAACACTTATTCTCACACTCTTAGAATCCCATTAGGCCTCCATTAGTCCTATGAGAAATCTCAATATTTAAATCCATACTTGTCCTATTCATACCATTCTAAATCTTCCTAATTTTTTTAGACCTTTTGAAAACACATCATATTAATAAAAATTAAAAAATTTCAATGGTTAGGTTTCAAGATATGCACACTTCTAGGTCAAAAATCTAGGTTTGATTTTACTAGTCTATGTATAGACCAAGAGGGTTTTAAATTGTGTAGTTGAGTTTTTAGACACCTTATTAAGTTAATTCCTCTTGTATAGAATCTATCCATAATAAATTCACATGTTTAAAATAAGATTCTACCTTGATTCTGACTTACAAGGCTTATCCCACTAAGAACTTAGAGTTTTAGATTAGTAAGAAACTATAGATGACTATAAATATAATAAACTAAGTAAAATACAATAACTAATATTATTTATTTATTATAAGGGTATATTTCCCTTAATCCCACTCCATGCACACGACTCAAAATTGAGATAAGTGACTAGGTTTTAAAAAAATACCAATCTACGACCAATTCAATCACCAGTATAGGATTCAATTAATGAAAAGATAGGTTCAATACCCCATACTTCTTATTTCATTTTCATTTTTATAGAAACAAATCTTTTTAAGAACAATAAATTTCAATATTTATAATTGTAATCTTTGTCATACCAATATTATTTGTAACATTATCCTAATAAGTCATTCTCAATCTCATAACATTATTTATCCTTAAGAAAACTTCAAAACCAATCATTTATAATACTCTAAACATAAGTACAATGTTTGTAACTTTCATGAACTTTTTTCTAGGTTACAATAACCAATATAGGATTCAATTAATGAAAAGATAGGTTCAACACCCCTTAATTCTTATTTCATTTACATTCTTATAGAAACAAATTTTCTTAAGAACAAGAAATGTTAATATTTCTAATTTTAGGCTCTATCATACCAATCTGATCTGCAAAATTATCCTAAAAATTTATTCTCAATCTCATAACATTTGTTATCCTTAAGAATACTTCAAAACCAATAATTCATAATACTATGAACACAAGTGATTAAAATAAGACTTCATTAGTTTTCTTAAATATTCTTGTACAAAATAAGAATTCATGTACAAATGTCATATATAGGCATACAATGTCAATAATACATGAATTTCCATATAGTCATACAAAAATTTACATCATGTCTAAAAATATAGTATCTAATATTGGGTGAAGACATCATATATGCATCTACAATGTCAAAAATGCATACATTGCCATATAGGCATACAAAAAAGTATATCATATACAACATGATAATCATCAAATAGTCTCCCTCTCTTTTCCTTCCTCAAAGAAGACTCTCCATAAGATGCCTTTCTTGTAGATGGAGATATTCCAAATTCCTTGGATTGATCCAAGGTTCGACTGTGGGTACTATGATCATAGATCACTTATAAACAAACTCATTTAAATAAAAAATTATTATAAAATTAACAAGTATACATGGAACTAAGTTAAGAAACTCATTTTAAATTATAATAAAAAAATTCATTTAAACATGAACTTATTGCAAGCTCATGGTCCTCATTTTGTTTTTGACATTTGATTATGTTAGTGCCAAGTTTAGATACATGAACAGGCATGTCAAATGATGAAGAGACACGAGGAGCTATCATATTAGTCATATTAATTGGAATATCAAATGTCATATGAGAGCCTTGCATACACAATACATTCATGCATATAGTTTATATTCTCCCAAGTATAGTGAAATTATTAAAACAAAAGTATTAACTTACAATCCAAAATTACAAGTGAATATGTACCTTGATGAGTGCCTATGAAGATGACATTGTAGTAGCAATACCCAAGTCTATCTTGACTCAAAATTATGGAGTGTCTACCTAGTCATTAATTGGATAAACAATATAATAATTAATAACTTGGGTAATTCATTGATTAAACAAGTTACTAACAAACTTAGTCTTGCATAAGATATGAAAAGATCTAATGAGGTCATAGGAAGCATGAATGTGATAAGTGGGTATGTGTAATGTGACTTTTAAAACCACACTAAATGCAAAAATGTCATTTTAATTAGGGAGAATGAAAATACATTCAAGGCAATGATGTATATCCTACACCTCTTAATGTAGGAACATTATACAAATTTGTATATATGGTCCTATAGTTAGTCTTATAAGGGTTGATATGTGTTAATAAGCCTTAAATGAGTCATTTAGTGTGTTTCTTAGGTAATTTATAGGGATTGGATTATTTTCCATCTATATACACCTTAAATTGGTCAATCAACAACACATATCATGTCTTTTCATAGTCTTCTTCACAAGAGACTCTGACTGGAGAATACGAGCCTTGTTCTCACTAGCCATGTATTTATTTTTCTTGTCTTGGTATTGTTTCTATATTTTATCACCTCTTTTATCATTACCAACCATTCAAAACCTTTTGAATAGTGATTCCATCTCAACCAAATAGTATTCCCCGTGCCAATACTGTTCCCCTAGGTTTTGATCCTGTAAGATAAGAGCACCAAAATTGGACCACATCATTGGACATGGAAGTGTCCCATTTTTGGCACTCTTGTCCATTTTAATTTTGATCCCCAAAGATAATTTTTCTTTGCTTTATGGGTTTCAATCCCTTCTTAACCCCTCCCTTAAGTTTTATTTACCTTTTTTATGTCAACTAATGCAAATAAATCTCCCAAATTCAAAATAAAGAGTCTCCTATAGAAAGGACTTCACAAGGAATTTTATATCTAGAAATTACTACTTTGGCACACTAAGTAATTAAAAATTAGTCAATAGTATAGCTTAGAATTCTACATCAAACATAGATTTTCATGCTTGATCAAGGAAGGGCCTAGGCAAAAGTTCATTCTTGAATCTACCATGCACGTTGATTATTCAAATTCCCTAAGGGAGAAATGAATTTTATCTGAGACCCTAGCTTGAGGGTTAGTGTAGGTAATGATCAGGATAACAAGAGTTTTATATCATGTGATCACACTTCCCCTAACTAGTTTTTTCCTTTTTGATTTTGATGTGTTTATTGTTTCATGTGTGTAGGTAGACTTAGGGTTTTAGAAGAAAATGGGTTATAAAGTGGCACATAAAATAAATCATAGATAAATAATTACACCTACAATACCTCAAAATCAAATCATACTAGAATTAAAAATCCAAAATTTTTTTGGACAACAACACCAAAATCAGATAACAGTGATGGATGATTCTATTTGGACAATAGTTTTTAGTGTTCCTATCTAGACAATAGTTATTGGTTCTCCTATATAAACTTGGAAATCCTATCCATATTAAATTTAAGTTATAAATCTAGAAATGAATCTTTATTCATGACTACTCTTGACTATTCTAGAACCTGTAAATGACTATTTTGCCTAGATAAGTTATTTCTTTTCCCCATGTAATTAATTTGGTCAAATTTATATAAATATATGTTTTAATATAATTTATTATATTTTACCCCTTAATCCATCCCATTTAATTTTTAGGAACTAAACCCTAGTTTCCCAAAAATAATAAAACATTTGGTGAACCTGACTTACTTCAAACAAATCTCAAACCCTAGGTACCCCTAAGGTTTTCCTTCACATTTTTGTGCAAAAATTCAATTTCAAAATTCTAAATTTTGTCTAATTTTTTTTTACATTTATTTTATTCACATTTATTTTAAAATTCAAATTATTTTAATAATTTCAAAATTCTAAAACTCCAACCCAAAACCCTAGATTTCCAAACTAGGTCCTCAAACCCCAAGCCTTTGTCCCTTATGATTTTTAGATAAAATTTTTGGAATTTTTAAAATTGTTTGGAGTGTCAAAAACATTTTCAAAATCCCTATGTTATTATTATTATTTTTATTTATTTATTTAATAGTAATTTTACATACGCTCTTTGGTGAAAGCAATAAAATGGCCACTAAGGCACTTATTTCTCATCCCATAGATAAATTTCTAATTTTTTCTGATAATTATGAAAATTAATGGAAAAATTCACAAAATTGTACATTATCCAAAAATAAAGAAAAAGATTTCATTTACAATGAATATAATTACTATTTTTTTAATGAGGAATATGATGATGCATATGAAAGTGCTAGTGAAGAAAAAGTAGATTCATCTTCTTCTCTCAAACCTATCTCTTTTCTTCCCTCTTCCAAAGAATTTTTTTTGATAAATGAGAAAGATAATTTTCATCTCATTCTCCTAGGCATAATATATCAAATGTACAAATTAGTCATGAAATTTCAATTGAATCTCTCATTGGTGATAATTTGTTCGTATTTTAACCTACTCTCTCTCTCTCTCTCTCTATATATATATATATATATATATATATATATATATATATATATATATATATATCACTACTACTATGTTGAAATTACAATAATATAAACACAATAGAATCAAATTTTCAATGCATAGTTCAAATGATCCATCTCATGATCTTAACTCTAATTAGTCATCTCAAACAATGAAAAAATAATTTCTAAATGATAACTCTCTTACTCTTACTTCTCATATTAAAAATTAAAATAATGCATGTACTCCATACAAGGATAACATAGATGCACATAGTGTTCCAATTTCACATGACAATTTATTGCATATTAGAAAAGAATTAACTTATTCTCTTACCCCTCTCCATAGTGATAATGGAAGTGATAATGAGTATGATAGTGAACATGTAAATGAATATGAAAATGAAAGTGAATATGAAAGTGATACTTCTACTTCTCCCCTTTCAAATGAAAAAAATTCCAATTGTGATAATTCATGGAATAATGATGACTATTATGTATATGCTTCTAACTCTTCTCTCACTCTTTATCTCAAACATAATTCATTACAAAATGTTGTTTCTAATTCTATCCATGATTCTATTTCAAATGATGCACATGTCAATGGTGACATCACATCTTCTATTCAATTAGAATGTGATTCACTAAATACTAAAGATACCAATTAATCTCCCAAGCCACCCCATATTATAGTATCACTTGTTTCTCACTCTCTACCCAAAGAGAATGGTATCCCACATCCCTCTACTAAGGTCCATGCTACCATTATTCCAAAGGTTTAAGTGAGCACACCCCTTCTCTATGATACAATTGTTAAATATAGCATTCCCATGGCTAAAATAAATAATCAAATTCAATGTTTAAATGAACCACTTCAAGATACTAATATACCATCCAAAAATATTATTTATTTAATGCACATAATTGATAAATTACAACACCAAGTACATATCCCTACTTTGGAAAATAAAACTTATAAGTCTTGGGTGGATGCCAATGACTTGTATGGTAACCCTCTTTCAAAGACATTTATCAAAGCTTCATTACCTAAGCACTTCTAGATACCATCATTACCTCAATTTCATGGAACTAGAAGTCTATTAATATATCTTAAAACCTTTCGAAAGGCTTTTCCATCTCATGTGAGTCCTTTGATTCTACTTATGTTATTCCAATAGACATTAATGGGTAATGCAAAGAATTGATTATTTCATCTACTCCCTATTGGTTATTTGCATACATATGCCGACTTATAGGATGAATTTCTTATATATTACATAGAAAACATGGGTCCTCATGTTACATATTAGAAACTTATTGCATTGAATCAAAATCCTTTAGATCTAGTTAGTGATTATATCTTATGATTTAAGACATATATGTTACACTTGATCTATAAACAAACAGATTTAGAGGTTCAATATATCTTTACTAAGGGGATTTTCCAACCCCTCCTAGAGTATATATTATATCAGATAGAGATAGAGTCCTCTTTTAGGCACTTATGTTATACAATTTTATCCTTGGAGAGGAAATTAGGATTGATTGAGTCAGATTTAGTTGATCAACTTACTATGGATTTCACAACATTACCTTCATCTATATCTCCTAGCACACAACATCCACCATGTACCAAATAAGATAGGAGACCATAGCCAAAAAATCAACCAACGAAGAAGAGAGAGCTAGTTTCAAAATCACCACCTACAATATGCACTATAGAGAACAATAGTAAGGCCCCACTATAGTTTGATTTAGAAAATGATATCCCATATGTCATATAATCAACACTAATAGATAGGAGATTAATCACATTGCCTTCTAGTCATCGATGAGATCCACATCTCTTAAATAGATAACCACATCACCCATTTTGTAACTATCATTATATCTATGGACACATAGACAATGATTGTTATGGACTCAGGTATTGTATTAATAGATGTGTTGATAACAGTATCATAACATTCACATAAGGGGTACCAAGATCTCCTCCATCATGAAAGCATATACCTCATTCCTCCAAGACTTAGTCATCCCAAGAAACTCCTTCATAGGAATCATTAATTACTCATCATGAGATTAATATGGTTTCTAGGATAGAGCTTCATAGGAGATCTATCCCACCTACTCAGAGGGTTTAGAGACTAGTACAGTGAGAACGACCTACATATAGCAATGTATTCCAAAGAGTACATAGTGTAGCTCCATATACATATACATCATAGTCATAGGCATTACAATAGAGTTTTTTGAGTCCTATCTGATGTATGGACCCACTACAATTAATATTAGATAAACCCACATTATAGACTATCACTCCAAATAGATATTCATTACAACTAGGTTTTTAAGGACCTATTTCACATAGCAATCCACTATAATTGAGATTAGATGAGCCCCAATCATAGGTTATAGTTCCATCTCAATCTATTACTCAGTCATATGCATCATAATAGAGGTGATAAGGTGTTATTTCATGTAGCAATCCACTATGATTTCATATCGATGAGCCTCCTTCACAACACACAATTTTAGTTGAACATCTATTGAGGTTATGTCTTGCAAATTCACCATGTACATCTAAATTTAGTGCACCATAGATAACATCAAATACAGGGTATGTTCTTACACAACATGAGTATTATGGTTACTTGTTTGGTTGGTCATTAGGTTTCAAAGAGTGATACAATAGCCATGGGGCTGATATTTATAGAGTGATATCTTACATCCCATTCTAATAATAACTAACATTCCTAGTTCTAAATAACCATCCTTAGCCAAACCAGATTATCCAAATCTTGATCTTACTAATATCCTATTTTACCAATCTTAAACCAATTCACCTTATCAAATTAATTTGCCAATTACAAAATAGTAAAGTTTTTACTCATATATGATTCAAAATCAAACATTAACATCACACTTGAACCTATCAACAAAAATCAAATCATATCCCAAATACCATTTTACCAAACATATGTAACCTTAACATTAATTCCAAATCAACTATTTCTAATCAACCATTTGCAAAAAATATACCAATATACTCCAAATTCCATAACATAATATGCATGAGTCAAAATGAAACTAGTATCCATATATATTAATAACAATTTTCAATACATATACACTACTATCAAGTATAATCAGTCATGAATGGGTGTTAATATCTCACTCTCAGTGTCACTCTCCCTACTAGTGCTAATCCTATAATCTACCCTAGCACTCAATGGCCTTGTACCTATTTGAGCTACTACATGCCTCTTTCAATGACTCTCTCACTCCAGTAGTCAACCATGCTCCTTGCACAAGTATGCATATCATCTCTAAATATCTATATAATCATCCATGATCCTCATACTAATAGATCCAAAATTAGGTGGGGGCATCGTATGCAGATCTAGCTTAGCTCTTAGCTTGTATCTCTTGCCTACTACCCTAACATATGTAGCTATCACTATAGAAGCCCTATCAAATAGATAGTCATGGATATCAGTCATGAATATCACTCACTCTATCAATCCCTCCACCACAACATCAGGTGCATGCCATGTAAGCTCTTAGAGTGTCAAATTAATTACTATCTCATAGTAATCATCATCTCCACTTCATACCCTAGCTTATTCTCCATCCTGAGCACATCCTGCTTCACCTGTACACAAAGTGTGACACTATATTTGCTATATACTTTGACATCAAACTAAATCATAAATTTATACATAATTAAAATGTAATCACTAATTACCTCCCATCATTTAGATCAGCTCAATATCCTCATACTCTATAAAATCCCTTCTATCAATAGGGTATAATGAAGCCCATCGATGTCTAGCCCACCATGTGATTTATGCATCTATACATCCAACATCATCCACATTTAAAATATATATGATTGTATCCCTCACATCCAAAGGTAATGGTACAAGCTCAACCTTATGAATCCTTGCATGAAATCTTGCCTTCGTAGATGCTCACAAACTCCTCACCCACACCCATGATATTGGGAGCACAACCTGTGGTACCCTAAACTATATAGTAACATGCTCATACTAAAAGTGTTCATATACCCTAACCTAGTGGTCATATATCCAACAGCAGACCCTCATTTATTGTAGCTATAATCCATCCTTTTCCCACCTAGGAAATCCTTTGTAAGGCCTCTATATGATGTTTTTAGCCACCAATCCATCTAAAAATCACCTATAATGGTCTATCCCATGGGATCATATTGACACTATGCTTGTCCACCATTCCTTGAATGGCTATGGAGGTAACCACTCTACCCTAGGTAATCTAATCATTCATACAATTGCTATGTGCTCATAGGCCTAATAATGCAATAAGGTCTCCACTCACCCCATCATTGAATGACTCTTGTGTAAACCTATAAAGGTCCATATATAGGTGGGCTATCATAGTCATCCCCCATAAGAATATAGTGACATATACCTCCAAACTATACACAATCTTGAGCATCTTATATGCAATAGATAATAGACTCTCATCCATAGAAAAAAAATATGCCAACAAAACAACCAAACACTTTCATAAGCATAGAATAGTAGACTACACAATGAATAATAGTAGCACATCACTATCCCTACCTCTCTGATGTATACCTAAGGGCACACCAGTAAATTATAAAGATAAATGATCAATCACATTAACACCCATATCATCCCATACCATCATTCACCTCCCACTAAATAGTAAATGAAGTATATGATACACATCCTCTAGATTCATAGTCATCTCCCCTATAAGAAGCTAGAAAGTACATGTATCTACATTCTACCTCTCACATAAGGCAATCATCATCTATCAATCCCACTACATTATGCCTAGGTCACACACATGAACCAACCCAACCCTATCCAAAATAACCCTCTTATTAGTAGATAGTGGTATCAGCCTCAATGTTTCCATCACCTAGCCCCTATAAAACCCTCTCATTTGCACCTCACCCTACATCACCAAAAATAACATATCTATCAATGAACAATACCAAGTAGGAAGCCAACCCAAAACAAAAGCAAAAATAAAAACATCATAAAAAAACTCTATCTATTGGACAATAACACTATAGTAAGGATAATGGTGTTAGATAGGAGCGTTGAACCCTGTACATGAGTGTTGAACCCTGTATATGAGTGTTAAACCCTAGAAAAGAACACCACTTTTTTTCATATACTACTTTTAAGATCTCAAAAACACTAAAATAATAAAAAAATATGATAAACACCAAGAATTTGAGTTGCTTAATAGGGTCACATCATCATTAGCTTGAACCTACACTACCAATTACTTGAACCAGATCATGGTAGGTGCTTGTCTCCTTGACATTTTTCTCACTCTAGAGCTCAAAATCTCCACCTAGTCATTGCACAAATGAGTCAAGAGTCAATCCAATTTCTTATATTAACCAACTTATTCATTCAAAACAAAATACCATTTTTCCCATAACTCAAATCCCATAACTCCATTTTTCAAGCCATTTCCTTCCACAAAATCATGACAATGATACCTTTGACATCACTCAAGATTCACTCTCTTACTACATTATCTACCTACTATGACATGGACATTTTTATATTTATCTTATACCTAGACACACACTTTGGTCATCACCAATAAAAAATGTGTTTCACTCTCAATAACATAATCTAAGCAATCCAATAACTTTTCAATTTATTCACAACATACCAACCTTATTTCTATAACCATGCCACTAGTCATCAATTTTGGATTAACCTCCTCTATCATAAATTTCATCCCTCTCCCCAAAAGGGGGCATCATTCATACTACTCCTATTTCTACACTTACCCAACATACCCATCCACTATCATAAGTGGATATACCATTGTTCTTACACATCCATTATTCAGATTATCAGATTCAACTCATATCAATCGAGATATACAGTGGTTTAGATTATATGGATTCATAGTTATTTAAATATAGATATATACACTATTTAGATATAATGGTTCAAATTATATGGACTCACAATGATTTTGATATAGATATATGACTATTCAGATATAATGGTTTAGATTATATGGATTCATAGTGAGTTTGATATATATACATAGACTATTCAGATATAGTGGTTCAAATTATATGGATTCACAGTAATTTTGATACATATTTAGACTCAAATACTAGATTTGGGGGCATGTACATATTACATGTCTCACACATATAGATTCATAAAACATGATATAATTATAAAATTATATAGAAAACTATAGGCATAATATAGAACATAGTGTTTGGTCTCCAATTTTGCACATGAGGCATAGAAATATATGTCATATCACATGTGGTTATATAGATTACCTGATTGAACACATACATCACTCACATACTAGATTTGGTGCCATGGTATAGATGTTTATGTTCTTCATATTTTAGTATTATATAGATGGAATGGTAAGACATTCCATTTCTCTTCTTGCACATTGACCAAATTTTTAGACTAAACCCATCTGTACCTAGCTTGTCACTAGGTTGGACTACATGACCATCTGTAGTGGCTGGTTCATTATACTACTATTGACACAAAATATTTCACCCTTGACAGGAGGTTGAGCTCCTGCCTTCTTCACACAACAATGGAAACTCCCCTCTCACCTGTGGGACCAATGAAGCTGGAGGGGAGAGTCTCTAGATAAGGGCTAGCTCCCTTTGATGTATCATTTAGGCCCTGGGTTCTCTTATTTCTAACAACAAATGTAAAAGGAGGGGATGAAAAGGGAGAGAGAGATGCTGAAAACAAAGCCTAAGCCTAAAAAGTAAAAGGTGATACACCAGAAAATGTGACCCACCCAGCCTGAACATACACTATTCACCAAAAAGGAGAGCCTATACACTTCATCTAAAGTGAGAAAACCTTCTACATCAGTGGGTCAGGGGTCCATGGAGATATAGGGAGGAAATAACTACTAGAGGCATTCTAAGACACACTATAGCAGCCTATCCACTTCACCTATACTCCTCTAGGGACACTTCTGACAGACCTATAAAAGGAAACTCAAAAATACACCAGACATGCTAAAATAATTTTTTAAAAGCATTAAGAAAATGACTTAACACACAATCAAGTCATAGACACATACTAAAGACGAAAAAATTAGAATGGAGGTAAAAATGCTAAGTTTTAATTCAAGGTAAAATTTTGGCAGAGCTCTGCCTTACAAGCCCGAGAGATTTTTGGGCAGAGTTTTGCCTTAAGGCTGAGAATGGATTTTTTCTCAAAAGAGAAGTTTACAATATATATAAAGAGGAAGAAGATTTGTTGCTTCTTGGGAAATATTTTTGTGCCCTTTTCTACAAGTGGCCCATGTGTGCCAAGATCATCGAGAAGAGGAAAACACTGTTACTAATGTCATTCTTCTGGAAGAGGCCTGCTAGAACCATGTTGTACAATCGCCAAAATTGACTTTGGCATTCAAGCATTAATGAAAGATCATGACTGCACCTCTTTTATACAAATAGACTATAGTTTGTCCCCTCATTAATGCCAACTACAAAAAAATATGTTGCATTTCTCATCTACAATAGCTCGCCTTCCCTTTGCCACTTGAATGCTTTGTCATTTCTACTCCTTGTCTTCTTCCCACTCTTTTAGCCCTCAAGGGCAATCTTTTGGTGGGTCATTGTATTCCTTGGGATTTTTCCATGGTTTGGTTCTCTTTATAGTTCAAAAGCAAATGGCTATTTCACTGCTTTAAATTTGACGTTCACGCGGCCATCACCCAATAGCTAGTTCATCTGCTTAAATTTGACAGCTTTCAAGACGTCACCATCATCGACAAAAAGTCATCAAGTCCTTTTCTATGGCTTTTTTGCTTCATGAGCTTTTGTTTTAGGCTTTTTTCCTATAGATAAAAGTCCACAAGAATTGGCCACTCTTTGTCCTTGTCTTTTGGGCTCTTTGAAACTCTCTTTACCCTCTATAAGGGCTTTTGGACTTTGAACTGCTCTCTACAAGGGCTTCTGGACCTTCAACTATGTCCTTCAACTTTTTGATCTTCTTCATGCTATCTTTGGAATGTTTCCTGCCCTCTGTAAGGGCATCCTAACCTTAAACTACCCTTTGGCTATAGGGTACACCCTTGAACCCATTGAACTGACCCATTGAACCAAAATTGGTTCAACAGTTCAATCGGTTCAACAATTTAATCATTGCGTGCCAATGCCGTAGAACCAAGCCTTTAAACCATCTTATTGAACCAACTATTAAACTAAAGCATTAAACTTAAGAGTTGAACCAAATGATTGAACCGGTTCAATGGTTCAATGAAGTGTGTTGATGCCAAGTGAACTAAGTGTCTGAGCTTGCTGATGAACCAAATGATTGAACTAATTCATTGAACTAGTTTAATGGTTCAATGAAGTACACTGAGCCCATTGAACTTTGGCATTGAACCATCTGATTAAACTAGAAGCTGCTTGAACTGATGCCGCTAAACCAACTGAGTGAACCAAGGCTTGAACCAAAGGCGTTGAACCAACGTGTTAAACCAGTTCAACAGTTCAATGCTTCAAGCGACTGTTGAAACAAGCCCATTGAAATTTTGTTTGAACCAAAAGCCATGAAGCAAGTGATGAACCAAGCCTAGAAATTGAAGTGATGAACCAAGATTTGAAATGGAGCGATTGAACTGTCAATTGAACCAAGGCTCAAACCAAGGCTGATTGAACCAAGTGATTGAACCAGGCATTGAACTAAGGCATTAAACCAGGTTTAATGGTTCAATGATGCCAACCTTCTTGTGATTTTCTTTAGACCAGAGCTCGAAGAAGCCTTGTAAAGCCTAGAACTCTCTGAACTGAGCCTTCATGCACCAAAGGACTAACCTGCTGAGTCCATAGAAATTTAAAACCTATAGAATCCATAGATTTAGACCTATAGAGTCCATAGATTTAGACTTGTAGAGTTCATAGAAATTTTATAGAGTCCATAGAAATGAACATATTCATGCAAAATTAGAAAAATGAAATAGCCTAGAATAGCAAGGATAGAAGGGGACCAATTTTTTGGCCTATTGGGTAAAAAATGGTCAACAAATTGGTGACTCTGAGGGGAAGCATGATTGCTATGCTTAAAAACCAGTTGCCTTGCAGTCCATTGGGCACGGAGTTAGATGCAACTTTGAAGAAAGTTAGCAACAGCCCAAAAAGATCCAAGCAATCAAAACATGAAGCTTTTTACCCCACACACAAAGGGAAACACACAACGCTAAAAACACTACCTGTGCAACTGCACTTAGGGAAAATAGGAAAAAAAGATAAAAACAAACTACTATATATAACTAACCAGGAATGTTCACCCCCCTCCTAGATCAAAGGGAAAATTTCTTAAGTCCCCTTCTTGGCAAGAAGACTTATGGTGGTAGACAAGTGGCTGAAAGAAAAGGATATTTGGTGACCTACTCCTCTTGCTTGTCACCTGAGTCAGTTGGTATCTGAGTGGATCAGATTCAAACATGCCTCCAACATACATGTATTATTCTTTTCCCTAGAGGCTTGTTGAATGTTGGTCCTTCATGCTGGTGCTCTTCACCAAGAAATCAATGGCTAATGGCTCATCACCATAAGCCCTTTGATATGTATAGCTCCCTTGCAATGCATCATGGTCTAACTTGTTTACTTTTGCTTCATTACAGACTGTGTCAGACTCATCCTCTACTTCCTCTCAGCCATCTTGAAGAAGGGTGACTGTGATGATGCCTAATATAGAATCACAAACTGATTGCTCATCCCACAGAACATCACCTCTATTCAAAGCTTTCTTCTTCAAGGCATTCCTCTAGGAAGATAGACCTCTCCTTCTCCTCCTTGATGATTAGGGTCTCTAGATGTTTAAAGGTATTCTCCTGATCCTCCTCCAACTTAGGCTCCTCAGTGTAGTCATCCTCCTCATCAAAGCAACAAGGAATTTCATCAAATAAAGGAGGAGAGAGCTTACCATGCTTTTGTTCCTCTTCATATTGCTAAAACATCTACATGTATGCAAGACCTGCATCTTCTCCATTGTTGATGATGTCTTCATAGGGAGCCTCCATGATGATTCTAACTTTGTTGTCACTCATGATAGCCCCTTGGGAAACTACAGCTTGGATCTTCTACTCCTCACTCACCTCCTATAGAACAAGTTCCTCCTCAAGAAGGGGTGAAGTGGGAACACCATGTGGAAGAGGAGGCAGTCCTTAAGCTAAAATCAAATGATTCTCCTCCTTCCATTTGGCTAACACTTTACCAATATTAGGTACAGCCTGATATCTCTCTTGGAAATGTGTAGGTGGGGTGTGTTTAGACATGGAATGTGCCGTTGGGTCTAAACCATCCATCACACACTGGCTGAGGAATCTCTCTTTAGATTCCAACTCTACAATTCTCCTAGCTAGATCTTCTTGGAAAAGCCTTTCTTGAAAGTCATCAGCATCATCATGAGTAGGGGTAGCATCATCTTCTTCAAGGTTTTGAGAAATACCTTGCTTCTCCTCCTTCCTGCCCCATGATTCTACTATTTTCCCCCAGTTTAGGATCTTGGAATTGGAATTTTGCTCTTGTGAATAGGCAGTAACTATGTTTTCTCCAAGGTCCTAGGGCTCCTCTACAAGGTCTAGAAGTTCTATCTCTCTTTCACATAGTAGACTCATCCTAGCCTCTAAATCTTCAATTTGGTTAGCTAGATTGTCCTAAAAGAGTCTTTCTTGGAGGTCACCAGCATCATCCTCTTCAAGGCTCTAGGCTAGATCTTGGCATTCCTTCCTCCAACTCAAAAACTACACATCATGTTGAAGGGATCGAGGAGGCTGAGGAATGCTAGGAAGAGACTATTGATGCACTAGAAGAGTCTCTAGAAGAGGGATGTGTTGGCTCATGGTATTCCCCCTAATGGAAGATTCACAATATAAAGAATTGAGAAGATTGATCTCCATGGGGGGTTGTTCTAATGCCCTTTGATTTTGGAAAGCTAGGTGCATGGGATTGAGGGTAGATGCATCAGATGAGCTGGAGTGAATGAGTGATATCTAAAAGAAAGGATTTGGTGAAAAAGAGGGGGATTTTTTTAGGATAGGAGGGGGTGTGCAAGGCTGACTACCTTGCATGAATGGATTCCTCCATTTTTCTACCTCCTCCTCCATGGATTGCAAGGCCTGAGCTTGCCTAAACAAACACTCCTCTTTATAAATTAGCTCCTACTAACATCTATATTTCTCCTCCATTCTATCAATCTCCATCGTCTACTTCTCAAACTCTAGGGCCATTTCCCTTATTATTGCAGGGTAACTAGGAGAGCTACTTGAGGTGATTCTCTAAAAACCTTGAGCTTGATCATAGTCATATGAAGGAAAACAAGACCCATGATCTTGTGCAAATTAATTATACATATAAAAAGTGATTTCTGATGGCACCAAGCTGCTTAACCAGTAGATTCAACTTGGAGTCACCATTGGTATTGATGTAAAAGCCTCAAAAGGCTGGTTGATTGCAGAACACACCAAAAATTCTTTAACTCTTTGGACACAACTTATCCTAGTTGGTCCCACCAGGCATGCTAAAAACTATTGACATAGAAGATTTCACCCTTGATAGGAGGCTGAGCTCCTACCTTCTTCACGCAATAATGGAAACTCCCCTCTCACTTGTGGGACTAGTGAAGATGGAGGGGAGAGTCTCTAGATAAGGGCTAGCTCCCTCTGATGTATCATTTAGGCCCTAGTTTCTCCTAATACTAACAATAAATGTAAAAGGGGGGGATGAAAATGGAGAGAGAGATGCTAAAAACAAAGCCTAAGCCTAAAAAGTAAAAGGTGATACACCAGAAAATGTGACCCACCCAGCCTGAACATACACTGTTCACCAAAAAGGAACACCTATACACTTCATCTGAAGTGAGAAAACCTTCTGCATCAGTGGGTTAGGGGTCCGTGGAGATACAGGGAGGAAATAAATACTAGAGGCATTCTAAGACACACTATAGCAGCCTATCCACTTCACCTATACTCCTCTAGGGACACTTCTGACAGACCTGTAAAAGGAAACTCAAAAATACACTAGACATGCTGAAATCATTCTACAAAAGCATTAAGAAAATGAATTAACATAAAATCAAGGCATAGACACATAATAAAGATGAAAAACTTAGAATGGAGGTAAAAATGATAAGTTTTGATTTAAGGTAAAATTATGGTAGAGCTCTGCCTTACAAGCTCGAGAGATTTTTGGGCAGAGTTTTGCCTTAAGGCTGAGAGTAGATTTTTTCTCAAAAGAGAAGTTTACAATATATAAAAAGAGGAAGAGGATTTGGAACTTCTTGGGAAAGATTTTGGCACCCTTTTCTATAAGTGGCCCATGTGCACTGAGAGCATCGAGAAGAGGAAAACACTGTTATTGATGTCATTCTTCTACAAGAGGCCTACTGGAACCATGCTGTACAATCACCAAAATTGACTTTGGCATTCAAGAATTAATGAAAGATCATGGCCGTGCCTCTTTTATACAAATATATTATAGTTTGTCCCCTCATCAATGCCAATAGTAGAAAAATAGGTCACGTTGCTCATCTGTAATAACTCACCTTCCCTTCGCCACTTGAATGGTTTGTCATTTCTGCTCCTTGTCTTCTTCCTGCTTTTTCAGCCCTCAAGGGTGATCTTCTAGTGGGTCACTACGTTCCTTGTGATTTTTCCATGGTTTGGAAATCTTTATAGTTTAAAATCAAATGGCTATTTCACTAATTTAAATTTGACATTCACGCGGCTGTCACCCAATGGCTAGTTCATCTGCTTAAATTTAATGGCTTTTAGGACGTCACTGTCTTCGACAAAAAGTCATCAAGTCCTTTTCTATGGATTTTCTACTTTGTGGGATTTTGTTTCAAGATTTTTTCCCATGGACAAAAGTATACAAGAATTGGCCACTCTTTTTCCTTGTCTTTCAAGCTCTTTGAAACTCTCTCTACCCTCTGCAAGGGCTTCTAGACTTTGAACTACCCTCCGCAAGGGCTTCTGGACCTTCGACTATGTCCTTCAGCTTTTTGGTCTTCTTTGCACTATATTTGGCATGTGTTTTTCCCTCCAAAAGGGCATCTAAACCTTGAATTTCCCTTTGGCTGTAGGGTACACCCTTGAACCAAGCCATTGAACTGACCCATTGAACCAAAATTGGTTCAACGGTTCAATCACTGCGCGCCAATGTCATTGAACCAAGCCTTTAAACTGTCTTGTTAAACCATTTATTAAATTGAAGCATTGAACTTAAGTGTTGAACCAAATGATTGAACCAATCCATTAAATTGGTTCAACTATTTAATGAAGCGCATCGATGCCAAGTGAACCAAGTGTCTAAGCTTGTCGATGAACCAAACAATTGAACCAATTCGTTGAACTGGTTTAATGGTTCAATGAAGCACACTGAGCCCATTGAACTTTGGCATTGAACCATCTGATTAAACTAGAAACTACTTGAACTGATGCCATTAAATTAACTAAATGAACCAAGGCTTGAACCAAAGGCATTGAACCAACACGTTGAACCGGTTCAATGGTTCAATGCTTCAAGCAACTGTTGAAATAAGCCCGTTGAACTTTTGTTTAAACCAAAAGCCATGAAGCAAGTGATGAAACAAGCTTGTAAATTGAAGTGATGGACTTCAAGTGATGAACCAGGCTTTAAAATGGAGTGATTGAATTGTCGATTGAACCAAGGCTCGAACCAAGGCCGATTGAACCAAGCGATAAACCAAGACATTGAACTGGGTTCAATGGCTCAACGATGCCAACCTTCTTGTGATTTTATTCAGACCAGAGCTTGAAGAAGCCTTGTAAAGCTTGAAACTCTTTGAACTGATCCTTCATGCACTAAAGACTAACCTGTTGAGTCTGTAGGAATTCAAAAGCTGTAGAGTCCATAGATTTAGACCTACAGAGTCCATAGATTTAGACCTGCAGAGTTCATAGAAATTCTGTAGAGTCCATAGAAATGAATAGATTCATGCAAAATCAAAAAATGAAATGTCCTAGAATAGTAGGGATAGAAGGGGACCAATTTTTTGGCCTATTGGGCAAAAAATGGTCAACAACTACTTAGATCTAGACTACACGAGTTTGTGCAAGATAGAGGACAAACATTGGTTTTGGGCCTCTGAGTATTTTTTAGTTTTAGTTTAAATATTTAGAGTGGGGGCATGATAGATTTTGCTCTTCATAGCATACAAATTTTATATACACATCTAGATTAAATGAGTTTATGTGGGATATAGGACATACATTGGTTTTTCTCCTCTGATCATTCTTCATCTTCAGTTAGATTTAACATAGGGGCAAACACTACCCTCTTTCTCCATGATACATAGATTCTACATTTATATTCAATACAAGGGGCATCCACTCCATATATTCTTTCTGTCTGTAGACACAATTCATCTCTCCATCCACCTCCCTAGCTAGGAAGTGAGTTGGACCCTTACAACACATTCACCTCCATAAAGGTAGGTTTAGGTACACATTTTTTTTTTAACTCTAGTATTTCATTTCATTCCATCACTAAAATAAAAGGGGGTAAATGTATACACCCTAAATTGGTCAAGCAATCACACACATCATGTATTTTCATAGTCCTATTCATAAGAGATTCCAACTAGAGAATACGATCCTTATTCACACTAGCCATGTCTTTATTTTGCTTATTTTGGTCTTGTTTCTAACTTTTATCACTTTTTTTCTCATTACCAATCATCTAGAACCTTCTAACTAGTGATTCCACCTTAGCCAAAATGTATTCCCCATGTCAATACTATTCTCTTAGGTCCCAAACCTATAGGATAGGAGCATCAAAACTGGACTACAACACTAGACACAAAAGTGTCCCATTTTTTGTGCTCTTGTCAATTTGAAATTGGAGCCCCAATGATCATTTTTATTTTCTTTATAGGTCCCAAATCCTTATTACCCCCTCCCTTAAGTTTTGTTTACCTTTTTGATGTTGGTTAATGTGAATAAAGCTCACAAATTCAAAATAAATAATTTCATATATAAAATACTCCATAAGGCATTTTATATCTATCACTTACTAATTTGTCATACTAAGTAATTGAAAATTAGTCAATAGTATGGCTCAAAATTATGCATCACACATAGATTTGCATGCTTGATCAAAGGACCTAGGAAAAAGTTCATTATTTCATCTAGCATGTGCATTGATTATGCACATTCCCTAAGGGAGAAATGCATTTGATCTAAGACCCTAGGTTGAGGGTTAATATAAGTAGTGATTAGGATAATAGGGGTTCTAGATCATGTGATCATACTTCCCCTAACCTAATTTTTCCCCTTTTACTTTTGATGTGTTTTTAATCTCATGTGTGTGGGTAGACCTAAGGTTTTAGAATAAAATAGGTTATAAAATGGCAAATAAAAATAATCATAGAGAAATAATTACACCTATAGGACCCCAAAATTAGACTACACCAAAATCTAAAATCAAAAATTGATTTTGATAACAACATCAAAATCAGATAACAGTGATAGATGCTCTTATAAAAACAATAGTTTTTTATGTTCCTATCTAGAAAATAGTTATCAATACTCCTATCCAAACCTAGCACTCTTATCCAGAGTAAATTTAAGTTATAGATATAGAAATGAATCTTTATTCTTGACTATTCCAAAACCTACAAATGACTATTTTGTCTAGATAAGTTATTTATTTTCCCCATGTAATTAATTTGGTCAAATTGATATAAATTTGTGTTTTAATATACTTGATTATATTTTACCCCTTAATCCATCCCCTTTATTGTTTAAGAACTAAACCCTAGTTTCCCAAAAATAATAAAACACCATTTAATACTTGTTATTTTAATTTTTAAATGTATTTGAGTGAATATTTTCTTAAATTGTAATAATTAATGTGTCTAATAGGTTTTATAAGGCTTGATACATGGATAGGAGTCTATTAAGTTTAGTTAAGGTCATATCTATCTTTATTACTCATTTAAATGTCTTAAATGACTTGATAAATCTTTAAAGATCATTTTTTTTTAATTTGAGACAGGTCTGTTAGAGGAATAAGGACCTAAATTAACACATTATAAACTTGGATAAGTCTTCAACAACATGATCAGTTTGAATCTATCATTTTAGGGATGCACAAGATGAAGGAAAAAGTATAAAATACTAACTTTGCATCATTGGAGGACTATAACTTCTATTTGAATCCTTGAAAATTCACAAAAACTTGAGAATTGTTAGACAAACAAGCCTAGAAGTTTATTCCAAAGGTTTTGGATCTAATAAATCCTTACAATCACATTTATTGAAATTTAAGTTTCATGTAAACTTGCAACCTTGTATCTCTAAGACAATAAGGGAGGATTTATGACTGAATTTTGTGAAATTGAGTCATTGAATGAAAGTTAGGTGTTGAAACATCTTTGATACACATATATACATTTTTTTGGATGATTATATAGATTTTATAATGTGTATTTCAGATTTTTGATCTGATTAAGGTCATTAGGCCTAATTATCTTAATGTAGTGACTTGGTATAGTTGAGGACAGTCCTATGAGATATGGTGTCTAAGTTGATTTGTTTTGAAAATTTGAAAATGTTAACACCTTGAATACTTTGATTACATAAATTAATTACTTTTTAGTCTAACTGAGTATTGGTGTGATAAAAAGACCCTTAGGAACAATCATTATGATAAGATAAGTAACCTGTATAAGTATTTGTTTTGAAGTTTGTAAACTAAGTTTTAATCTTTAAGACACCTAGAGTGATAGGTTGATTTTATGAGGGACATATATACAATCCTTTTAAGAGTGTCTGGAACCTTATAAAATAGGTTTCATCAAAATCTAAAGAAACATGTAGAAAACAAACTTGAATATTCTAGAGATAAGAGTGAGTGGATAGTATTCTTTACAAGTACATGATTTTGGTTATTGAAAACATAGTTTGAAAGTTGAAATAAAAGAAAAATGATGATGTGGAGGATGAGTTTATAAAACTATGCCAATCCATGTTAATACATCAAACAATAAAAAGTCCAACAAAATTATATTAGGTATTTTATATTTTCTTACACAAAATCTACCAATGATGCAATTAAGGTGTATGAATGTACATCTAGAGTATATAAGATTCACTCAAAATTTTACCTCTATAAATTTATATAGTATTATATTGACATGGATATATGTATAAGTGGTTGGCCCACTACCTAGCTCAGTAAATTGAAATTATGATGTTGAAGGCAACATCTCCTCCTGGAATAAAGAAAAAAATACACACACACATATATATTATTCAATTTAAATGTGTAAACTAATTTTTCCCTTTTTATTTACAAATATAACTTAAAATTTTAACATGAAATTTATATAAAATATACTTACATTCATGTAGATACCAACGTATCCAAACCAAACGTATTTGCCAAAAAACTCACCAGTCAAGACCATATCCTCTAAGCCCCTTGAAACACCACTATCATCATATGAAGTTCTAGTGCATATAGCACCACAAGATCTACATGGGTGGGGTTGGGTATGGTCACTAGATAGAGTATCTTAAGCATTTGTCTTTGAAAGCCTACTCATATGATAAATGAGTGTATTGGTAAGCACACAAAGTGCATGAAAAGTGTCAATCTCCACAACCTCCTTCACCATAGAGGGAATCTCTGGATGAAGTGGCTTTTGGGTAGGTGTCTTTTTAGGCCAATTATGTACATGATGTGCACCTATTCAATCCTACATAGAGCCTTTCCCTTGGCCTTGAAACTCACCATAGTCAAAAATGTTTGGAATCACATTGAGTTAAAATTCACAATAGATTTTCCTCAAAAATACAAATAGACCTCATGGTTATTACATGGTGGATAATCAAACACCATCCACCATCACTCCAAAAATTGGAATTAATAAAATTGTGTTAGCATCAATGGATTTGGAAACATTGAGTCATTATGAGAAATGGTGCATTGGTGGTTGGATCAATGAATAAGCACAAATTTGTTTTTTGGTTATTTATTTCTTCTTTACCTCATATGATGATAATTTTTTAGCATATTAAGCCCTAAAAATATCATAATATGATCTCCATCTATCAATATAACTCATTATTGAGTCAACTTGACCTAATACTAACTCTAGGGTATTGGCCAAATAGGTGTGGTTGGTGTTGGTAGAATTGGGCTCCCTTATTCTCTTAATTATCTTCTCAATTTCATTTTTTCCCCCCTATGTGTGTAGCTATATCCTCCTAACTACCTAGGGGATCTAATGGGACTCTTGGATGGTTAGGTAGAGGGTTAGGTGGGTTAGGTGGAGGGTTAGGAGGGTGAGGCAAAGGGTTAGCATGTTGACCTTTTGGATAAAATTTACAAATCAAACTATTCACAAAACAAAAAATTCAAAAAAAAAATGATTTAATTCATAAAACTTACCTCTTCTTCATGGTGGGATCATAAATTTCATGAATGTAGGAGAAAAACCAATGATTTATACTACTGATGAGAGCAAAACCAATAATTTCCATGCCAAAGTAGAAAAACATGAATGGGAAGCAAAACATGAATGTTAGAAGAGAAAAATGCAAGTTAAGAGAGGAAGAAATGAATTAGGGTTTTTATTTTTTTTATTTTTATGTTTAAGGAATGCATACACATTCTTTATAATTATAGGAATGTGTACACATTCTTGTAGCATATACATTTTTCCATTGGTAAAGGAACATGTATGCATTCCTTTTACCAAAAATATGTATGCATTATGGCCTAGGTATTCTAAGCCACAAAGTGTACACATTATGTAATAATGTGTATGAATTGTAGATAATGTCCATGGAATTATCCCCCAACTCCATACACACACCCTTCCAACACACAGTAATAAAACTATTTTAGATATTTTTGAGTAAACCCATACTTTTTTGAAAGTGAGACCTCATTTTGGAGAGGTATATTTGTATCCTTCATTTTATTTACCTACACTTATTTTAATATTTCTTTTTGTTATTTTTATTTGAGAACATTTTATTTCTTTGATTTATGATTTGGTAGCCACTTTTGTACTATTTTTGAAGTTGATCCTTTTTTAATATGTTCCTATATCACTTTGGATTGCTTAACTAATTTATCTTTTATAGGTTCCTCAATAGCAATGATGTGTTGTAAATGATTTTTCAATGCCAAACATGAATCTATGTGAAGTTTATGTATTATATGGTATGTAAAATGATATTTGGATCTCCTCACTAGATGTAGAGGAGGTATGTCGATCAACTTATCTTTAAGCATTTTCCTTAAATTCTCTCTTGAAATTCTATTTTATCTTTGAATACTTTTTGATTCACTAGTTGTAGATGCACTTTATTATGATTTTTATTTTGATATATAACATTTATTACCACAAATTGATTGGATGAAGATGCATATACATGATTAACACTAGTGTACATTGGATAAGTTTGTCTTATAATCTAATTTTCCAATGTTGTAATCTTTCCATGTAATTGCTAATTTTGATTATGTACTTATTAAATTAATTTTCTCATACTGATAATTTCATCCCTTAGAGTCTCACAAGTGAAAAACCTAGTTGATTCTAATTAAAAATGTAAGCACACATACTAAATGGGAGATATGGTAAGGAAAGAGTTTGAAGGATGGATATGCCAAGTATAAACATTTGAATTAGTAGTATAGGTTTCCTCACATCTTAGAGGAGTGATATAATAGACCTATTTAGGTGGAAAGTAACTATCTCCCTCTTGGAAATAAGGATAAGGAAAATAATATTCTTTATCCATGAATTTTTTTAATGTAAATTGGAATTAGGATACAAGGGTAGAATATATCACATCAAAAAACCCTAACACAACCACTTAAAAAAGGAAACAAAAGGATATAAACCCTAATAATATCTAGGGTATCCAAATAGAGGGTTGGTATAACTCTATCATGGATGAGGAAAATGATAAGTTATGTAAAAAATAGCCTATACCTCCATCCATTCAAACATCTTGTGATTAATATTACAAATAATGTACCATATGCATGCCCAACTCTTTAATGTCTTATGAAACTCATGTCCATGTTTTTTCAAATATTTGGAGGTGTCTCTTAGTATAAGAGTGTTTGAAATAACTATATAAGCACTAATGGTTGTTTATTCATTAAAACTTGGCACATATGGCCTCTTTTATAGTGTCCTAGGTTGGTAGGTTTAGCTTGTGGGTAGCCCACTAGTGCACAAAAATACTCATTAGGGTGTAGATTATGGCACTTGGTATCTCTTACTCCTTAGGGATACATGATTCTATATTATAAAAAAATTCACACACATCCTTGATATCATATATAATCACAAACCTTACTTGTACTGAAGTAGTATGCTCTATTTTGGTGGCTACATACATAACTAAAATTTGGTTATTCTAAGCTAGTAAAAATTTCCAATTTGGGCCTCTCATGTTTTATTGTGGTGTAGGTGATCTCATTTATAAATTAATGACATGAAATTTATTCCCAATTACTTCATAGGAATATTTTACACATAAATTTCAATTGATACCTATGGTATATGAAATAAATTTGCATGTTCTTGCCCTCAAATACCTTCACTATTTGAATCAAAATGTTCAAAACCCTATACACTATTATTGTATATGTGGTTAACTTATTCATCTATGTATATATTTTAACAATATTAGGCCATAGTTAGGATTAATATGGAGGAAAATTCATTATTTTCCATGTTTGAATCTCATTAAATGTTTCTTAAATCTCATATCTATATTATTGGCATAACACCATCATCTACCAAGTAACATTGGGTAGTTATTTACTTCAAAAAACTTAGTAACCTAAAATTCTAAATTAAATTCACCCCAATCACATTGAAATGAAAATTCCTCTTGACTCTTAAAGAGTGCATGAAAGTTTTATTTATAATAAATAAAACATTCGGTGAAGACATCAATGTTGGACTACTCATATTTCACCAAGATTATTATGTAATAATGTTGCCTTCAACACCTATGTCAATTAGGATATCACATTTTACCATCCTATTTTTTCATGAATGAGAAAATATTAATCATAATCTACTTTGTGTAATCTTGAGCTCACATTATCTGATGATGTGTATCACAAGTAATTCAATCTAAATTGTAAGAAGCTACATTAAGCATTTTTTTTATCATAGGGATCATCCCATATCTATGAAACATAACTAAGTTATATGCTATATCATTCTCCATATGTCCTTGTGATTTTTTTTTTAAAGTACCTTCATTTTGTTTACCTCTTAGTTATGATCAAATTGAATCTCACCTTGAAAGTTTTGTATCATTTCAATTGATTCTTTCAAGAATTCCTTATGGTGTAATCCATTAGGATACCTAGTGGTGGGTTCTACATGATTTACCTTTTTTTCCTTGTATATTTCATATTCTAATATAAACTTATCAAAAAAATTGACTTGAGGTTTATTATTCACACCATTACGTGTCATGATATTTACCTTGAGTTCTTATGATTTTTAAATTTCATCCTTTAGCATCCATTTCCCTGATGGGCCACAATATTGGTAATCCTTTCACCTTATTTAAATTATTATTTTGTGTTATTTTTACTTAAAGTTCAGGGGAATATTTAGTTATATGTGCACCTCTAAAATACCCATAAGAAGGATTTTTTTTGAATTTTTTTGGTAATGTTCTATAAAACTCCATCTATAATAGGTACATAGTAGGAAACATATACCTCATCCTTTACCACTTTTTCCTTTATAGGGGTGTTAACCAATGTATTTTAATTGGTTTTGGTTGGTTGGACCATTAGTTTTCTAACACACTTTACATTCATGATCCTCATGAATCTCTTTCTTTACCTAATAATATTTAGTAATATAAATGAAATCCTCACATGTTTTTCACCACATGGCTAATTTTGTTTTGGTTTTCCCATTCAATAAAAAAAAATTTGCATGTCATGTCTTTCATGTAAAATATCATAAGATTCAAGGAGTTCTTACATATTTCTCTTATGGAAATTATTACTATTATGCCCAGTGAATTCACAATCAATATACCAAAGTCCATTGTTATGCATTAACTATCATCAAAATAAAAGCTCTGAATGATGCGTGTTAAGCTAAAAACATATGATATCTACATGATAAACACATATAATTTGTATACTAGACATGAAAATGTAAGATAATCTAAGAATAAGTTGGTAATATACGATGCATGTTAGATCAAGCATTCACAAAGTTGTCAAGATAGATATAATAATGTAAACATGTCTATGAAATACAAATCTAAGTAATAATATGTGTAAACTACCTAGGGGTATGGGGCATGATGTCCATCAAATCACCCAAGGAGGAAGGGGAGATGCATGAGGGCACTCATGGAATCGTAAACTAAGTGTAAGTGTAATAAGAAAGAGACAAGTGTCATGTCCATGACACATACATGAAATCATACATACAAACACATGAGGCATGAAAAGTAAGCCAATGGGAAAAAATACAAGGGACATGGCACATGTCACTAAATATTATAAAATAATACATATAAGGAAATGTTAAAATTTACACATACACAAAAAACAAGTAGGTTGGCTTGGATCCACATTGAAGGACATGTTTAAATGTCTGCATACATAATAAAGAAATCACATACAAGGACATGGGCACATGTCCAAATCATATAAATAATGAAATAATTAGAATATATCCATATAAAAATGGCATATTTAAATTCCCTTGAATAGATGTAGAATTAAAGAGACAATAAAATCTAAATGAGGAAATCTAGAAATGAAAGTATACATGAACATGTGTTAAAAATTTGTATAATAGAAAATAAGTACATAAATGAGTCTATATTAGTATTATTCATAAAAATTAGTTTAATATAGAATGATATAACTTGGTAAATAAGAATTTTTGTATAGGGATACCCCCAATGGATGAATGTATCAATTCTAAATCAGTATAGCTATGGATGTGCCCCTAGTGGGTAGATAGTAGTAAATCTAAATCTATGTACTGGACTTCAGTCCTATAAGAATATGTGAACACTCAAAGAGAATAAGTGAATAATCTATTTATGAATAAAAACAAAATTACACTAACATAGATAACATATGTAGTACTTATAAAATTTAAGGAATGTAAACATGGAAATGCATATAGTCTAAAGTTTTTTATTTTCTAAGCAATATTTGAATGTTTATGTATTTTTGACCATAATATACTATTTTTGTGTTTTTTGAGTGTAATATATGTACAATAAATCATGAAAATGAAGATATATACAAGGAACAAGGTATAATAAACTATATACAATAAGAATGATAAATTAAGTAATGTACAAGTAGATTTGTAGGGAGAAGAATCTGTGTGCTCATAAGAAATAGTGTTATAATCCCAATATGGTCTATTTCATAATAATATGTGTTATTACAATCATATTATTCATTTTGTTTAGAAATGTTTATATTATTGATTAGTATATTACCATCTAAAAATGTATCCATTGTAGGTATATATTTCTTTGAAGACTCTATTATTAGAAACCCTATTTTGAGAATGGTTATTTACTTAGCCTGAATCTAAATGTGCAACCTTAAGCTATTAATATTTTTGTAACATTAATTATGTATATGGATATTTTTCCTTGATAAAATTTGTGTGTGAATGATTTTACTTATTATTTTCTTTGATTCCAAACCTTATTAACCAACATTATCAACTATTAGAATAGGAGTAGTGATGCCTTGGGCATGTTTGCCCAACCCTTGACCTTGGTAATAAAACTATTAAAGATATTTTTAACCAAAAAAATATTGTTTTTAAATAAATACCTAATTTTGGAGAGGTATATTTTTATCCTTCACTTACTTTACCTATGGTTATTATACGGTTTCTTGTTCTAATTTTGCTTTGTAAGCCTTTTATTTTGCTGAGTTATGCTTTGGTAACTACTTTTATACTATTTCTAATCTTGATCCTTTTTTAATATGTTATTATATCAATCTATATTTATTAACTTATTTATTTTTTATAGTTTTCTCATTATCAATGATGTGTTGTATATGCATTTTCAATGCCAAAAATGAAGCTATGTGATGGACATGCATTCTATGGTATGCACAATGCTATTTGGATCTCCTCACTAGATGTAGAGGAGGTATGTTGATCAAATTAACTTTAATAATTTTACTTAAAATATTAATTTAAATTATATCTAATCTTTTAATAATTTTTGAATCACTAGTTATAGGTGCAATTTTTTTAATTTCTTATTTTGATATGTAACATTATTTGCCATAAATTGACTAGGTGAAGATGCATATACATGATTGAAACTAGTTTGCTATGGAGGATTTTATCTTATAATATAAATTTATAATATTTTAATATTTCCATTTAATAACTTATTTTGATTGTATAATTCATAAATTATCTTGCTTATATTTATAATTTCCTCTCTTAGAGTCTCACAAGTGCAAACCCTAGTTGCTTCCAATTAAACACGAAAACACACATACTGAATGGGAGATATGAGAAGGGAAGGGTTTGAAGGATGGATATGCATAGTATATAAATTTGAAATAGTAGTATAGGTTTCCTCACCTCTTGGATGAGTGATAACATGGACCTATTTAGAGGGAAATTAGCTATCACCAAATGATTTAACTTTTAAGGGATTATGGAATGTAAACCCTAGGTTGTTAAAGGGTATAAGTAAAATAAATAAAGGGAGAGATATTCAATAAATATAGCCACTAAATTTTATAAGAATTAACCTAATTTTATATTTATAAATATAGTAATGAATGACACAAATAAGTACATAGATAGAAATTGACTAAGATGGATGATTTGGAGGCTTTAAATTGGCACATAAGTTGATCAAGGTGTCATGAATAGGGTCTAGGTGTCATAAATCCTCCTAGAAAATAACATGGTACCTTTGATAATAACACACCATGTTAGTGTCTTCCTATTTAGTGATGGTGTCCTTGTGTAGGGAATGATGTGAACTTTTGGGAGTAGTTATGTTTGAGTCTAATAGAACTCTTCTTATGTGGATGAATCTTGATTCATTTCCCATGACCTATTTGGATTGATTTTATATACAAACTCTAGATCTCTATATTTTTTGGGTATTTGAGAAACACAAGTAATATAAGTGTGATGTTATTTGGGTAGGCTAGATATCATAAACACCCCTATGTGTTGAGAATTTCCTAAATACCAATACCTTGAGAGGGGATCAAGCCTGATGTAGTTCTCCCTATATAAGTGTTTATGAAAGTGCAAGTGAATTCTTGTATGATTGTCAATTTAAGTGAATTGAATGAGACTTAAGACTATAAATCTATTTATTCTAAGCTTAGGGTGGTTTTAGATGACTTTATACAGAAGTAAAACATAATAGGGATCAATAACCTTGATTATGAACTACTTATTCTAAGCTTATTTGTGTGTTTTTCATCTAATTTCCATATAGTGCATAAAGGGATAAAATTCATGCATTTATATTGATATAGTGCTTGTGCAGAGTGTGGAATAGGTCTAGGTAGACCCTATGTCACTTAGGAATTGAAAACATATCTTTTGGGGTTAAAATTATGTAAGGGACACTAGTGCAGTGAGTTAGTGTCCAAAGATCCACATTAGTGTCTAGGTGGTAGAACCTAAGATACTAGGGGTTAATATCTCTAGGGGAAGGTCTGAGACTAATTTTGGGATGTCTAGGATTGTGTAATGTCTACACAAAAGCTAGATAAGGGTTGAAAGAGACCCTAAGATAGGTGTAGGGATAAACTAGGAATGGGTGGACTCAAGTAACACTCATTTCACTCATGTGACATTTTATATGACTCTATATATATGACAATTTTGATGTTGATTATAGTTTATGTTTTATAGATCTAATGGTGGATATGATGTAGTGGAGGAAATTAGTGGAGGCTACACACCACAATATTTTAGACTCAGTTATTCCTCAACATGATACCATAGGGATCCCTAATTATATGGCACATGTGGTTGGGGCACATACAAGCTTGTTTTAATTATTTGGAGAAGCTGTCAGGGAGCTCTGTTAGCAAAGGGTCTTGGAAATTCCCATCATAACATTCTAAGTCTTGTTTGTCTAGAGTTAGTTATATATTTAGGAACTCAGATGAGGATATGATAAGTTTGTTCCTTCATTTTCTTCATACTTAGTTAATATTGATTAATACATAGTCTAGAACCTATACATAATTTAATATTATTATATTAATAAGAATAATCAAATGAAATAGGGTGGAACCAAGTCTTGTCATTATATCCATAAGATAATAATTACTACTAATATACATGTTTCTCTTGTACTATGGGACTTATCCACACCTTAAATGATTGAATTATAATTTTGTTTTGAAATATTTAATCACACACCCTCCATGTCCACTTGATGGGTGATGTATAAAAAATATGCTGATGTTATCCCATCTCTTATATCCTACAATATTAGTGCTCAATAAGCATGCAAATACCATATGGCATAGTATTCAATACTCTCAATAGGGAAAGTGGATATTTTATTTTTATATTTCAATTTTTTTTTCCAAACCTCTCTACCTCATGGGTGTTATATAATGTAAGTTTCATTTATTCATCAAATCATGATTGTCGTATGGAATTTCTCATAGAACTTGAATATTTTTCATTTGATTCCATGTAAAATAAAATATATCCTCATCAATACAAAATAATAAAAACAAAACTAACTATACATGAATACTAAAATAGGGTATTTCAAACAATTACAAGACCCATATCATAATTTTCCCATATGTTTCCACCCTAATGATCTCCACTATGTATTCATCCTTTGTATTTATCTCATTATTTCCTCCCCTATGGTCATAGTATTCAATACTTCACTTTTCTACTTTCAAATCAAAAAATTATCTATGCAAAGAATTTTATGGGATTTGATTTTTTGTGAAATCCATTAACAATTATTCACCTTTCCCTTGCAATTCCTTTTCATTCACTTCCTTAATGATGATTGAGTGGACTTTATATATGGTTATACAAAATTTATGTGATTTCAGTTAATTAAAACCTTTGGCCCTATGGATCTCTTGGCTTTCCTTTCCATTGAAATTGTAGTTATAAATCCATTTTGACACACCTTAGCTTATTTATCATACTGAAACTCTTAATTTTATCATGTTGATCGATACTTTTTCATCGTATTCCTAATTTTTTAACTCAAATTTTAACTTATTTATGTTTTAATGATGATTTTTCTACCCTATAACCCTAGTTTATTTCAATCATACCTCCCCATTTATCATATGTCTTGAATTCATGTTACAATAGCTTCACATTCCTTAAAGTTAAGATTAAAGTCTTAAATACATTTATTTTTATAAATATTGTGTGAATAAACATACCCTAAATTTATACGTTTGATCTACACTTTCTAAGATACAAATATCTTTGATAATGATAGTGATGAAAATGAATTATGATAGGTAATTTATAACACCCATTGACATTTCAATTTCTTGACAACACATAGTGTTGTTAAATTTATGTTACTACCTAATCAATATATTCACATTTATTACTATTAATTTCATCCATTAGGTATTCCTCCTAGGTGATACCTATGCATTTCCCTTTATCCTTGTGTTCTTTGGTGCACCAACCTTTTCTCCTTAAAACTCCCATGCCACAAAAACCTCACATATCTAGATAAATAGTTAAATTTTCATGTGTATCATTTAGTTTTCCTTGTGTTCCCTAATTAATCCATTTTTACAACTTTCTAACCCACCCCATACTAAATATTATCTAAGTTCTCTTTCATATCGACTTTATCCATGGTGGACCTATATTATGTTGTAGAACGTCTTCCATTTGTTTATACAAGCACAAAAAGTGAATTTATGAACTTTGTCAATGGCATATATTATTGAGAGTGGTGTGAAAGGAATTATACAATATTTTAGAGGGTGTTATTTTCATATGATTATATGTGACCATAAGAGTAGTGAAAAACAAAAGTTTGTAAAATAACAAAAGTATCAACATACAACCTTGAATTAAAATTTAATAAGTACAAGATTAAAAATAAGAATGGTGTTAAAAGACTCTCCCATAGTTACTTAATGTATAACATAGGTATTAAAATGAAAATCCATTGATTTACTTTCTCAGTTGACCTTACAAGTTTTTCCACTTCATTACTACATCTAAAGGTGCAATAAAAAATGTATGTCTTTATTTTCAAGGGAAAAAGTAAAATAACATAAAATTAAAAATACTATGGCATATACCTTATTTTTTAGTTGATTAAATATAATTTACATATGATATGGATTGAGTATACCCCCATTTAAATTCTTAATGAGATTTTCATCATCTAATGTGCATAATTTTCATGTAACAGTTTTCAAAATATCATGAATTTTTTAGGGTCCCATATAATGAATTTGGAGCTTACCTAGATGCTTATCATATTTGGAAACATATTATATAATATGTGCACCCTTTCATAATATCTTCCCTTTAAATTTTTTTTCATACCAAACCTTCTATCTAACTTTCTATATTCCTTGTATCCATTTTTATAAAACATGTTTTTCATCAAGCCTCAAGAGATATTTGAGGTACACATCAAGATATTCATTATATTCCATTCTATAAAAACACACAACTCAAAGAGAGAGTATAAAGACTTTCATGGGAAATTATTCTTCCATCTAAAAGGCTACTGTGAAAGGTGTAAATTTATTGAAGCCCTCATAATTAGTACCCCATAATATCTTAGAAACTCAATAATTCTATTCATTTTTTCCCATGTCAATTTTTTTGTCAATTTATTACCAAGGATATTTTTCAATGATTTTATAGTACCATTTACCAAAGGATTTTAAATGGTAGTTTTAAGGTGTGTAAACTTGAATTTAGATAATAAAACATGCATTGTTTCATTCATAAAATGTGTACCTTAATAAATGGTAAAGCTTAAGCGACATCCATAGTGGGTGATAATATTTTCCTAAACGAAGAATGATGTTTTTTGTATAGTACATTTATTTTGATTCCCCTTATGCCTATATGGCTAGGTAGTCTATTGCAATGATAATATAACACATGTCAGTTTTATGCACAACTTGGGAGATGGTCCTAAAAAATAAAACACCCATTTCTCAAATGATTCCTAATTAGTGATATAAATCATTGACATCACAAAGATTTGGGTTTTCCAACTTGTTGGTATACATCACATATTTGCACATAGTTATTCACATCCTTGAATAATGTTGACCATTATCAGCCATAAAATAGGATCTTTATTGTGATGGCCTCACCAACATAATGGCCACATGAAATCTATTTTTTATCCTCATATAGAGATTCAATATGTTAATTTTACAAAACAAATTACTTTAGGATCTCATCTTGTCCTAAATCTCCACTAATAAATTGATAACATGCATTATGTAATATATTTATTTCTTATCCTTCACTTTCAAATCACTTAGAGGAATCTCCAAGTTAAGGAATGTAGATATGTCAGTGAGTTCCTCAAGAACATGCACTAGTAAAATTTTAAATATATCATGACATCATCTATGTTTTATGCATATTTTACTTTGGAAATTTGGGATAAATGATATAAGATATAATTTTATTTTATTATCTTGACAACAATAGAGAATTGGAATTATTGAAATTAAATAATTTTTTAGTATATTTTTTTGTGAAATATTATCTAGTTGAAGATATAATTTATAAACTCATGGTACATAAAAAATAAAAATAGTGTATCTAAAAGGTATTTTTAAATTTATGAAGAACATAAACTATCATAAGTGATTCACACTTAGTTTTTGTGTAACTATGTTATGCTAGACTAAGCTTCTCACTGAAAAATTAAATAGGATGATCCATCCTATCATCCCCTAATTGGGATAAAATAGCATTGATCACCATCCCTAATGCAAAAATAATGGATATGGAATGGAGTATTCCAATTTTGGAATTTTAGAATTGGTACACTTGAAATATTTTATTTTTCCATGTCTAATGCCTCCTACGACTTATCAATCCATTGGGCCATGCTTGCATTAAAAAATCTTCTATTAAAGAAAAAAATTCAAATAGTTCATGATGAAATTTTAATATTATCTTATGTGATCAATGAATGTGCATACATCTATTTGAGTGGATATAACTTATAATTTTAACATAATATATACCTTAGTTGGGTAAAAAAACATTAATGTCATGTAGATAACATGGAAAATAAACATCCCATATGGTGTCACAAACACACATTTATTTAGATTCAATGAAATATTTGATTGACGGGAATATACAAACATCATGCACAAATTACCATGATGATATTTGAATAACCCATATACCTTATAGTCATAAAGTTATATTTGAAGGAAGTGGTGAATTAAGTCATTAAATATAATTGTGATATTTATTTTTGGATTGTCCTCCTCAACCTACCCTCGATGATATCTGGATAACCCATCAAAGAAAGTGTCAATCTCATAACTTTCCATTCCTTCCAAAATATTCTTGGTGAGTGGGGTTGGAAATGGGTTCATGACACATGAAACATTCAAAAAATAGAAAGAACTGCATTTCCAAATGTGCCTATATTTATTAATTTTTATCACCATATTACTTACACACTCATATTATTTAATGGGATAAACAACTCCTATAGCTAATATGTTGATTTATTATTTCAATTTAGCACACAATTTGGGTTTCATCCTATATTACCATTTTTTCATAGGTTAATCTTCATTTAATCTTAATTTTCATTATCCATAGGTTAATATTCCACCCACTAGTTTAATCTTCATTTTTTCTAAGTAAGAGTGTACTCTCTTTATCTCCTTGTAGATACACGTTAAAATATTGATACTCATGCAAGAGCGTAGAGATATGAGCCATCTCTCCATCCATCCAATAATCACCAACAATGGTGATATTTTCTTCTAATTTAGTGCCAATATTTACTTTATTTTTATTTATTAAATCACAATTATATTTATTCTTAGCCTCTTTCATATTCTCCACCTTGCACTATAGATAACATTTTTCAAACCTTAAATTATATGGAGTATCTTATAGTGTTTATTCCACTTAGAACATGAATTTATATTTACCAAATTTGTAACACCAATTTTGATTCATCCAAACCTCTTCATTCTCTTCAATTGAATCATTTTTTTATGGCATACTCTTCAAAAATCTTAGGTAAGGCTTTGCCTTTATCACTATACAATTTTTGTACATGATCCTCCATGATAACTTTGTCATAGAAGATAGCTTAGTGCATACAAAGAAATCATTGGTATAAATCTATATGGGTGAGTAAAATAATAAGTTATGTAAAAAATATCCTTTAACTCCATCCATTCAAATGTATTGTGATGAATATTAAAAATAATGTACCACATGCATGCCCAACTCTTTAGTGTTATATTAAACTCATGTCCATGTTTTTTTTAAATATTTGGATATATATTAGTATAAGAGTATTTTAAATAAATATTTATGCACTAATGGTTGTTAATTCATTCAAAATTTTCATGTATGTCTTATTTCATAGTGTCCCAAGTTGGTAGGTTTGGATTATGAGTAGTGTAATAGTGCACAAAAATACTCATTAGGGTGTATATTATGGCACTTGGTATCTCTTCCTCCTTAGGGATACATGATTCTATATTATCTAAAAAATCAAACACATCCTTGAATCTTTGATATCATATCTAAGTAAAAACCTTACTCATACTAAGGTAGTATACTCTATTATTGGGGCTATGTGCAGAACTAAAACTTGGTTGTTCTAAACCAATAAAAATTTCCATTTTGGGACTCTCACATTTTATTTTTGTGTAGATGATCTCAATTATAAATTAAAAAAATGAAATTTATTCCCAATTACTTGATAGGAATATTTTACCCATCAATTTCAATTGTTACTTTTGGTATCTAAAATAACATTTGCATGTTCTTGCCCTAATAGTCCATCATTATTTGCATCAAAAATTTAAACACCCTATGTACTATTATTGTATATGTGTTTAAATAATCCATCCACGTATATACTTTCAACATAGGCTAGGACATAATGAGGATGAATATGGATGAAATGCATTATTTTTCATGTTTAAAGCTCATGAAATGCTTCTTAAAGATCATATCTATAGTATTGGCATAACACCATCATAAAAAATGTGTAGAGAGGATTACATAACATGATTAGTCAAACATTGGTCCAATAAACCAAAGGAAGAATGCATAAGAACAAAATGAATAAATCTTATCTATTCATGTGGGAATTAATAATGACAATGAAATACAAATGAAAGAAAGTAAGAAATATATACCTTCCCAAGTGAATCCATTCTCCAAAAGTGGCTCAAAATTGTGCTCTCCCATAATCAAAAATATTTATCTTTGTCAACAATGGTGGAAAAATCCTCCAATGTCTTAAGAACACTTCTTAAAAGCTAGACTCAAGATGTGAAATCACTAAATTAGCCTATGAATGAGGCTTGAAACTAAAATAAATGGCCAAATGCAAAGGATTGTGGAGATAATTCAACATAATAACTTTGCACAAATCAAGATTAAAAATGATGTCCATGGCCTCTCTGTTTATATATTTTCAAGAATGACCAGAATCAACCATGATTGTCCATCTCAATATTGAGATGTGTGGTCATAGATTAATTAAATTATATAATTAAAATCCATAATTATCCTCATCATGAATTTGGAAGAAGGGAAATTAATGAGGCATGGGAGGTAATGAAGAGGCATAGGACACCAATAATCTTGATATTTTATGCACTTATGGCTTGATGAATGCCACCCCATAGATAACATCACCTGATGATGCATATAATATAAATCAATTTCCAAAAATAAATATTCAACAACTCTCATGGAAAATCCACTCAAGATATTGATTTGGATTAATTAGCCTTAAACAAGGTTAATCAACATTTGTGCAATTATTTGGAAATTGGCCCTCAATTAATCAAAATGGTCAAAAAGTCATATTATTGAGTTGTAATTTGACTCAAGAATAATTTCAAGGTGACATTAGATTAATTGGAACTGTATTCCCATTTCATATGTTTCAAACACAAAATAACAAAGGTATGTGACATGTACCAATGAATTAGAAGAAAAGAGTAATATAAAGCACAAAAGGCAAAATCATCATTTTGACTCGAAATGATCTGATGAAAGTTAGCTGGAACATAAAATGCATTACCCTATTTAGGGATACTTTGACCTAAATCAGCACTTGTAAATGACAAGTTTGAACTATCTTGGGTGTTTTATGGATTTTAGCCTAAAATGTGCATTTGAGTGCAATTTGAGTAAGATTGACAACTTCAACACAAATGGTGTTAGGAATTGGTTGCCTAAATTTTGCCTCTATTTGAGAAGGCATAGTGAGACATTCAAGTGAAACAACATCTTTTCAAAGAAAAGAGTTGTCAATAAGAAATTGGAATAGACCCATGATGCCCCATCGAGGAGACATACTAGGATGGAAGAGAAGGATGGACTCTTGAAAAGAGAGAGAAAATGAGAAATTAATCCATGGAATAAATCACATATAGATGAGCTAATTATTGTACATGTGATTACCATCAATGATCAAAATAAAATTAGAGGTATAATGTGCCCCATAGATAGGGGAATAGGAAAGATACAATCCATAAATGTAAGAGACACACTGTAAACATACCTAATTTAAGAGTACAAGTTGTATGCTTACAATATTGTTCAATCCTAAGACAAGTTACATACTAAAATATTTCCATCATGGGCATTAGTGTGGAGAGCTTGGAATTAGAGGAAAAGAGAGAATGTTCTAATTTAGGAAGGGAAGCACCACTAAAATAGGGTCTCCAAAGAGAATATAATAAGATGTACTCAAATAGAGTAAATATGATCATGATAAAATAGTTTTGCCCTAGTAGGGATAATTTTGATCATTGATAAAGAATAAAAAAATGGTTTTCCCATATAGAGCTGATTCGATTTAGATGTGGTTTAAATGGTGGACCCTAGCATGGGTAATTGGCAAGTAAAATAGCTCAAAGATATAATCCAAAAGATAAGTTAAAGAAAGAGGGTGAAAATTTACATGTGATGGTGTAATGGCTTAGAAAGACATAAAACCAAGCATATGAGAATGCACAAAGTGATAAAAGAGAAGAAAATAAGAATTAAAGATAGCTGAGTTGACCTCAATAGAAATTGAGTGCTACCTACATAGTACCATGGACTCATGTTCCAACATGAACTTAAAGCCAAAGTAGTTCACCCATGTTTGGGAGAGAATGTAATGAAGAATGATGAAAACTGACCAAGAATTGATCAGACTCATAATGTATGTAAATAGATCCATGTCTAAGCATAGATTCAAGTGTTAAAATGCATAATACCAAGATGCCTAATTCCATATCATGAGCCTAGATTATGTAAAGTGTTCTTGAGAATTATTCATTGGAGTAATGTTGATGTTAAGACTTTGAGACCTGAGCACAAAGTTCTTGCTATATAAAAATAAATTAGGCATCATAATTATGAATAACTTAGAATGACATAAGATTCCAATTGCATTAAATTGGTTCAAATGTGAATACCTATAAATAAAGATAATGGTAAAATAATGACCAAAACCAGTGTTATAGCTATTTACATTTAAACAAAAAAGTAAAGACAAAGAAAAAGAAAAACATAAATGAACCTAACTTGAAATCAAGATATGATAAATCAAGAATTAAGTGGGAACAAAAATGTTTAAAAACAAACATTAAGAACATCTAAACAACATGAGACCAAGATATGAATAATCAAGACCCATGTGGACCATCAAGGCATTCTTAGTCACAAAAGATAAAAGCAAAATCAAATAGAAAAACAAGAAACCAACAATAATCAAACAAAAAAAATGGTCCAAGAACATTGTAATAACATAGGTTCAAGATATAAAAAATCAAGATCCATGTGAATCATCAAGATGTTCTAAAACACAAGAGAGAAAAACAAAAACATATAGGAAAATACAAGACCAAAATGAGATGAGAAGTAATAAAAAGAGAAAAGGAGAAGAAATAAAAGGAGAGGTGCAAAAGCACAACAAAACACCAAGAAAACAAAACACCAAAAAAACTTAAATAAACACACATAAACAAAAACCAAGTTAGTGCAGTTTAAAGATAAATGTTTATGCATGTGCGGTAGAGGCGTTACTTTCCACCACAACACAACAAAGAACAATGACACAAAAATTATTCCCTAATTAAAGAGGAACAATGACAAAATAAATGGGGGAAAATAAGAAAAGGAATGGGTTTGTTGAGTTGACTCCAGATGTACAAGACATGTGGATGTTGCCTACATAGTTCCATGGATGCATGTTCTAACATGAACTTCAGGCCAAATGTAGTTCTCCTAGGAAATGGGATAGAAGAAAAATGATGATTAGACCAACATGATTAATTTTATAGAATAATAGAAGATATGATAAAAAAATGAGAATGGTCTATCAAACAAGAAGTTGATGATATGAGAAAGAATGATCTTGAAAAATTACAAGTGCATGGGGAAAAATGGACTGGTGTATCCATGGTTGCAAAATGGCAAGAGTGTAGCATGGTGGAATGGGACTGTATAAATGTACAAAAGTGTAAGATAATGTTTTTATTATTTTTTGGATAATGTTCTGATGTTTTTGGTATTTTCAAAGTATTTCTAATGTTTTTAGTGTTTTTAGGATAAAATATGCACAAGGTGGGACCATCAAGTCAAGGGGATACACATCTGATAGTAGAGGTTCCAATAAAATAGCTAAGCCTAATGGGACCACAACCCAAAAATTTTCTCAAAGGTAGCATCATCAACATTATGTGTGACTAAAAGTCTTGATCTTCATTTATTTCCCACCCATTATGCATTCCATTATCACCCACCCATTCATTACCCACTTATATTATTTATCAGTGGCATTACTTTCCTTTATAGAGGCTATGAAGTTATCTTTTCTTGATGTTTGAAGGAAGAAAAATCAAATATTAATAGGGATTGCAACAACATTATTGAGATCTAGATCAGCAAAAAGTTCTTGATAAAGTAATTATTACTTGAAAGGGAATTGGATATAAACTTTTATAATTGATCATTTTTATTGTCTCACATATTGACTAGGATGTGAATCTCCCTATCAACAAGACAACATAACCATTTTTAACATTTCTAATTACCATTACCATGCCTCATCTCTTGGGGAAACCCTATAGACCCTTTTTAGGCATTATTATACCATTGTGATCCATGAACCATGATGTTTGAACTACATTGATTTGAGGTCCTTTGGGACTATGTAGGTAGTGCTCAATTTTTATTGAGGTCAACTTGGTCACCTTCTTTACACTCTCATTATTTTGTGAGAAATTATTCTAAGTTTGAATGATCTCACTATTTTGTGAGAAATCTAAGCCAATCATCACTTAAGGGCAATTTTTTTCTGCTATATCCAATTTCCTTCTGATTATTTCATTACACCATTTTTATTATACCATTTCTTTACTATTGATCAAGGCTTGATTTTGGTCATCTTACCAATCCAAATATTTATCTCAATTCCTTTGGTTAATTTTGCACTTTCTATGGGGGGATTTTGATCCAATTTCATTATTTTTGAATGTTGTGTTGAATGATAGTCTATGGAAGTAGTGTGACATTTGATTTGGCAATTTATCTTTCTTTTATTATCTTATTTGGTATTGTTGATTATAACTACCTATGGGTAAATCAATATTATTTTGGTACCCCTGATTATAACTGACTTCAATCAAATTTATGGGTTGTGGTCCCATCAAGTATGCCAAAATTTACAAAGGATTACTTAACACAATTAGTCAAACATTAGTCCAAGAAACCAAAGTAAGAATGTATAAGAACAAACCAAATTAAGCCTATCTATTCATGTGGGAATTACTAATGACAATGAAAGACAAATGAAATAAAGTAAAAAATATATACCTTTCTAAGTGAATCCATTCCCCAAAAGTGGCTAAAAAACATGTTCTCCCCTAATCAAGCATCTTTGTCTTTGTCAATAATGGTGGAAAACCCCTATAATATCTCAAGAACACTTATCAAAAACTAGACTCAAGATGTGAAATCACTAAATTAGCCTATGAATGAAGCTTGCAACTAAAATCAATGGTCAAATGTAAAGGATTATGGAGAAAATTCGACATAATAACTTTTCACAAAGTAAGATTAAAAATGATGTCCATGGCCTCTCTATTTATAGATTTTTAAGAATGCCCAGAATCAACCATGACAATTCATCTCAAGATTGAGATGTGTGGTCATAGATTAATTGAATTATGTAATTAAAATCCATAATTATCCTCATCATGACTTTAGAAGAAGGGAAATTAATGAGGCATGGGAGGTAATAAATAGGAATGGGAGACCCATAATATTGATATTTTATACACTTATGGCTTGATGGATGCCACCCCATTTATGACATCACCTGATGATGCAAATAAGATAAATCAATTTCCAAAAATAAATATTCAACAACTCTCATGGAAAATCCACTTAAGATATTAATCTGGATTAATTAACCTTAAACAAGGTTAATCAACATTTGTGTAATTATTTGGAAATTAGCCTTCAATTAATCAAAATGGTCAAAAATTCATATTATTGAGTTGTAATTTGACTCATGAAGAATTGGAAGGTGACGTTAGATGCGTTAGAACTGTATTCCCATTTAGGATGTTTTAAACATAAAATAACAAAGGTATGTGATGTGTACTAATTAATTAGAAGAAAAGAGTGATCCAGAGCACAAAAGGTAAAATCATCATTTTGACTCAAAATGATTTTATCAAAGTTAGCTAGCCCATAAAATGCATTGCCCTATTTAGGGATACTTTGACCTAAATCAACACTTTTAAATGACAATTTTGAAACATTTAGGGTGTTTTATGGATTTTAGCCTAAATTTACATTTGAGTGCAATTCAAGTAAGATTTACAATTTCAACACAAATGGTGTTAGGAATTGGATGTATACATCAAGTAACATTGGGTAGTTATTTGATTTAGAAAATTTAATAACCTCAAATTATACATGAAATACACCCCCATAACATTTACATAAAAATTCCTCTTGAATCCTAAGGGTTGCATGCAATTTTTATTTGTAATAAATAAAACATGAGGTGAAGATATCAATGTTGGACTACTCGTATTTCACCAAGATTATTGTGTAATAATGTTCAACTCAACACTTATGTTGATTAGGATATCACATTTGACCATCCTTCTATTTTTTTATGAATGAGAAAATATTGATCATAAACTACTTTGTGTTATCTGACCTCACATTATTTGATGATGTGCATCACAAGTAATTTAGTCTAGATTGTAAGAAGGTGCATCAACCATTTTTTTTATCATAGGGATCATTCCTTCTTTGTAAAACATAACTAAGTTCCATGTTATATCATTCTCCATGGGTCCTTGTGAAATATTTTTTTAAGTACCTTCCTTTTCTTTGACTCCTCATTATGATAAAACTAGAGCTCACCTTGAAATTTTTATATCATTTCAATTACCTCTTTCAATACTTATTCATGTTGTAATCCATTAGGATACTTAATGGTGGGTTATGCATGATTTATATTTTCTTTCATAGTTCATATCCTATTCTAAACTTCCTAGAAAATTCTAGTTGAGGTTGATTAGTCACACCACTATGTGTCATGATATTTATCTTGGGTCCTTATGCTTTCTAACTTTCATCCTTTAGCATCCATTTACCTAATGGGATGAAATATTGATCATCCTTACACCTTATTTAGACTTATTATTTTATTTTATTGTTACTTAAAGGTCATGCACCTCTAAAATACCCATAAGAAATATTTTTTTGGATTTTTTTATTAATGTTTTATAAAACTACATCTCTAATAAGTACATAGCAGGAATCATGTACTTCATAATTCACCACTTTTTCCTTAGTAGGGGTGCTAAACATTATATTGTCACTGGTTTTGGTTGGCTGGACCATTAGTTATCTGCTACACATTGAATTCATGAACCTCATGAATATCTTCTATCACCCTAAAATATTTATTATTATGAGTGGAAGCCTCACATGTTTTCACCACATGGATATTTTTTTTGGTTTTCTCATTCAACAAAAAAAATTGTGCACACCATGTATTTCATGGATAATATCACAAGATGCAAGAAGTGCCAAAATATTCCAATTATGGAAATTATTCCTATTACTCCCATTAAATTCACAATTAATACACTAAAGACCACTACATTTTTATGTGCTATTGGCAATCATATTTTATAGTTACGAGGCCATTAAACCGATTTGTGATTCCATAAATAACCTCATCCTATATTAACACTTCTCATTTCCTATGCATAGAATGATTTTTTAAGGGCTTCCATTGGATCCATAAAGGTATTAATAGATAGTTCATGTTATAATGGTGTGATAAACCCACTAAAATAAACTATTGCATATGATACAATAGATGTATGTCATATGATATATTCAAAATCAAAAATTTGAATTCATATTAGGGATTACTCTCTTTCAACTATTATTTTATCTTATTCATTGCATAGATAATATAATATTCAGATTAAAATATGTAAAATTCCTTCAAGAAATATTACTTTAACTAGTCCTATTCTATAATGGTCTGATTTGAGTCATACTTGTGACACCAAGTATGTGCAGAATTTAATAACATAATGTCAAACTTGCTAGCACTTATGGTCAAGCTTAGTGACACCCTTGGCATGAAAAATGAGCTCACAATTATAAATGTGTTTAAATATGTTCTCCACACCTATATATTCAACTATAATCAATGAAATTTTGTAGAATAATTATATTACCACTAGTTATAGTGTGACTAGTAAAGTTGTAATTAGTGTGCTCTATGCTACTTATAGACTTTAGCTTTGGGTTCCTCAAGGGTTTCCACCTAGGCTAAAAAAATTACTCGTAGTCTAAGGTTTAGCTCCTATAGTTCCCAAATCATGTTTCACAATGGTATGATTAGATAATTTTGTTTTCTATTTAGGTATTGCTACACTTGTCACCATTGCACATACCAAAGTATTATTTCTTGTGGGAATGGGTGGATTTCCTTCCCTTATTTTTAACAACTGATACATTACTAGATTATTTATCTTTATAAACTATGGTATAATTAATTATAATGGTTTATGTGAAGCTAAATAAATTAAAAAACACTTTTTTAACTATTTTATTATAAACTCTCCAATTTGAAGCAAACTCACACAATCATCTCTAGCTACTATTTGATCAAGTGACCTTGGGTGGGTGATTTTTCATTTACATTATTTTGTATGCTCTTGGGGATCAAAAAAAACTTAGATTCCCATTCCTATATGTTAGTTTGATTTCCATTATGTGTTTTACCTTCAATGGTGGATGTCTCCTCTATGAAAGGGCCACCCAAATTACATTCCCATTCTATGATGTTTCTAATATCATCTCTTGAACTTGATCCTTATCCATGGGATCCTTGGTAGTAATAATTTTTTGTTTAGCCTCATCATATTTGTGCCAAATAATTTTATTATCATTTGGATTCTTCATGATGAATCTTTCATTCTTATTAAATCAAAAGAATTAGGCCCATCTTTTATTACCTACCATCCATGTTGTCCATGTATAGAAGAACTTAGTTGTACATTAGAATCTTCTCAATTACATAATCCACCATAAATTTAGCAATTTATATCAGTAATTTTGTTATATGTAAACCATGTCATTCACATTATAATTTATACTTAACTTCTTATAGATAAGACTAAGTGTATACTACCAATTTTAATACATAACTATGCAATGCACCATGCTACCACACATAAACTACTCTCATCCACATGGTGTTAGCTTGTTTCAACTAATCAACATGCTCATATATCCAAGGTTTATTATGCCCATGGTTTATACTCTTTTTAAATACATATGTATTTATCCATATGTGTAAATGTCTTATAAATTAAAATAAAAATACATCATAGAGAAGATTATGAAAATTATCCTCACCCACTCCTTCAGGAACTGATTTCCAAGGCTAAAATAATAAAATTCAAATTCATGCTCTAAATATTATATCCACTATTAAATACTCTCCAATGAGATTCTATAAATCATCTATACTTACCATCTCAATAACTCATTCAAGTGTGGTCCCAACAACAAAATAAAAAATTAATGGGTTATTTACCACTAACATTTACCTATACATTATATACTACATTACATTAACATATCATGCCAAATATTAATGTCCTCACATGAGCTATAGAGAGAGAACACTAAGTCATAGTTGGGTTATTTTATATCATTTCTATCCTCTCTTACTTGAAAAATACTGAACATGAACTATTACATTATTATTTATTAGTCCATGTGTATAGTATGGAGTAGTTAACTAGTTACACCTTATAAATTCTACACATATATGTAATAATTAACCATTTATAAATGAATACATAAATAAATCATAAATTACACACCTAATAAAAATCTTGTTATTTATTTATTAAATGTATTAGAGCAATACATGTATTCATGCAATATTCACTAAGTAACAACCACTTATTATTTCTAAATCATAAATCTATATTTATATTCCTTGAATACACCTCTCATGTGAGGAAAATGGGGCTTATATATAATAAAAAAACCACCTTGTAGGTATATTACATTAATGTATTCCTTAATTTTGTAAAACAACTTTTTATATTTATCCATCATAACTGCTTACATTGAATGTTTCAATTTTCATAGATCTCTATATTTATGAAATTATGATCCATTTACTTCATATACTTAAGTATTGATGTATTTCACCAATGGACTCACTCTGGTGGTTTGATTTTTTTTCCTTTCTTTTTACTCTATTGTAATTGTAACCTCCTCCCTAATCTTGGCATTATTTATTCTATGCCAACTAATATTACATCATATGTACACCCCAATACTTGGTAAATTTACTATTGAGTTCTCTTGGGTCTTTATGTGAACCTATGTGATATAATACTCATGTGATACCTTATACAAATATTCAAAATCTCATGTGATATCTTCAAATTTTGTGCATACTTTGTACCAATTTTTTTTCACAAGTATGATTTTTGATACATGGATAAAATTGAGGTCCAATACTGACTATGATTCTTCTTATTATCATAGCTCACTTGTAGGTAAACCTATTAATATATAAATATTGTAAAAAAAATTACATACTAGACAAAGTCATAGTCATGCAACTAATTTCATAATTTAATTTTAAAATTTATCAGAAATTATTTAAATGTGTACTTATTACAACTTGTGAACACACTCAATTATCCTCTAATGCTCAATAGGTTCAGTGTTAGGTTACATCTTATAAATAGGAGTGTGAAAGGGATAAACACTAGGAATCAATGCCTTGATCATAATAATGGAATGTATTGGACCTTGCACAAGTGTGTGTGTGTGTGTGTGTGTGTGTGTGTGTGTGTGTGTGTGTGTGTGTGTGTGTGTAAAATAAAACATTAAAATTATCTCAAATTTATCAAAAATTAATTTTTAATTAAATATAAAAATTTAAAACAATTGAATAAACAATATATACAAATTTAGAAATGGAATTATCTTTTACCATGTCACCCCTAATAATTTTTTAAACTTTTTATTAGATTTTAGGAGTTAAAAGGGTAGAATATCCTAATCAAATGTATTAATAAAAATATTATAATAAAAACAATATAATAAATTCAAATAACACAATATTTTAAATTTATAAAATTACCAAATATTAAAAGTATAATGCCAATTTATATTCTGATAATTACAACACAAAGAATATATAATACTTAGATTATTTTTAGATGTGTAGGTAGATTAGAGATGCACAGAGGGGGAATCATGTAGACTCATGATCAAGATCTAGTAATTAGATTCTAAAAATATTATTTCTATAGGATTTGACACTTTTGTTGACTTGTGGACACTTGTGTTGAAACTTATGTCTGTGGATCAACACTTATATCCTATACAAAATATATTTTTATATTAAAAATGATTGCATGTGTTTATATTAGGGTATTTTTATCACCTTTATATTTATTTATCTAGATTGTGCACACACACTCTATATGACTGTGTAAAACTCAAACCCTAATTTTCACCTTACAATAGGTCACCCTACCAAAAATGGGTTAGTGGGATAACAAAGTTAAGATAACCTCAAGGACCCTTTTGTCAATGTGTGTTGCCTACATAAACAATACTCTAAATAGGGCCTAGACATATGTATTTCTCCCCTAAGTGTGGTATTGTGTGTGTATAAAGGTGAAATATGGTATATGTAAGGGTGGAAAATGATATATCTTGTAACCTGAAGAACATTGCTCATGGGTTTTTCTTTGGAAAATTCAAACCTGTAATATGACTACTCCTATGACTAATATATAAAAATGGAAGAATATGGTAGTAGAGATCAATTATGTAATTGATTGAGTAAAATTGAATAGGTGCTTACTTAGTATTGTATAGATAGATAATGAGTATGATTTTATTTGTATTTATATCAAAAATTTTGAAAAAATCTCATGGAATGATTATCTAATATAAATAGCTCAACCCATACATTTTGAAATATTTTCAATTTGGATGACTTTTGAGGTATGAACACTTGAAAAGGAAACTAGACACTATCATTGATGTTAGTGTCCCTCTACAAAATTCAAGTGTTTGATAAGGTATAAAACTATTGAAGGTATGTAACTAATAATGAAGGATATAAATCACATTCTTATATTTATGTAGTGTATAGGTGATCTAGTTCATCATAATGAGAGGGTCAGTCCATAAGATAATCAATTAGGCATAGTGAGATGGTGAATGTGAGCCTTTCAACAATAAGAGGGTATAGAACTGAAGGGCATATTCTTGATTAGTGTTTTCCAAGTGTGTAAGACTTAGATGATATATAATCATATTTTAGTATCTACATTCCCCCCATTTAATCAAGTAATGCATAAGGATGAAACTACTAAGTTAAAGGAAATAAACATGTATTTGGGTGTGTAAAACACACCTTGCCTTTGCTTTAGCCCTAATGAATTTTATGCTAGTGAATGACCTATAACTAAGATAATTATATAGTACAAATAAATTTATTTAATCTAAAATTTAATAATTGAAATGTTTTGAAAAGTAAAGAGAGCACGAAAGGAGTACAACTATGTGTCGATGCAACCATATTTCCCCTTGGTACTTTGATTTGATAAATATGATTTCTTATAGAGAAATATAGTTGAGATAGGATCAAACATAAACTTTGGATATTTTAAGAGTGAAATTTTGAGGTTAATTATGCCCCCAATCTAGTACAAAGATGAGTTATGGCATGGCCATTGAGATAACTAGATTTTAATCACATAATTCAAGTGAAAGTATAATAAATCCAAGTTAAGTGGTATAAATAACTCAACCTAAAAAAGAGAAGTAGTGATAAGGCCATAGAGTGTGTTGAATTTCAACCAAAATAATTAAAGGAGTAAATTGATATAAACATGAGAGGATATAAATTATTCTTATTAGTGAAAATGGTGCTTGGTATTTTTTTGACTATGTATTTAAAATCTTTGGTTCACTTGCATATAATTTTCACCTCTAATTTGTCTCAATCAAATGTATCTATCAAAATGTAACCTAAAATGTATATCTATGTATAATATCTATCATAAATCTAAGTAACTTTGTCCCAAATATGTCAAAATTAGTGATGACTATATACCATTCTAATCCAAGTATACATCTGAATCATGTAAATTATATCAAATTCTACCATGTATGTGAGGATTCATGTCTCTATGACATTCCCCCAATAATATGCACCCATTTTTAGGTGATGATAATGGAATATAGTAGTCACCTTACCTTAAAAATCTACCATTCACCATATTATATGTGTATGAATCATGTAAAATATAGTATGATCATGTCTAAGTAGATATATCAATGAAGCTCATAGTATGTGATCACACTAAACCTTAAGATTAGTGATATGGATCATGGAAACATCTATAAAGTAATAATACAAGATAAAAAAAATCAAGTACACACACAAGATCACTCAATGTCATATAAAATGGGTCTAAGGAGACTACAAATAAGGGGTATGTTTAAATTCCACACACTCAAATGGAGGTCATATTAAAATGTTCACACACAAATAAATAAAAAATCAATAGCATGGGGGGCAAAAAGTAAGAAATATATTCAAATATTACACAATAAAGATAATATAAAACAAGAAATACACTAAAAAAAGTGGCAATGTGTGTAAATTAATTATAAACAACCAACATAAGCATATCATACTAGTCTCTACATATATATGTTAGCAAAAATGCCATGTCACATAGCATACCAAGTACATAGTGTAAGATGTAAAAAATGATTATAGGCATGTGTAAGAATTAATATATAATCTAAACATGATAATGTAAAATATATCATATATTGATTGTGATCAAATAGAAGTAAGATTCCCTAAATGTAGTGTGGCACATGAAAAGAAGAAATATCCAACATTTGCATGTGCATGTATCATGGATATAATTTATACATGTATCCCGTTCAAGTATGCATGAAACATACGTATATATATAAAGTAAATTATATGCTATCTACTAGCATAAATTAAATAATATTGATGCTATAAATCTAGGTGTGTATATAAAGTAAATTATATGTTATAAATCTAGGTTTGGTGACAAACTATGGATCAAGCACTACAATCAATGATATGACCCAACCTAGTGAAATCCTATGGACATATTGGTGATAATCTAGGTGTAATATGATAATTTTCACATAGAAAATGGTATAATGTGCTATTCCATCTATATAACCTAGTGGGATCTTATGAGATTGAGGACATGTTATCTACATCATGCCTCCAAACCTGATATCTAATTAATGTAGCTATGTGCTTTGTGTATAAAAATATATCTATATAGGAATGATGTACCATGTACATACCCCTATAGTCATAATTTGATTTTAGAACTATGTCAAAATCTTGTGTAAAATATGATAATGTGAACCAATATTTGACAATATCATAGAACCCTATAAATCTAATTTAATCTATATGTTTGGACATCTAAGCAATTTTTTGTATTTGAATATGTGCACTTTGAACTAATATAAGTCAATATGAACCAATATGAGTCAATTTAAACCAATCTAAGTCAATACCAATCAACCTGAGTCAATTTGTGTGTTTGAACTAATCTATGTATCTAAATAATTATATACATGGGTATATGAATCATTATATATCTAGGTATTTGAATCACTATATATCTAGTTATCTAAATCATTGCATATCTAGGTATCTAAATCAGTGTGAATAATGTATGTATTCCCACCTTTTGGTGAGAGAGATGAGACTGTGGTAAGGGTGTCAAACCAAAATTGATGCTTGTAATCATGTTAGTGATAGTATTTATAATTTGAACAAAAGATTTATTGTTTTAATGTTTGTAACATAATTTTTATTGGAAACTAGGGCCAATATATGATTTTGGTCCATAGTGAGTTTATTATGGAAGTGTAATTTTTATCATTTTATGGAGTCAATTTGATTGGACTATTAGTGTAATTATAACAATGAGGGAGATATCATGATCAAATACCATGCATGATAAATGGATCAAAAATTTGAGCTATGATTCTTGAGATATCATGTTTGGAAGAATCTATCATTAGTTGATGAAATTTATACACAAAGTCAACCTTAAGTAGGTATCATTTTTCAAATATGGATTAAATAGGTTGGTTGATTGGTTTGAGAGTCATATAAACCAATTGACTTGATATAAATTGCTTTTCTATGCATAGAAACATGTAAAGGAGATGAGGAGAGAATGTGACCCACTAAGAGGAGGTGGATGTGCTCATTTTGGCTGGGGAGGAGGTTACCCTAGTGAGGAACCTATCATTTTCTCTATTTTTGACAATTTATTACCTTTTTCATCATTTTCAGTGAAAATTTGATAGTTTAGGGCCCTTGTTTAGAGGATCATGCTAGTGTCCCTAGTATGGCACTAGTGTTATTGGATATAATGCTACTATCATAGGCACAACACTACTATCCAAGGCTACTATGTAGGGTGAAACACTACTATCCACTAGAGCCAATTTTGCTAGTTTTACTTTTGTTTTGTGCTTGATGACTGCTACTACATGTTTATTTTCCATTCAAAGATGTTAATTTTAGATTTGGTTTTGTTTTTTAAGGTGGATGAGCATATGAGGGAGTTTTATAGTGGATATATGATGGAGTTATTACATGGAATTCCCCCGATAGATGATGAGAGGAAAGTGATTGATAGAGCTTTTTCAAGCCATGTGGCATCACTTACTTTGTGGAATGTTGATACTTATACATTATGGTTATTGACTAGGGAGATCACTATGACATTAGAGGATTTTTATAGGTTACTAATATTCCCATTATTAGTCAACAAATAATGTTATATGAAGCTACTAGAGATAGAGATATAGAGATAGCCATGAGTTACTTTATATCTATGCTTGCATGTACCCATTGTACAAGGATTTATAGTGATGTGTTGTTATCTTTGATTGTTACAAAATATGTATTGTAGATGTGGAAGTTTTTGGTAGTGTTGTTAACTTTCTTTTTTATTATGTATGGGATTGGGGTATCTATCTCATATAGGATACATGGTATAGTATAGGATATATAAGAGCATCAAACCATATACTCATGGGTTCATACTATGTTAGCCCACTTGTATTGATATTTGTATTATTTTACTTAGGAGTTATGTACATGTGGAATTGGGTCTTCTATATTATTACATTGTTTGGCTTATGAGCATATTATAGTGGTTAGATCATAGGGGTTTCCATTGATGGGTTGGGATCACCCATATATGTTTTAAAAAAGACAGACTAGTATGACTCATGTGCACTTGAGGATAAAAATACATTATCAATAGGTGATAGATTAGTTGACAACTAGAGACATTATTTGGAGACCCCACATGAGATTTCAAGGGTGTAATGAGGATGGTGTTTAGTTGAGATAGGTTCCAATGAGCTATTAGTTTCATGACCATTAGGTCAATATATTTGATAGATTTTAGTATGAGTAGGTGACATGATAGGTTGATGTTGTCTAGGATGTGCCACCATCACCATGGGTGTGGTTGAGGAATTCTCAAACACTGATGAGGCTAAGTATTAGGTTGAGGCCCATAACTACTAATTTGGTTCCAATTTTGGTGATAGAATGATATCCAATGTAAATGATTTAGGATTGATTTATGCCTATGTAGTATGGTGGAGGTAGCATAGATGGACACTACTATTTATAGGATATGGAAATACCATGCATGAGGTATTAGATCTAAATCCCATTAGGGAATATGAGGGTACATTATCATTGTAGATTTGTATATTTTTTTAGTTTAGTGTTTGACTTATTGATGAAATATCTAATGCATTATGTTGGTATGGGTAGGTCTAGGAGATGATGAGTACTGGGAGACCATTATTGAGGCTTCAATATGAGAGCTAACATGACATATCCCTAATGATTTCATGGATTATGGGATAATAGATAAGTCCACAGGATTTGTAGGAATTCATGTTCATCTATTTGATCTAGTGGCCATTGCCACTATGTCATATAAATGAGCAATTATTGATAGGGATGAAGCACATATTGAGTTTTAGAGGTGAGTTATACCCCATGCCTAATGTTATAGGTGGGCTAGGTGGTAAGATCATGGATGAATAAATTTAACTATAATGAGATCATGTGGATGTGATGGTTGATTTGGTAATATTATGGGATAAAGAGAGGATTTATAGGTCTCAATTAAGATCTAGAGGGGATGCAAAGGAATCCAGTTCTAGTGTTGATGTATCTAAGAGTGAAAGTGAGGGGGGTAGTTTTGGTGATCAAATTTTGATTATTTAGTGATTATGTATTATTGTATTAAAACTTATTTTGAATCATATATATATATATATATATATATGGAATTTTTACTGCATTGGTATTATGTTATTTGTCATGTTAATTTGTGGCATTATTTACTTGAGTAAGTGTTTTGGTTCTATTTGTTTCTTTTTTTATATGGATGTATTTTTTTAGCTAGGGAATTGTAATTAGTTGTGCCTATGTGTATGGATGTTGGGGTATATATGTATATCAGTTTTTGAATGTTAGTTTTTATTTTTTATTATAAAAGTGTCATAATGTATATGAGTTTGGATTGTGTAATTACAACATGCACTATCTAAATTTAGATGGCATGGTAAACAAGTGACCATAATGCTCATACTATGTAGGAATAGAAGTAAACTCTAAAATTGATATTGCTTGTTGTGCACTTTTAGTAGCTAGATGTGTAGACTTTATAACAAATAGATTAATCAGTTGTTATATTAAAACTATGCTCTAATATTTATTATTATTTCCAAATATATTAATTGATGGTGGAACTGAAACTGTGCTCTAATCTATATGATTATTGCCAAATATCTTAATTGGTGGTCAAACTGAAGATGTGTTTTGATCTTTATGATTTTTGTCAAATATCTAAATCAGTGGTTGAAATAAAATCATGCTCTCATCTATGTGATTGTTACCAAATATATTAATCAGTGGTCAAACTAAAACTATGTTGTACTCTCTATGATTATTTCCAAATATCTTAATTAGTATTTGAACTAAATTTGTACTTTGATCTCTTTGATTGTTTCTAAATATCTTGATCGGTAGTAAAAATAAAATTTTCCTTTGATCTCTATTATTTTTTCCAAATATCTTAATCAATAGTCAAATTAAAACTAGTGGTGGGGTTAGTTTCCATTTTTTACCATGCTACTATAAATAAGTTAATCTTTATGAATTGGTTACCATCTCTACTAAATTTTTGGTTTATGATATCTCACATAATTAGGTGTTCTATAAACCATATGGCTCATACAATGAGTAACCAATGGTTCCTTAAAATTAACGTCTCAGGATAACTCACTTGTAGAAGAGTTTGATCTAGGAGAGTGTAGAGAAGGAGATCTTGATGCCCCCTATGTGAATGTTGTAATGCCTCTATCAAAAAATTGGTCAATACAATCTCTAAGTGCATAATAGTTATTATCATAATTTCCATTGATTCTATGAGAGTTGTAATATGGTTTGTTTCTTATTCTCTATGAATGATGTGCTTGATGATGCTAAGTAGGAGGAAGGGTGATCATTCCTATGTATAGTAATGTAAGTAATATATCATGAGGCATATCTCTATTTGAAAATTTATGAACCCACTAAGGGTGTCTTGTGCTCTATCCACTATAGGATATGTGTGTAAAGTATCTCTTTGTCTTTATTTAGTATATTATTTAGTTGTTTCTATTCCACATTTTCCTTACTCATAGGTGGGTTAGGTACATGTACCATATTTGATGACTATGTATGTGGGAGATCCAAAATCAAATCTACCTCAAAATTTGCCTCAACTAGTCCCAAATTCTTCTCTAAGGCCTTAGCTATGTTACATAGATGCCATAATGATTTGGATTTCTCATATAGTAATTTATTCTTAAGAAAAAATATGAGACTTCTAGCAAAGATGTATTATACCTCTAAATTTATCAGCTGATAAAACAACTATTTAATGAATGGTTTAAACCATAAAATGTATTCACTCACTATTTTTAACTTACCCTGGTGTAGATAAGGCAACCTCTCATATGGGACATGAGGTCCCTTGTTTTGTATGTAGTGCATGGGAAAGATTTCTTATAACTCATCGTATGTATGTGGTGAACCATTAGGGAGTGAATGATTAAATCAATTTAATGCCTCATCTCTAGAGTCTATAGAAATAACTATAGGAGAATCAAAATACTAGTGGCATGTGCCATGGCTTTCCCATAAGCTTGAAGTTGAAATTAAGGGTCTCCATATCCATTGAAATTTGGTAATATTAGTAACTAAAACTACTTGGTAACTTTGTATTGAATATTTTATGTGGGATAAGATTGTCATAGATTGTATTAGAATCAAGCTAAGAGTGGTATGTTTTATTTTCTAAGGTGAGATAGTGTACTTGTTGTTTTAAATCACCCATAAAATTCATCAAAGATATTACCTCTTATGAATGTTTATTAACATCAGCAATGGGTTCATTTAATTCTTGAATCTTGTTATTAATTTTAGCCATTAGAATGCTACATTATGGACCTTTAGTTTTACTCACTGTAAAGTTGGGAGGGGTATTAGCTTGGACCTGGTGAGAGGGAAATCAACTATCACCCTTGTGGAAGTTAGGATGAAAAATAATTTCTACTTTAGTAAGGGGGTTTGATGGAGATTCATTGGTATTTCTTATTTTGTTAGTTTGCAAAAAAGTATCACATGCTAATGGACTAGAAGATACATTATTATCAAGAAAATGTAAATTGTGTAAATAATGAACGTAAGTATAAGTTAATTTGTGTTTATTTGAAGGCATATTATCATTTGAACTAGCATTTGATATGAAATAAATTTGAACATGAGAGATGGGTGAAGTATAGAGAGAACTAGAAATATTAGACTCTATGTCTTCTTCACCAAAATCATATTAATCATCATTATTCCAAGGTTCATCAAAATCAGAGTTTAATTCACTTTTAAAGGTAAGAGTAGAAGAAGTTTCATTCACATGCTCACTAAGAGAGATATTGGAATAAGATTTTAAATTTTTAGTACTAAACAAAATATCATCATGTGTAGGTGTAATGTAATGAATGTCTTCACTAGCTATGAGTAAAATGCATGTATGATCATTATTTTCAATCTTGGAGTAAAGGGTAGAAGAAGTAGTAACCATGTTTTCATTTGGCACATTATGACATGTAGGATAAGATTTAGAAATATTTTAATTATCAACATTTTTCAAAGAATCATTGCGTTGAGCTTGGAATATAAAACAAGATGATAAAATCATTTAATCCACTTTAGTTTGTGATTTGATAAAAAATTAAATATCATTTGTACATGATTTTTAAAATTGAATTGAGAAGGGTAAATAAGATGCATTGCTCTTTTATATATTTATTGAATCATACAAAAGTAAATTTCATTGATTGAACTTATATTGTTTTAATTTGAATAAGGAGGTAACAAAAGTGGTTGAAAATCTATGATCACATTGGAATAAAACATTACCAACAAGAGATTATTTTGGCATTATATTATTAGTTTAATTTTGAGAAGTAGGAGAAGAAAGAGAATAAGATGCATCTAATCTATCCTCATCAACACTTTCACTATCATGCTCATAACAATAATCATATCCATCATTACAATAATAATCATCATCATAATTATAAATGAAATAATTATCATGTGATAATTTTCAATCTTGAAAAATTGTCCATTCATTCTTATAATTATGATAAAAGGTTAGAAATTCATCCACTGGGTGAGGGGAAAAAGGTTTCTTGGATGTCATTTCAAACCTTACAATAAAGAGTATGTTAATAATGAACAATAAGTACACAATAGGTAGAATGTAATATAACATAGATATATGTGCAAATATGATAAACATTTAGCCTAATGTATGGAAAATTAGAATTTTATTTGAAACCATAAGGGCTAAAATTGGAATGTATAAGGACCTAGTATATTGATCTAAGGTTTTTTAGGGTTTTATAGAAAAAATTTAATTTGTATTAAATTAATGAAACCCTATTAGAGGAATGATTTGGATTAGTTAGGTTGTGAAAAAATATTAGGAAAAAACAAAAGTTTTATAGATCCTATTTTATTACACAAAAATGTAGAAGGTAAGCCCTAGGGTAGAAATAGGGTTTTAAATAATATTCAAAGTAAGTCAGGTTCACCAAACATTTTAATTATTTAATACTTAGACATGTAAATCCTAGGTATTTAAAGGGATTGGGTATAGGGGTAAATTTGGACAAATAATACAAATAGATATATAGAGCTAATTTATTTAAAATGTATGTACAATGATAAAATTGACTTATGTTGAATGAAACAAGAATTATTGGAGGTTAGGAAGGCTAGAATAGGCTTGGAGATTAGTCAGGAGTCCTTCATTCTAAAAATAGGGTTAAAAAATACCTTCAAACAATAATACAGTTGGGAAGATAGTAACATTGCAACACTAGTATACAAGTTACAGTGATAGTGTTCTTATGTGGAAACTCTACTTGAGACTTCCAAGGGTGTTATGGGAGGGTTTTAAGGAATTATGGGTGATGTATAGGCTCTTGATCCTTCATGTGTGTCACTATTTTACCAAATAATTTCCAAAATGTAATGAACACATGTTCACATGGAACAAAAACAAGACTAAATATAAAGAGAAGACATAAATTGGGTTGTGTTATGTTACAATCACATGATATAGAAACCCTATTGTTTGGACCACTAATTACATTAAAAATAATGATATGGGTCTCAAATTGCATACATTTCTCCCTTAGGGAACATGCATAATCAATGTACTTATGCCCTTATTTGATCAAGCATGTAGATCTATGTGTGATTTTTGAGTAATATGTAGTATGTTGAGCTATACTATTGAATGATTTTATGTAATTATGTGCCAAATTAGAAAGTGTTCCATGTAAAATGTCTTGCTAGGCTCTTTATATATAAATAACTTTGATTTGAATGTAATACCCTTATTCACTAGCTGAAAAGATGCAAAATAAAGATAAAATCATAAGAGAAGGATCAAGGAAGGGTTAAGACCCAAAACATGATAAAAAGGTTACTTTTGGACACTAGTGCTAAACTTGGACACTAACACATCGGACTAGTGTCTAGAACCATGCTAGTGTCTCAAGAACACAAAATTGAGTGAATACTATGAAAAATAGGCTAGTGGGCCTTTGTGATTGGGATGGGATGACAAAGGAAAATTGGGGGTATAGAAAATAAGGAAAATAAATCATAAGAAACATCAAAATACATAATATGAACACACAAACAAGGCTCACATTCATCAATAAGACCTTTCCATGAAAGAGCAAAAAAGACATAATATTTGTGGTTACTTAAACAAATTAGGGTATGTATACTTAGTAGTAGATGTAGTTGGTATATTTTCTACATATGTTCAATAAAATAAGTTTCATTTCATGATCTTAGAAAATAAGGCATAAGTCATAAAAATATTTAAACTTTTTAAAGATAATGGACTCATGTAATGGTGAAAGAAAACTTTTCTTAAAGATGTCTTGAAGTTATTTACCTACAATTGGATTTGTAATTTTATCCAATATTATTTTTTACCTAAAAACATATTTTTTAATAGGTTCATTGGTTCCTTGTTTGATATTATAAATTTGTCCATATGACTTTTCAATGATGTTGATAGAGAAATGTGCTAGAAACCAATTCATTAAAGGTTTGATTGCTTTCATAGATTGGATTGGTAGTTCATAGAATTATATTAAAGCATATTATTTTGGGCTCCTTGGAAATTTTTTTGTCAAAATTTTATCATTTGAATCATAATCAAGGCATGTTTCATATATAAACTAAATATACTTTTCAAGATCACCTTTAACATCATACAATGTGAACTTAGGTGTAATAAAATTGGTTGGAAAATTTGCAAAGATATATCATGTGCTATAGTAATATGTAATACATATTATTAATCAATAACATGAGTTGATTTTTATATATTATATTTATGGATTATATAGCACCTAAGTCTTGTATACTTGAAAAATTTAGATCTTGGATGTTTCTCTTAGTTTTAGATCCTTTTATACTTATAGGAGTCTTGCATATACTCTATCTTATGCTTCTTGGACTATATCTAAGTATGGAAAATCTCATGTTGATGGATTAGGTCTTCTATCTTTCTTAGAATACTTAAAATTTACTTATCTTCCATCTCTACAAGTCCTGAACCTGTACCTACTTTCCTAGTCCCTAGAAACTAATGTCTAGGAAAGATAATGACATCAATGTTAGTGTCTTGGATTGACTTAAGTGTCCAATTACGTAAATGAATCTATTTTTCAAATGAAATGTATCCTAATTGTTGGATTAATTGTTTTAATTCAAGTTACTTCTCCAAAAATATTGATATAAATGTAAGATCAACCCTCATTCATTCCTCACCTAGCATAAACTAAGGCAACTTATCAAAAATGTTCAATCAAGCACTCAATAAAGTAAATATTTATTATTTTATCCTATTCTCATATCATTCATAGGAAAATAAATACATAGGTCTAAAGTACTAAAGGATCAACCTAAGATTCTAATTTGCCAAGTTATAAGCTAGGTCACTGTTGTAGTTACTTTGCACATATTACATGATTCACATAGAATCTAATACATAAGGGATAACTACATCAGTATGAGGCCCTCTTCAGAGTATGGAATATGTAGGAAGTGGTCATTGAGATATATGTTTTTAGGGTTAGCTCAACATTATGTGCCCACTAACCCATTTTTTCTAGGGAATCATTCAAGGGTAAATACAAATTAACCTAGGGTTTTGATAAATAAACTAAGATAAATAACCTATGTAGAAGATATGAATACATCAGGTGGAAGATAAAAAAAAGCCTAAAAATACCCAATGAATGGATTTAAAAATAGACCTATATTGTGGTTTGGACACTAACATCAATATAAGGACACTATCATCAATGTAGGTGTCCAACTTAGACACAAGTGTCCAATGGTCAAACATAATTATAATTCAGAGTGAATGAAACTTAGATCTCTATTACAATCCCATGATGATTCCCAATCATCTTTATCTTCTAGAATAGAACATCAAACAAGATATTATATCTTTTATCCCTTAGTTACTTTTTACTTATATTTATTGCACATGCTTAAATGAATTACATTTCTAAAGTACTATATTACATTGATAAAATTTGAATATTATAATATTGCATTCAAATAGATTTTATTACTTGTATATTTCTCTAATGAACTTCAAAAATCATAAAACACTTTCAATTTATTTTGTTCAATGTTGGTAACCTTAACCTCCAAATCTTAAATAAGTTGGAGAAGAGTTTGTATAATAGACCCATTTAGATTTAAATTTGATATTTGAGAAGTCACCAAAGGGGATGAAAACACCAATTGTGTTGATTAAGACACTAGAACTAGTAATTAAGCTTAAGTATTTACTATTTCCATGATGGATGTAGTGATAATTGTACCATATAAGGGTTCAAAAATATTAGATGTGGATGCAGTAGACTTAACATGTTTATTGATTTATTCTTGTTTGGCATGTAAGAATTCATTAATTAATTCTTTATTTGTATTTAGATGATTGGCCAAATAATTTTTATCTTATTTTTATAAATGTCCTTTATTAAAATTTTCTATATTTTATAAATGAAAATAAAGGTGCCAAAGGTAATGGAAAAAATTAGATCTAGAAATTACTAAAATCAAAAATCATAGAAGGCTAAAAATCCTAGAGCAAGATGGTTTTTGAATGATAATACTAAGAGGTTGGTTTACACAAAATTTTAATCCCCTTTTTTAGGTTATGTGGGTTAAATGGGAATAATATATTAATCAAATGGATCAATAAAACTATTCTAAATTAGACCAATTAATTAATTTAAATAACACAATATACCAAATTTAGAAAATTACCAAATATATAAATTACAATGTCAATTAGTATTATGATAATTAAAACACAAAAAAGAGATAATACTTAGCTTTCCTATATATGTGAATGTATATATAATATGTATAAATGTGGAAGTAGGTAGACTGATGCTCAGTATCTATTCATCAGATTCCAAAAATATTATTTTTGTAGACCTAGGCACTTACATCACCTTATGGACACTTACATTGATTCTTTTGTTATGCATGTAATATTAACTATATTTAAAAATGACCACCTCTTCCTATTAGGTGCTTCTATAAAATTTATATTTATGTATTTTGATTATATGCATATGCTCTATATGACTATGTATGGCTCAAACCCTAGTTCTTCAACTTAGGTTAGGTCACCTTACCGAAAAGGGGTTAGTGGGATCACAAAGTCAAGTTGACCTAAAGAACCCATTTATCAATGAGTGTTGCCTACATAGCCAATACTCAAAATAGGGATTTATACATATTTAATTATCCCCTAATTATAGGATTATGTGTGCACAAGGGTGAAATATGATATATGTAAGGACATATAATGATTTACCTTGTAACTTGATAAATACTACTCATGGTGTATTTGTTGAATACTTTAGACCTATAATATGATTGATCCAATTACTAATATAAAAATATCAAATAATGGGGTAATATAACCTAGTTGTGTAATTGATTGAATGATATTGAATATGTGCTTATTTGGTATTTACTAGATAAATAATGAGTAGTCTTTGATTTGTATTTATACCACACATTTTGAAAATATCTCATGCAATGGGGTAGATAAGAAAAATAGAACAACTAATAAATTTCTAAATATTTTTAATTTGAATGAATTTATAGGTATAAACACTTATAATGAAATTAAACACTAGCATCGATGCTATTGTCCCTCTACAAATACAAGTGTCTAATAGGGTAGAAGACTATTGAAGGTCTGTAACTAACAATGATGGATATAAATCATATTTTAAGATCTTTGTATTATATAAGTGATATGGTCATCATAATGATAGGGTTGGTCTATAATAAAATTACTTAGGCATAGTGATATGGTGAATGGAAGCATTTCAACAATAAAAGGGTCTATAAATGAAGGGTAGAGCCTTTATTGGTATTTATCAAGTGTATAAGACTAAGATGATATATATAATAATATTTTTGTATCTACGATAGGTTAACAAAATGTTTAACCCTTTTTTCTATTTTTATAATCAAGTTGACGAATAAAACTATTCTAAAGTAGGCCAATCAAATTAATTTAGATAATATAATATACTGAATATAGAAAATTATCAAATATAAAAAGTATAATTCTAATTGATATTTTGATAATTGTAACATAAATAATATATAATACTTATCTTTTTTACAAATGTACAAGCATTTATGAGATGTATATAGGTGGAATCGGGTAGATTGGTGCTTAGGATCAAGTTATCAAATTCTATAAATATTATTTAAAGAGGCTCAAACACTTGCATCGACATGTGGACACTTTTATTAATGGCTCAATGATTATATCATGTATAAAATATTATCTGTATTGAAAAATTAATGGATGTGCCTATTATGGTTTTCTATCACGTTTCTATTGATGTATTTGGATTATGTGAAACTACTTTGTATTATTGTGTATAGATCAAACCCTAGTTCTTCACCTTCAGTTAGGCCACCCTTAAAAAAAGTGTTAATAGGCTACAAAATTAAGCTAAAATCAAGGAACCCTTTGTCAATGAGCATTTCCTACATATCCAATACTTTGAATAGGGCCTCTAAAATATGTAGTTCTCCCCTAAGTGTGGGCTTGTGTGTGTAAAAGAGTGAAACATGATATATGCAAGGGAATACAATGATCTAGATTGTAACTTGAAAAATATTGATAATAGTATTTTATTTGGATGTTTTATCCCTATAATATGATTTATCCTATGATTAATATATAAATAGGGAATAATAGGGTAGTATAACTCAATTTTTCAATACATTGAATGAGCTTATATAGTTTCCTAGTTAGTATTTTATAGATAGATAATGAGTAGGCTTTGATTTATATTTATACCAAATTTTTTGAATATATATCACTAAAGGGTCAGACAAGACAAATAGGTTAACCCATATATTTTGAAAAATTTATAATTTGGATTAAATTTTGAGTTATGAACAATTGATGAGGAAATTGGACACTAGCATCAACTCATGTCCCTATACAAAATGTAAGTGTCTAGTAGGGTAGTGACTAGTGTCATTAACCCATTAATTTAATCAACTAATTTGGTTGATGTCACTACAACTAGGTCTGGTGCCCAATGGGTGTATGAAATAAGGTGTAATTTTTTTGCTAATAGTTATGATTTGAGGTTTTTTTGTGGATCAACTAGTTATAAGGTCTTAATATAATCAATTCAAATTGAAATCTATTTGATTTATTTGAAATAAAAACACTTTACAAAATTAGAATTTTTAAAATTAAACACTCTTTTCTTATAAAGGAAATTACTTGCTAAACAAACACACTTTGCTTATCAAGGAAAACAACCTTCAATCTATCTGTTGAATTGAACTTGTTCTAATTGAAATTCTTGCTGGAAAAAGATGTAAATAATAACATCAAATAATCATGCACAAAGATAAAGACCTACATGTTATATAGTTCACACTTATAATATAAACACTTAAAATAATTAATTTATAATTAATATAAGCATAAATAAATACTTCACAAGAATCCTAACTCCTTGGGTGAGTGAGACCTTGCTCTCCCTTGGCATAAGATCTAAATCACACATAATTTTAAGGAACATTCAAAGATTTATTATTTTTTGAAAATAAATTTTACAATATGGAAAATAAAATCTATGTTACTAGTTTCTCTTTTATGCTACTAACATTCTTTTCTCAAAAACTTATCTCTAAAATAACAAGAAGATGTTACCCTAATGCAATGTTTGTACAACTATTGTTCAAAATAAACTAATAGAATAACAAGATTAAAATTTTAGTCTAAATTATTTTGAAAAATAGAAAAGGATTTATAACCATCTCCCATGTTTCAAGGTGAAAAGGTGGAAGAGATGGTGTAACTACATGCATGGTTATAACTAGTTACAACATCTTTGTGATTACATGTGATGATCTGGTAACCCAAAATCCCACAATACTTATAGTGGTGATATTTACAAAACATTAATATAAGTATCATTTTCTAAAATATAATATTATATGAGGTAAGTGTCTTTATTACCCATGAGTGCTTTGTAAAGGCCATGAACACTCATTATATCATCATGAAAATTCCTTCCACAAGCTCAATGTATAACTGAAATGTATTTGGAACTCACCTATTGAACTTTGAAAAACACCTATTAAACTATAGAATTCACTTATATCACTCTACAAATTTGATAGTTAGACTCCAGATCTTGACTTTTAGACTCCAAAACTTGACTGTTAAACTCTAGAACTTGATTATTAGACTCTAGAGCTTGCTAGATAGTTTTGATGTTATGTCAAACTTGATTTCAAGGGTCAAATTACTTTCCAAAAAAATTACATTCAATCATAATGATTTTCTACATGTAGATGAAAAAATGAGGGATAACCATATAAAGAATTAGAACATGGTAAAAACAAGTAACATTAACTCACACACACTAACTAAGATATAAGTACTCATTCTCTAATTTAGACTAGAAACAAGCCTTAAATACATATCATATCCATTTTAAGAAGGTATATTATTAAGGAATAAAAATATTATAACTTGGATATAATGAGCCATATAATAGACTCATCATTCCCCTCACACTTTATTTCTTTCAAGTCCTCTTACAAGTTATTGTCATCTTTGTTCATGGTCAAGCACCCTATTTTCCAATCTCTGATTAAGATAATTGATATCCTAATATGTGTCCCAATATTTTGTAACTATAATGATAAATCCCATATTTAAATGAGCTAATGTTAATCACTTTTAAAATTTCTTAGGGATATGATTTGATGTTTTTTTCATGGTGACATGGGAGAAAGGATGAGAGGGGGCATGCTCCTCATACAATCCATTATTATTCCTGAGTTTGATTGATCTAGGGAATTATCTTAGCAATGTATTAGGATATTTAGAGACTTAAATGGAGATTGGTGGGGGAGATTAATTCCCTTTTATTTAAAATAGTGTTTAATGTATCCCACCATTTGTCACAAGTTGCCAATGTGATTTAATTTTTAAGGGAGTTATGGAATGTAAAACATAGGGTTGTAAAAGTTATGGAATAATAAATCAAGGCATAAATATATCAATATAAATAGTCTCATATTTTTATAATAATTGATTTAACTGATTATTCTATAAATAAAAAATGAATTACAATAGATATACTTAGCTATAAACTAATTGAGACATATAAGTGATAGGATGAAAATTGGTGCAAGAACTGTGCAAGGTGTCATGAATAGTAATTAAGAGTTAGAAACCCTCCTAGACAATATATTGGTCCTATGGATAATAGTGAACTACATTATTTTCCTCTATTTCATGCTAGTGTCTTTTTGGTAGAAGGGACAATGATCTTCTAGGTGTATCTTCACTTGGTTTTAAGGAGTCTATGCATGTGTGCATTAATGCCAGTTCACTATCTATTCCCTATTTTTACTAATTTCAATGTAAAACCTTATGCCTCCATGTTTTAAAGGGTATTTAAGGATCACAAGTAGGAAAGATTGGTGTTATCAGGGTAGGCTAGACATGACCTTAATATCCCATGTGTTGAACATTGCCTAAATACTAATACCTCGAAAGAGGATTAAGCATGATATAGTTTTTACAATCTAAGTGCTAGTGCAAGTGTAAATGAATGATAGTATGAGTGATATTTTGAATGATTTGAGTGTTACTTGAGACTAAAAACCTAATTAATCTAAGATTTGGGCTATTGTAGATGGGTGTATGCATAAGTAGGGCATAATATGGATCAATGACATTGATTTTCATAATAGTTTATGAGTATTCACATCTAATTTATGTATGCAAGTGAAAGTGAATTTGATCTACAAATCAATCATAACTCAAAAAAGATAAATCAGATAACTATATCACTAGTGATTCTTAGATAATCAAGTGCATGACCAATATAGATATACTAAAATTACATAAGGGATCTCTTAGCATATGATTGGATATAGATGGTTACAAATCTTATAGTTAAGCAACACTATGTAATAACCCTAGCTAGGTTTGATAATTAAATACTAAAGTAAATATAATATAGTGCTCAATAAAGATTATGGTAAAAAATAATGGATAAACATAAACAATAAACATGCAAAGTAAAACTCTACTCAGATTAATGTAGAGTAATCCTAAGAAAGGAGAGATAATATATCTATTATCCATTATACATGTAAATATATCTACTAAAATAGAATATTAAGAGTTAGGAATACTTAACTTGAAGATAAACTTGTCGAGCCTCAACATATCCTTTGGCCAATGGTGATTTTTAGAAGGTTGTTGTGTATTATTGAAGAAGCTAAGGATGTACAATGTATTATAGTCTAGCCAAGGACCTAATAATGAATTCAAGATTTGACAAGACAAAATTTCTCCTCCAAGAAGCATGAAACCCTAAGCAATGACTCCTTAAATAGAATGGGATAAATTCAAATAAAGATGTGTAAATGAATGTTTCTATATTAGAAATAAGGTGAAAGAGGGGCATATGTAGCTTGATTTGATCCTAAGACCTTATAAAATTTTAGTCAATATAGTCAACATAGTTGACCTTTAGTTGGAAAATAGAGTCATTAGGTCCCAAACTAAGTCATCCTATGCCGATTAAGTCCCGTAATGTGAACTATTCCCAAAACTAGGTCAACCCATTTGACTACATTGGGAAACTAGGAAAAAGGGATTGTACTTAGGTAGGGGCTATTTCAGGTAGTGAATTAATTATATAAGCATGTGAGTGAGGTTTTTAAGATTAGTGAAACATATAGAATGGGTTTGTATAGGTTTTAGGTGGAGGTATAGGGAACACCAATCTTTCAAAGCACAAAAGGCCTACCCAACCATTTCTTAGTGTACCCTTTAAGGTGTGCACTTAGAGAGATTAAGATTCAATGGGTTTTTAAAAGAGATATCATTAATAATTGATAAAATTTAAAAATATTGTGTGTATACATATGCGTTGTAGAGTTGGATTATGATAAATGAGTAGTCAAGCATTAGTTTAAGAAATCAAAGAGAAATGCATAAATAATTAAACAAATTAATCCAGCTTATTCATGTGGGGTTTGATAATAATAAAAAGATACAAATGAAAGAAATCAATAACTAATTACCTTTCCAAATGACTCCATTACTCAAAATTGGCTCAAAATCATGTTCTCCCCTTGATCAAGAATTATTTTCCTCATCAACAATGGTGGTATAGCTCCTCCAATGTCTCAAGAACACTTTGTAAAACCTAGGCTCATGATAAAAATTATCTAATTTGATATCAATGAAGCTAATACAAATGCAAATAACATAAAAATAAAAACAAAAATTACTTGTGGAGGGATTTTAGCATTTTAAGTTTACACAATTTAAGCTTAAAAATGATAGTGATAGATTTTTGAGATTGGTCAGGATCAACCATGATCATACATCTCAATATTGAGATGTGTGGCCATGAATTATTCTAATATTTTTAATTAAATCCATGAATATCCTCATCACGATTTTAAAAAAAGGGGCATTAATAAGGCATGGGAAGCCATAATCATGATATTTATTACAATTATGGCTTTTGGATGCCACCCCATAAATGATGTCATTTAAGTGATGTAGTTAATAGGAATTAATTTCTAAAAATAAATATTAAATAAACTCCATTTAAATTCCACTTAATCTCTTGATTTCAATTAATTAACCTTAAAAAATATTAATCAATATTTGTGTAATTCTTTGGAAATTGGTCCTCAATTAATCAAAATGGTTAGAAAGTCATATTAATGCATCATAATTTGACTTGGGAAGAATTGGAATGTAATGTTAGATGCATTAGAACTATATTACAATTAGGATGTTTCCAACAAAAAATAAAAAAATTATATGATGTGTACTAATGAATTAGAAGAAAAGAGTGATCTAGAGTACACAAAGGTAAAATCATCAATTTGAATCAAAATGAATTCATCAAAGCTAGGAATCACATAAAATACGTTGCCTCATTTATGGATATTTTAGCCTAAATCAGCACTTATAAATGACAAGTTTGAAACATTTAACGTGTTTTAGTGATTTTAACCTAAATTGGGTATTTGAGTAAGATTGACAATTTCAACACAAGTGGTGTTAGTAATTGGATGTCTACATTTTCCCCCTATTTGAGAAGGCATAATGAGACATTCAGGAAAATAAATATATTTTCAAAGAAAAGAGTTGTCAATAAGAAATTTGAAATGACCCATGATGCTCCCTCTACTAAGATGAAAGAGAATGATGGAATTTTAAAAATAGAGAGAAAGTGAGATATTAACCTATGGAATAGATCAAATATAAATGAGATAATGCTTGCACATTTTGATTCCATCAATGATCAATATATAATTAGAGGTATAATGGGCCCCAAAGATGAGGGGAATGGGAAGGATGCAATCCATAAATGTAAGGGACACACTTTAAATGCATCCAATTTGAGAAAATAAGATGCATGCTTACAACATTGATCAATCCTGAGACAAGTTACACACCAAAAGGTTGTCATTATGGGCAAAAGTGTGGATATCTTAGAATTAGAGGAAAAGGGAGAACATGGTCTCCATAAAGATGATAATAAGAATTTCTCTAGTAGATTATATATGATCATGATAAGATAGTTGTGCCTCAGTAGGGCCAATTTGATCTTTGATAAAGAATAAATAATGGTTTGCCCTTGTAAGGATGATTTGATTCTAACATTGTCTAAATGTTGTGCCCCAGCATGGGTGAATCGAAAAATAATAATAACTCAAGGAAATAACCTATAAAATATATTAAAATGAGTGGGAACAAACATAGATGTGATGGTGTAATGGATTAGAAAGCCATTAAAAACCAAGCATACAAGAATGCACAAAATGATAAAAGAAAAGAAAATAAGAATGAAAGATAACCAAGCTGACATCAATATAAATTGAGAACTTCCTACATAATCTAGTAAGACCTCAAGCCAATGTAGTTCTCCCAGGAAATGGGAGAGGAATGAAATGAGGGATGAAGAAAATTGACCAAAGTTTGATTAGAATCATGATGTATGCAAATAGATACATGTCTAAGTAATGAGTCAAGTGCTAAAATTCATGGTGCTTAGATGCCTATTTTCATATCATGAGCATAAATAATAAATAATTTTCTTGAGAACTATTTATCAGAGTTGTGTTGACATTAAGACTTGAATCTATAGCACAAAGTGCTTGTTAGAGAAAAATAAATTAGGTATCATAAGTATAAATAACTCATAATTACATGGAATTTTAGATGTGTGGATCTGGTTCAAACTTGAATACCTATAACTAAGGATAATGGTAAAATAATGACCAAAATTAGAGCCACAACTATTTACAGTTAAACAAAAAAGTAAAGACAAAGAAAAAGATAAACATAATTGAACCTAACTTAAAATCAAAATATGAACAATCAAGACATAAGTAGAACAAGAATGTTTAAAAATTAAATAAGAATGAATTAAAAAAATGAGATCAAGATATAAATAATCAAGATCCATGTGGACCATCAGGACATTCTTGGAAAAATAAAACAAAGAAACAAGACCAAACAAGAAAATAAAAGACCAAAAACAAACAACACCAATAATAATCAAATAAACAAAATGTTTTTGGATTTTTTTAGGTATATCAACTTGATTTAGAATTAAGAGATACAAAATGGTCTATCTCATGAAATGGTGAGAGCATGCCAACTTAAAATTCTCATAATACAGTGAGAGCATTGGACAGGATACTTGAAAAATGATAAGAGCATTTAATCTTATAATCAATCACTCACAAAATGATGAGATCATTCAAAATTATAATCAATTGCTCAAAAAATGTCAAGAGCATGATAAATTTGACCAAACTAACCTCAATAAAAATTGAGCATTGCTTGCATAATCCTAAAGGACCTAAAGTCAATGTAGTTCAAACAATGTGGTAAATGGAACACAATGGTATAATATACACAAAAAGGGTCTATAGGGTTGTCCTCAAGAGATGAGTCATGGTAATGTAAAATGGGAACTAGAAAAGTGAATAATGGTTCTACTACTCTTTTTGATAAGGAGATGTACATCCTAGTCAATATGTGAGACAATAGAAATGAATAGTTATAAATTTGTTATCTAACACCCTTTTAGAAAAGTTGTTCTATAAAAAAAATTTGACCGATTTGGATCTCAATAATGTGTTCATGATCTTTGTTGGTCATTGAGTCTATTTCCTTCAAATTTCAAGACAAGATATCCTTATAGCCTCTACAAAGGAAAGTGTTGCTAGTGATGGTAAATAATGTTAGGATAAATGATATAAGCAGGCGATAAATAGATTGATGAGAATGAAATGTATAATTAATGGGAAACAAATGAAGATCTAGAGTTTTAGTCACACATAATGTTGTTGATGCTAGATTCAACATAATTTTGGTTTTGGAGGGGGCAAATACCTCTAAATATGCTCTTGATAGGACCACCATATTGTTTTATTATTTAATCTTGAGAGTAACAACCATCTAATTATGCTATAGATTGGAAGGTATTTTGATTTGTTATTTTATAATGTCTTCATCAAGTAGTGAATAAATTTTATTCTTAGTTTTTGGTGCCTCAATGATGTTTTCACTAATGAATTTATTTTTATTATCCCATAGTGCCTCTGAGAAGCTTTCACGAAGATATATTAACATTTGACTTTGATTATCTTCTAGCACCTTTGAAAAGGTTTCACTAAAAGATTCTAAGTTTGTTCTTTGACCATCCCTTGACACCCTCAAAAAGGTTTCACTAAAAGAGTGTTCTCATTCTGAATGAATTTGGTCTTCATCCCCCTGATATTTTACACCTGTTATGTCACCATGGATGCAATTACATAAAGTGTGATTCTATCAATCCCAATCAACATTTTTGGGAGCTAAAATGTTAATATAATGGCTATGCTGGGTGGGAATAATGGAATTATGGAAGGAAACACAATCCTAATAGAATATACTAGGATAAACCATGTTGATATTGAATTAATCATCCTCAAAAACTATAGAAGCATCGCAAACATATTAAAATTGATCTGCAAGGAAATTGTAACCAATATTGTAACAACCAATACTATATTCAATTTCTAAATCTGATTTTGATATAAGGGACTCTAAATCTGATGTTGTAACTAAATTTGATTTTAGTTCTGATGCTAAATCTGATGTTGGTTAAAAAATTGAATCTAAATTTAATGTTGTTTCTTCATCTAATATGGTTATTTATTTAATGTTCTATTGATTGCTAAATTTTGAACAAGTAATGGCTTATGATGGCATAATGGGCTCAATAAAAAGTGATTCATCTAGGAAGGTTCTAACATAGAATGGCTCATCCAAGTGAAGCCCATCAAAGAGAGGGAATCACTTGAGGGATGACTCGATAGAATCTTGTTTGTCAAAAAGAGACTACTCAACGAGTGGGAAAATATCAAGAGACAACTTTGTAGAGACTGGATTGTCAAGGAGATGAGGCTTTTTAAAAATAGATAAAAAATGAATAGGTGACTCATCATAGGTTGAATTTTCATAAATGGGTGTTTTAACAATAACATCATGGTTTTAGTTCATAATTGTTTGCAAAAAATCAATTTTGAACACATTTTGATCTTCATAATATGGATCTTTAAGAGGTAACGGTTCATGTTTTGGCTCAAAGATTTGTACAAAATTTATAAAGTGGGAAACATTTGGTTTAGCCAAAACAATGGTTTGTGGTTCATTAATGGGCTCTCCAAAAATTAAACTATTGAAGAAGGGATAAAAAATAACTAGTTCATGAAATAGAGGTTCTTAAATAATAGGTTTAATAGATGAAAGTGATGGTTCTATAATGATAATTAATGGATGTAGTTTGGTTGCTCATGCAAACCAAAGGAGGAGATCTTAAAATGGTAACCTTCACATGTTGTGGAGATTGCTCACTTGCATAAATTTAAAAAGAATAACATAGAATGGTAACCTTCATGCATTATGGATCTTGATCACTCACACAAGAGGAAGAAAAATGACCTAATATGGTAACCTTTTGCACATTGTGGAGCCTAATCACTCATATAAGTCAAAGGATAAGGATGGTATCCTAAAATAGTGACCTTTGGGTGTGGTGCACCGATCAAAGGAGAATGATGACATCTTAAAATAGTAACCTTTGAGTGTAGTGCACATATTGAAGGGAAATCATGAGGATGATGTATTATAATTGGCATGGATTGATTTAATGAATAAGCCTAAATAGGACATCATCCTCAAACAAGATGGAATGCTCATTTCCACCATACAAATTCTCAACCTCATAACTAGGGTTACAAAAAACCCCATTATGAGTGTACCTTTGTGTCATGTTTATAAAGGTTGTTCTACACATTTGACAAGATTTGGATAATGTTTTGTGAATGTTTAAATAATGTATCGATTATGATCTTTCTTCCAAAAAAATGACTAAGTTACCAAAGAAACTATAAAAGGAGGATGGCTTAGAACCACACATAATTAGAAGAATGTGTTCATGAAATTACTCAACCTTTTCATAAAGTTGAAATTGTATGAATTGGAAGCAGGTATGATAACTCAAAAATCTTAGAGTGTCACTAGTACACTAAAATGTAGACTTCTAATATACGTCAATACCATAAAATCTAGTTTAACTTCGATGAGTTGTTACTAAAAACTAGAAGAAGTCCCTTCAAATTAGGAATGAGACAATAAAAACCAAGAAACTCATGATGTAAAAACATGCAATAATTCCTAAGTATAAAGCTAAAACCAAAAAAGTAGTATAATGTTTCCATATGGTAATACGAATGGTAATATAAAATGTGTTCTAAGAATCAAAAAGTGAGTGATACACAAGATGACTTGAGCACACAAAAGATAATAATTATATAAATGGACCTAAATTCAAAAGAGAAATTGAACCCAAGTTAAAATAAGTCAAGTATAAATGGTGAACCCAATTTAACACATCAACCTTTAAAACTTAGAAAAGTCCAATTTTGAATTTAAATTATCGATGAGGGACTTAATAAAATTCGGTAAATGATATAGGCTCAAATGGGTAAATAACTAAACCAAAATGGATTATATGACATAATGTTTAAGATAACAATATGAATAAGGAAAAATATTATTTTTACTTGGAAAACATAATGCCTCCTTGTTTAAGAAATTATGGACAATGTGTTTGGTTATGACATTTGGTAAACAAGCAAGTTTTAACCCAAAAAAAGACCAAGTAATTAAAGATAAAGACAAATAAACTAATTAATCATCTTAAGCCCTAAACTAAGAAGGTGTGGAAACGTGGGGTTAATTAAAATATAAAGTTTTTGAACATTTTTAGATGGATCAGATACACAAGACTTTCACATCAAAATGGAAGCAATACATTAATTGGGTTTGCATCATAAGGCTTGTTGTAAAAAGGTCTTGCCCTTTTTGGTTGGGTCATGTATACTTATTACTTCAAATCACCATATAGGAAATCACTCTTGATGTCCATTTGTTAAAGTTTCCATCCATACTATGCTATCAGTGTGCAAACAATTCCAAATGGTCTTGATCTTCATAGTGGGTACAAAGGTCTCCTCATAATCAATGCCTTCTTACTGAGCATAACCCTTTGTAACAAGTCATGATTTGTGTTTGTCAATAAATCCATATGCCTTATACTTTGTTTTGAATATTCACTTGTATCTAATGGATTTATTACCTATAGGTAGATCCATAAGTTCCCATGTCTTATTTTTGATGAGGGAATCATATTCAACATCCATGACTTTCTTCTATTGAGGTTAACTTAAGGCCTCTTGAACTATCTCTGGTTCAATGTTGTCAACTATATAAATCATGAGTGTAAGATTGACTTCATGTCTCATCTATTTTCTTGTTCAAACTCCTAATGAAGTGTCTAGAGGAGATCTTAGGTGGGAGTCCTTGATTATGGAATCTAGCCATTTAGGATGTCTATGTGGCTATTGATTTGATGAAGAAATACCTTGCAGATTAATAAGATCAATGAACAATTCTCCTTCTTACAACTCACCTTCTTCATGCTAATCATCTAACTATGGGAAAAGTTTGTGAGAGGTGGTTTAGTCTATCTCCTTCTATGTTAATGAGTAAAATGATGATTCATCATAGACCACATCATGACTTTCATAAATCTTCTTCATCTCAAGATCCTTGAGATAGTATGCTTTGGAGGTAGTGTTATATCTCAAGAAAATACACTGGAGGGTCTTTGGTTTGATATTATTCCCCTTTTTATATGGGACATGCATATAATAAGTAAAACCAAATAATTTAAGATAGTATATTGATGGCTTACAACCACTCCATACCTCTTTTGATGTCTTGTCTAGAAAGATCTTTGTAGGTGCTCTATTAAGAAGATAGATAGCCATCTGTACTTCTTCTTCCTAGTATTATGTCATCAACTTTGTAGTGGATAGCATGAAACCAGCCATCTCCATGATTGAGTTATTTCATCATTCTACTTTTCCATTATACTAAGGTGTATAGGGAGAAGTTAGGTGCTACTTGATACCATGTTACTTCAAGAATGTTGAGAACTCTTTTGATGTGAATTCCCTTTAGATCTAAGTAGATGAGTTGAAGTCACTTCCAAAACTATGTAACAACATGCTGATGGAAGGTATTGAAATGTGCAATGTATTCACTCTTATTTTTGAGAAATAACACCCAACTCTTTCAATAAAAATCATCAACAAATAATTGAAAGTACCTCAATCTTTGAAGGGATACTGGTAGGGGTCCACAACAAGTCATTCCTTGGCATGAGAGGAACTTGGCTTGAACAAAACCTCATGTTGTTTGCTTATAAGACAACTAGGACATATTGGAAAATAATGGTAAAGCTAAGGAATTTAATGTACCATTGCCTTAGAACTAAGCTGGAAGAGGGAACCAATAGATAAATGCCCATAGTGGTAGTATTAAAGTGCAGTAGATTTTGCTATAGAGGTAGCAAGTGCAACTTCACTGGTTGATACATCTAAGGAAAATGACTAATCCTTCAAGAAGGCTTTAGTAAGAACATGACCTTCTCAATAAATGAGATAGGATTTGATGCCTTGCTAGACTAGAAATTCTATGTTTATATTGTGATTCAAAAGTTGATTGATAGATAAGAGATTTGTTATCAAACTAAGGATATAAAGTACCTTTATGAGAACACAACATCTTATCTTAAGAGTAATGGTGACACATCCAATTATTATACAACATACTCTTTATCATCATAAATTTGAACTCAATCTCTAGTTGGGTGAGTTGTCAATGAATTGAAGAGTTTCTTATATCCAGTCGTGTTCTTGTTAGTACCAGAGTCTATTAACTAAACTTTGCTCACTGCTATCAAGGTTTGGGAGACTAGTACAAGATCATCATGGGCTTCATATGCTAATTATTCTACTGATTCATCATTAGATGTATTATCCTCTTACTTTAATACTACTACATGCCTTTTCTACTTCCATTATTAAGGATGTCTCTTAGATTTCTATGAATCTTCTTTACTAGATGAGCCCTCTCGACTAGATTGCCATTGAGCCAAGGCATTATATTAGTAATGATCAGTATCATGCATGTGCGTTTTACAATTGTAACACCACCACTTTGGCTTCTCAGTATTCTATTGTTGTTGATGTTATTATGGCTACTTTGTTGGGCCCTTATTGAATTTTAGACCCCATTGCTTGGATATCATGGCTTTATCCTCAAATTATTCATGCACAGACTGAATTGCTTCCTCTTGTTGAAGAAAATTGATTAGTTCTTTGAAAGAAACTAATTTCTTGGTAAATTTGAGTGTCATAATGAATGTGTAAAACTAAAATGGGAGAGCTATTAGTGTTATTAAAATCAACATCTTATCCTCTATCTTTTCTCTAAGTATAACAAGTTTTGCTCATAGTTTTGTAACCTAACATAAGAAATCCTCAACATTTTCACTTGAATTCATACTGAGTGTATGAAGAAGAAATTATAGATGCATGATTATAGTATAGTTCTTCACCTCATAAATTATGTAAAAAATGTCCCATGCTTATTTCAATGTCTATGTATTACAAACATGTAGTTAAACTTCATCAGTAATACTAAGAGCTATCATCATGAGTTTTTTTGCATCAAACTTATCAAACTTCCTTTACTCATCAAGTCTGATAAGATGGGTCACTATTATATTGATGATACCCCATAATTATTCAAATTGAATAATCATCCACATCTTCATCTTCTAAGTGGAAAAATTAGGCCCTTTCAAGAGCTGGGCATCTGAAAATAATAGCTTGGGTGCATACATTTTCTAAAGTTTTCCCTACTTATGCAAGAAAATACAAGCAAGAACGAGAATTTATTGCTTTTAAGTTTTAAAATTTATATATTTGAAATGTACCTAGTAAAAAATTTTCCTTATTCATAATTTTTTACCTTTACATGATTTTCCAACACCTTACTCACTTCTATGAAGAGAAAAAATGCTTTGAATTCTTACTACCACTTCTATAATTGGCTATGTTTCATAGGTTGTAGCTTCTTTTAGAAATGATTTCCAGTGTTCTCTCCTTTCAATGGGTCATTAGTAGGCTACAAGGTCAATCCAAATGGATTCTAATGCTGTGACTTCTACAAGTCTACTTTTGGTATACTACTACACATCAGGATTCAAATGGGGAAGCATCGTGGGTATTTAACATTTCTTGGCATTGATTATTCCATGCTTTGGCTACTTATTCTTAGCTAAATATTTTTAATTAGGCTTTGCCACTTCTTCTATGAATCACCACTTCTTCATGTGACTAGATTAATGGATATTGGCACATTCACTTTGTCATTGCCATAAACTCATTACATATAGGCTTTTTTGACTAGCCTAGAAGATGCTTCTATTATGAACTAGTCTTTTACCATCTACTGACTAGTCTTATCTCCTTTGTTGATCTCTTACCCAAATTTTATTATTTCAAGATATTGATATATGCTCTAATACTAGAGTGAAAAATTGAATGAAACTTTGATGATTTAAATTGATAGAAGAAACATAAATATATACAATGTTAGAGAGAGTTAGTTAGAAACGACTGACTATAACTAATTAAAATCTATCCCTACGTGTCACCTACATGACTCTAACAAAATGAATTAAATAATATAATATAAATTATGTTAACATCAAACATCCCAGGCTTAGCCCTAGTGATAAGATATGGTTTAACCATTTAAACCACCATGCTAATGGGGTGATCCCAATTTATACACCCCCCATGGAGAGGGGTTAAAGATGATGCTAGGAGATGAAACCCCAGGTCAAATATTCTCTAAAAAACTTATGGGAGGTGATGAAATCCCCCTCATAAGCCAAGATGTAATAAAAATAAAAACTAATTAAAAGAGATTTAAGGTTGTTTCTAGATCACCCAAGCCATGTGGGTCTTGGGGAGAGCCTTCACAACATCTCTTTTATGCCTTTAGACTAAGGTAATTTGCAATGAATATGGAACTTTTGATCCCACAATTTCCCTATAGGGGATGGGGGGAGAGCATACACACACAATCTTCCTTTTTATATAAACAAATTAAACTAAGCAAAAAATGATAAATGACTTACTTAAAATAAAACTTTGAAGTGTGTTCAATTTTAGATCACTAAAATTAAATATTTGGTGGTGTTCTTTGGCCCCTTAGCCTTAAGTTTTCAAAATTTGAAAAAACAACAACAAAAGCATTCAAATAAGCATCTAAGTGTTTTTTTAAACACCAAATAAAAATTCCTAATTCATATTAAGCACTCAAAAGAGGTTTAAAAAGATCTAATTAAGCATTATTGACACTTTTCCAAGTAGGCCCTACAAGGAAATTATTAGAATTTTGTTTATATTTGAATCTCTTGTTCCAAATTAAACAAGTAACCTTGAAAATTTTGCTTTTGGGTTTGGATGACCTATCAACCCAAAGGTAAAACCTCAAGAAATCAAATGCATTATGTTAGACTTGGTTAGAAAAAATATTAATAAAAATTTCAAGGCAAGGATTAGACAAAGAAAATTTAATTCAATGAAACCAAGAAACAATTATTATAAACATTAAAAAGGGTCAAACTCTTATTTCAAGATTTTGTAAAAAATCTATGAAACTTGAAGCTAAACTAATATCATATTTTGAATTTTTTGGATAGAACACATGGTTTTAAAAAAATCATCAAAAATGGAGTTTGTATGACCCCAAATGAAGCTCTACAAAATGGCCTATGTAGCTTGTTATCTCAGTCCGTAAGTTTTACAATTTAGATCATAGGTTTTATAGTCCAAGCCATGGATTTTATAGTACAAAAATCTATGAATAAAATTTTGATTATTTTTTTCACCTTTTAGGGCTTCTAACTCTAAGATTATACATGAAATTGATTAGTATGATGATTTAGGATCCTTGTGATCAAATTTGTAGGGTTTGGTCCCACCGAGCATGCCAAAATGTCGAGTTGGATTACAAAAAATGATTAGTTAATCATTAGTCTAAGAAATCAAAGAGAAATGCATAAAGAGATTAAAAAAATTAATCTAACCTATTCATGTAGGGTTTTATAATAATATCAAGATACAAATGAAATAAATAAATAAATAATTGATTACCTTCCTAAATGACTCCATTACTGAAAAGAAGCTCAAAATCATGTTCTTCCCTTGATCAAGCATTATTTTCATCATCAACAATGGTGGTATAGCTCCTCCAATGTCTCAAGAACACTTTGTAAAACCTAAATTCATTATAGAAACTAACTTTCCTATCAATAAAGCTAATACAAGTTCAAATAAAACAAAAATCAAAACACAAATGACTTGTGGAGGGATTTTAACATTATAAGTTTACACAATTTAAGCTTAAATATGGTAGTGTGAGGCCTTATATTTATAACATTTTGAGATTGGTTAGGATAAACCATGATCATCCATCTAAAGATTGAAATGTGTGGCCATTAATTAATTTAATATTTTTAATTAAATACATAAATATCCTCATCATGATTTAGGTATAAAGAACATTAATAAGGCATGGGAGGCATTAAAGAGGCATGGGAGGCCATAATCATGATATTTATTACAATTATAGATTTTGGAGGCCACCCCATAGATGATGTCATTTAGGTGATGCAGTTAAGAATCAATTTATAAAAATAAATATTCGATAACCTCCATGGAAAATCCACTTAAGCTTTTGATTTTAATTAATTAACCTTGAACAATATTAATTAATATTTGTGCAATTCTTTGGAAATTGGCCTTCAATTAATCAAAATGGTTAAAAAGTCATATTACTGGGTCATAATTTGACTCAAGAAAAATTGGAAGGTGATATTAGATAAATTGGAACCATATTATAATTTAAGATATTTTTAACACAAAATAATAAATGTACATGACATGTACTGATGAATTCAAAGAAAAGAGTGATCTAGAACACAAAAAGGCAAAAACATAAATTGTAATAAAAGTGAATTGATCAAAGTTAAGAATCACATAAAATGCATTTCACCATTTAGGGATATTTTGGCCTAAATTGACACTTGAAAATGATAATTTAGAACCATTTAGCAAATTTTAGTGATTTTGACCTAAATTAGGAATTTTATTGTAATTTGAGTAAGATTGACAATTTCAACACAAATGGTGTTAGGAATTGGATGTCTAAATGCATAAATTGAAGTTCATCACATGTCACATAGTTGTAACATGGTATGGTGCTTTGGGAAAGACATAACAACAAATAATTCTAAGCTAACTAAATTATATTATAAGCATAAATTGAAATGATAAATAAGGAAATAGCTAAAGTAAACTAGTAATATATACTTACTTTGACTTACCTTTATCATTGAATGGTTGTATATTGTATTTTTAGTTTTGATCATGGAGAGCACATATACTTCTTTGTAAAACCCTTAGGATAGAAAACTAAAGAGAAAAAACAAATAAACATAGGGAAGTCAAAATAGCCAAAATGTGTAGGCATGATGTACTTGGAAATTTTGTAAGGTAGGGTGATAATTTCTAAATTTAAAACTAAAATGAACAAGCCAAAGTTTACAGTAAATCAGTTAACCAAAAATACAAGGATATTAAATAACCAAAAAACTCAAAAAAAATGTGTTCTTTAGGTAAGAAAAGTGACAAACTAAATCAAACTAAGGACATGTAAAAGTAATATGATAAGTCTAACATCAATGTACAAAGGAGTAACAAACCAAACTTTAGACAATGATGGAAAAGAAACATAAAGTAAAATAACATTGATGAGTGAGAAATAATAATCCAAACTCAATCATCAATGAAGAAATGTATGTGAATTAAAAACAACATTGGTGAGTGAGAAGTAACAATTGAAATTAACTCAATAATGGAAAATATACAAAATAGATAAATAGATTCAGTTTTCCACAAAAAATAATAATAAGTAAAGTTACAAATTTTGAATGAAACCAAGGAAATTTTAGAAATGTAAGATAATGGTGTAAATAAAACAATCTAGACACTCATGCATACTATTTTGTTCTAATAATAGATAAAACCAAAACAAATAAATACTAGCATGTTTTAAGATGTGAATAATAAGGAATATATAAGTGGGGAAATATATTTAGAATGAAGATTTTCTATCAAGGGGGAATGAAATGGGTGGTGGAGGAAAGGTAGGAAAAATCTTTATCAAATTCAAGACACTAAAATTAAGTTTATCAAAATAAGAGAACTTTCAACATTAAGGACTCTGAAGAACATTTTATAACCACAAAAATCATGGGTTATCTAATGAAGTATAAATATCATCCCATGAAGGTTATATGCATTAAAATTAAAATAGACCTACCTTCCCACAACATGTTTCCCATTCCTCAAGACCCCTTACAGAGTCATTGGTCTACTATAAATATTAGGTACTTATGTGAGAAAGTAGATAGCACTATGGATAATTTTGAATTCTCCTATCCAATCTACTATCCTGCTGCACCCCAATGGACATTGGCTCTATTATGAGGCCACTTGTGGAGTTTGAGCTTTGATTAGGAATAGGAGATGTGCTATAAATCACATATTTTTTGTGATTTTTTTCAAATTTATATTTACTTTTTATAGTTGCCTTTTAAAAATAATTTGGATCTTATTTGTTCTATGAATTTTTCTATTCTTCATCCATACAAATTTTAAGAAACAATCATGGGTGTTAAAAATTACTATCATTTGAAAACTTTAAATTTGGTAGCTAAGAAAGAGGAATTAGAGAGCATGGTTTCTAAGAGCCTTATTTATTTATGTTAAATAAAAATGATATCTTTAATTCTACCTTATTTTGTCTAAATTAGAATTAGATTAAGGGAGACCAAGGGAAATTAACATGAATCAATTTGAATTACCTCAAATCACAAAAAATGGGACAATGTGAAAAGAATAAAATGACATTTAATCATGATTCCATATAATAAGATTATATGTAAGTGTATGGAAAAATTTTAACATAATTTTTTGTGTAAGTTTTATCCATAAAAGAAAAAAAAAATGGGGTTGAAAATATGTAATCAAAAACATTTAACAATTTATTTACATTCTAAAAATAACATCTAGTCTATAAAAGGTTGGAAAGAACATATATATATATATATATATATATATATATATATATATATATATATATATATATATATATATAATGTGGAAATCATGGTCCTAGCTATGGTATTACACTACAACTCATAAAACATAAACCTAAGTAGGTGAAAAATATAAAAATGGTTTTTGTGAGTAATGCCTTGGTCCTATCCATGGTCTGATACTACAACCCATAAAAGAAATTTGAGAATGAACATAAAAGGTTGTAAAATAATAGAATTATGAGCAAAGATAAAAAAATAAAAAATTTATATATGAAATAAAATATATTCATGAGGAATATTGGGTACTATCCATGGTATTACAATACAACTCATGAATTAAATGAAAGTGGTAACTAGAAACAAAAAGACTGAAGAAGATAACTAAGGTTTGTGTATAGAATAGACTAATGAAAATGAGATATGATTGGATAAGTCCTAAAATAAGTGTTAGTATCTATAATATATAAAATTATGAAAAGGGAATTATTTAAGAAAAATATTTCTTTAAAAATTTATGCATTGGTGGGTTATTTAAAAACATGTCCTTCATTAGTGTGTAGACGATAAGTATTAAGACCAATAACGTCTTTTACTAAGTAAGAGCCCCACCAATTTTGGACATATTTTACTTATTTTTAATGTGTATAATATAATTTTAGGACTAAATCATTGATATTAAATGTTTGTACTTTGAATTTTTAATTATGTTGTTTAGCTATGCTTGCCTTGTATTGACAGTTATGTTGTAAAGTAACCATGCAATGTTCATCAAGAATTATACTATGAAGATATATATGTATGGATGGGAGTTAAAATTATAATGTTAATACTAATTTTAAACCATATACAAGTGAGAATGGTGTTTCCCCATTGGCAGTATGTATGCTATTTTGGTAAGCCCAAAGTATGGGACATATATGAAGGTGTTAATCAATACGATTTTCTCTAATAGTTTTTTGTAAGATTTTATTTAGAATTTTTTTATTAGCCTCTACTTAAAAATTAAATTGAGGATGGTAAGGTGTGGAAAATTTGTGGTAAATTTTAAATTTAACACATTATTATTTCATGTATTTGTTTTTGAATTTTCCACCATTGTTATAGATGATGTTATAGGGAAATCTAAAATGGAAAATGATTTGGTTAAGAATAAATTTTTAAATGGTGGTTCCCATGAAATTAACAAGAGGCAAGTATTATACCCATTTGGTAAAATATTTAGTAACAATAATAATAAATAAATGTCCATATTATGATTGAGGTAATTTTCCAATGAGGTCTAATCCCCACATAGAGAATGGTCAAGGAGACTCCACTATTTGGATCTCATCCAGTGGTGAGTGGATTAGATCATCATGGAGTTGAAAAGTATTAAACTTCTTAGTAAAATTAATAGCATATTTTTCTAGAGTAGACCAAAAGTAGTCCATACACAGGAATATGTGGGTTATGGCATGTTTACTATAGTGACCATTGTAAATGCCCCCATGTGTTTGTTCTAGAAGAGTAGGAATCTCTTCTATAATTACACAATGGATTAATGTTACTTTTGAATTATGGTAGTAAAGTGTGTTATATAAAAACACAAACTTGAAATATTGTTTATGTATTCAAGTCTTTTCATGAAAATCCATATTTGGAGGGTAAGTTTGATGTTTAAGAAATTGAATTATGTTTTTATACCATGGGTTCTTTTAATAGCAGTAGTCTCAATATGACAAATTTGTGAATCATTTTGTTTTATATAATAAGGTGATTTTATGATTTAGATTAGAAATTAGGAATCATGAAATACTTGATGAGGGTGAAATAAAGATGTTGATGAAACAAGAGAATCAACTATGGTATATTCATCTCTTGAAATTGGTTTGATGGTAAAAGAAGCAATTTCTTTGGCAAGTTTAATATCCATTTGATGATATATGATTAAATTTTCACTTTTTAATTGATAATGACCATTAACCTAGTGATAAATAAGTTGTGAGTCACCTAAAGCATGTAAATATGGGATATCTATGTTAATTGCAACTTTCATGCCTAATATTAAAGCTTCATATTCAGCCATGTTATTAGTGACATTAAAAATTAAATGAAATGATAAAGGTATAATATTAACATGTGGATTATTATAATACAAGTGGAGTGTCCAAGTGTATTCATATAAGTCAATGGTAACTTCAGGTAGTTCTTCAATAACTACTGTAGCTTTAGTAATGGTAGAAGTGATATTAGTATCTTGATTATTTATTTCTAGATCAGTAGTGAAATTATGAAAATAATCTTTGAGGGAGATATCTTGGTTAAGACCTTTGATATAAATAATTTCTTTATTAAGGAGATTATCTTGAAGGTGATTTGTGGCAGGTAAATATGCCACTAAAAATTGGTTGGTGATGACTTATCCTTTGACAATTTTTTTTTTAATAATTCAAAGGCCACATTCCATAAATAGGACTTTCCATTTTCCAATTCTATCCCCACATAAGAATGCTTTGGATAAAAAATGATGAATCAGATTAGAATGAATAATGAAATAAGTGGTTTGATAGAGCATATAAGGAGAAAGCTTTTTGGCCGTGAAACATATAGAAAGGTAATCACTTTATGCTTTGGTATAATGTGTTTCATAATTAATGAGTCTTAAACTAATGTAATAGATAGTGTACTCTCTACCTACATCATCTTATTTGGTAAGCATTTCCCCAAATTATATGGGGGTAGATGAGGTATATAAAATTAATGGATAATCAATTGAAGGTGGTCAAATATTAGGAGGATGGATAAAATATTCTTTCATACTATCAAATGATTTTTGGCATGAATCTATCCATTAAAAATCATTAAATTTTTTGAAAAGTGAATTGAGAGAATATATATGGTAAGCCATTTCTAGGACAAACCATCAAATTTCCCTAGGTATTCTAAAGTAAGTGTGTATGTCAAGAATGGAGAGAGGAATAAGCATATTGGTGATGGCCTTTATTTTAACTAAATCAACATCAATGCCTCAAAGATAAACTAAGAAACCTAAAAGTTTACTATATTTTATTCCAAATACACATTTATATGGGTTAAGTCTAACTTTATATTTAATTATTTAATCTAAAATAAGAGATAGATTAGCGAGGTGTGTTGTAAAAAATTTAGATTTGGTAATGAGATAATCTACATAGGTTTCCATTATCTTCTATATAAGATCATGAAAAATGTGGATAATTGCACATTGATAGGTTACTCTAGCATTTTTAAAACCAAAAGGCATTTTGACATAACAATAAGTTCCCCACTCTATGGTAAATGTTGTTTTATGTTGGTCTTCAAGATCTATGTAAATTCAGTTATATCCTAAGAAATAGTCCATAAGTGATAATATTTCATATCTAGTGGTGGAATCAACTATAGTATCTATTGAAGGTAAGGTAAAGTTATCTTTTGGACATGTTAAGTTAAGATTTTGAAAATAAATTCATACAAAAATAACCATGGTAAATTTTTTATGAATGGGAATGATGCTTGATACCCATTCCAAGTAGTCAAAAAGTTTGATGAATTTGTCATCCAAAATTTTAATGATTTCTTTGTGACATAAGGTAAAAATTTAGGTGGAAAATTTCATTCTTTTTGTCTAATAATTTTGGCATATGGGTAAGTGATGATATTATTTATGATGATGATAGGATTAAAACATGGAATATATTCATATGAACAAGCCAATGCTTCATGATACTTTTCAAATAATAAGCTAAAGTTATCATGTTCATTCGAAGTGAGTTATTTAGAGACAATAATAGGTCAAGGACATGTTGGTGCACCATATTCTATTTTTGTGGTTTATTCAATGATCATAGAATTTCTATCTTAGAAATGATATGGAGAGGGAATAAGATAAGAAATAGGATTTATTATAGGATCCACACTAGATATGAAATTATTAAAAAAAAATGAGCTTTTTATGTAAAGTTTCCAAGTTTATGATGTTGTCATGAAAGTTGAGGTTCACGAGAATGGATTAGTTCAAGTATAGATTCATTACTAGGAATTATGTGTAATGGTCGATATTATTTGACATCTAATTCAAGATAAATTATTTGTTTACCATTACTATCATATATAGAATGTATTTGTTGTATATCTATGTTTTTATTATCTAATGTAATTTTAAGTGTAGGTTCAATATGAAGGGTATGAGGTTGAGTGGAGTACACCATATTGGTGATAGGTGTTAGAGGTAAAATCACTAAGAGGGGGGTGAATTAGTGATGATAAAAAATCCAACTCAATTTCCAAACCCTTCAAACACTTAAACGTTCAATACAACCATTCATGAAGCATACAATATGTTTATAGTAATGAATAATGCAAGATAATGCAAGATCAAAAACATAACATAATATCTATGTGGGAAACACTCTTGAGGAATAAAACCCATTCTCAATCCTACAAACACATGGACTAATTATCCTATAAGTTGATCACAAACATGAGACTAGTCAAGTCCTTCTGACTAGAATTCAGTGAAACACTTGTTTCACAAGGATCACCCACCCCTAAGATGATCAAGTCCTTCTAACCACCTATTGGTCAAGTCCTTCTAATCAAATTTAGTGAAAAACCTATTCACCTACCCCTAAGATGATTAAGTCCTTTTGACCACCTATTGGTTAAGTCCTTATGACTTAGATGTTGAGCACTCTCCCAACACCTATGATATGAACATATCCTGAACATTGATTGCCCACCAATCTGATGGATATATAATGTATATCATCCCCCTAAACTTCTTCACATAGCCATAAACATCTAAAACCACCATTTGGATCACTCTACACTTTTAGAAAATAACTCTATCATAACCTCAACAACATGACCAAATGGTCATGCACATAGTTCACACTTTGATTTGCCTCTCAAATCAACCACCAAGATCACACAAACATCATCTATCCTTTGCTCACACTAAGGAATCCAAAACATCTTTTTGTATCACTCTAAACCTCTTTTCTCATCCTCAACATTCCAACCTACAATATCACTACTATAAAATCATAAATATGACCTATAGGTTATACACACATCATAAATTTTCTTGTTCTTCAATCTATCCACTAGGCACCAACCCCTTCTTCTTTCCTTTACTCTACAACATTCACACACACCTCTTCTCTCAAGTCTCACAAGTCTATCCAATAAGACAAGAAACCATCACATTTGGTTTCACCTTTTACAAATTCTTCATGATTATTATGATCATAACCTTCATTATTGGCCACAACACATGCCTTCAACCTTAAGGCATCTAACATGGGTCACCTTTAAGCACAAACCTCTTTTTAATAGGCCTAATTCACCTTTTAGGTCTTATGAAGACCCATTCACATCTTTGACGTTTCTACAATCAAGCTAATAACATAGGAATGCTTTCAAATACATGGACCCATGCCAAACAATCTATAGGTCCTCCTTAAGTGATAAAAACCATCTCAACACCCTTCTACTAAAGCTCAATTCACTTAGATAATATTTTTTTCACATAACCACCATGAATGAACACATAGTCACCTTCTAATCCTTTTATCATACTAAATATGTATTGGTCAAATCTCCAAAGTCTATACAGATCATCCTTAGAGAGTCTAAAAAAATCCCCAATAGGTAATTCCCCCTGAAACATCCAAATACCAATAGAAAAACTCAAAATATCTTTCTTGAATCAATTACAGACTATTAACACATACACAATCAATTTTGGAGCTCCATATCTTTGAATCTATAAACAATTAGACTTTATAACTAGGTTCTATGGATGCACCATGAAGTCCTTTGCAATTTTTCTTTTTACTGGACCTTTGAATTTGTCCTAAATAAAAAGATATGAGTAAAATACTATAGACTATTTTTTTTCCTCTGTTAATTTAAATATTTAAATGCCATCAGTCATGGTTAAATATTGAACACTTTTCTATCATCTCATATACTTTCATCATTTGAAAAAATATGCATCATCGATTTCCCTTGAAATTAGCCTAATCTTTACCTTTGCTTTATTGTTAAACATTGAACACTTGTCATCATCTCACTGCTTCTTGATAATTTTGAACACATGCACTCAATCGATCTATATGGATTAACCAAGTCTTTATCTTAAAACACTCACCATTATATATTTCTCAGAACTCCCAATATTATGACAATTAGCACCATTGCATGACTTCTAAGAACTTTAATAATAGTCCCTTCCACTTGTGCCACTTAGCTATCTCACATGCATTATTGACTCTTTGATAAGTCCCACATTATTCATCTTCATTATTATAAATTTACACTCACCATTGATCTTCTATCATATTAGTGAGCTTTTGACACTAGTATACACATGGCAATGGTAACATCAACAAACTACCTACTCAGATTTTTTGTCATAGAACCAACTATGACAAGATGAACATAATGAAGAACTAGATGAATACCATGCACCTACACAAGCTATCCAATCACCCTTTACCTTTGATAGGACCCCTCACACATGTATAATACTTTAGATCCATCCCTAACCATTTAAAAGCCAAATATGAACCGAGCATACTAAGCCAAGCATACTACATACTTTTTCATTGATACTTAGAATATCAAGACACTTCATCCACTCACTTTGACACCTTCATAACATCACTGAAAACTCTCCAAAAATATCCCCCTTTGTAATTGATGTCAACACCCATCATATAGCTCACCTTCCTTCTCTCTCTTTAAGCACTCTCACAATAGGAACCTTCTCCCCCTTTGACACAATGATAAAATGGGCATAAACTGATCTTGAGGACCTAAATATACCATTGATAAGAGAGGACCATATTATAAAGATGATACAAATTCCCCCTTACCTTGAACTTACATTTTATTTCCTTGAAAACTTCCTCTTGCTACATTCCAATACTCTCTACAACCAATCACTACAACTAATGAAAAAAAGACACACAAATACACTAAAATATGATGAAACTCACTGAGAAACATCTGATAGGGACTCCCCCTAAGATCTCTAAGCCATTTCACTTCTTGATCATATTTAGATCTTCACACACCATGAATAAGAACCACACAGGCTTACTAACCTTCTCTCTCAAGCCACCTCTAGAAAAATCTCATGAAATTATTGCTCCCCCTTAATCAAAGGACCTTCTATTGATTCACAGAGAAATAAATGACACTCAATCTTTGTCTTAGATACTTGAATGTATCTTTTGACAATGTCTTGGTCATAATATATTAAAGTTTCTATATTGTAAGTAAATAATCTAACTTAAAACTTTGATTACTCACTTCTTCTCTCAAGAAATGATATATAATAGGAATGTGCTTAGTTTTTGAGTGCATAATATGATTCTTTGAGATACTAATTACACTAGTATTGTCACATTAGATGGGATAGGGTCCATTTTGTCTTACCTTATAGTCTTATAAAGTTTATTTCATCCACATGAATTGCATGTAACAAGAGGCATATTCTATATACTTATCTTATTTATTTGATATATAAACTAATGATTTCTAATTTCTTAGCCAAGGCACCAAGAATTCCCCTATTTAGAAGACCCCACCACTGGTACTCCTATCATCCACACATCCTACCCAATCTACATTAGTAAATGATTTTAAAGTGAATTCTTTACTCCTGGGATACCATAAATCATACTCTATGGTGCCTTTGAGGTACCTCAAGATCCTTTTGACTACTTTCAAGTGATATTCTCTAGGGCTCAGCTTTAAACCTTCCTATAAGGCCAAATTATTACATGATATCAGGCCTAGAAGTAGTATAATACAAAATACTTTGAATCATGGATCTATATAAATTTTAATAAACTTTTGGTGAGTCATATAGTTTACTTAACTTGCATCCTATAATCATTAGAGTACCCATTAGTTTACAATCCATCATGTCAAACTGCCTTATCATATCCTTGATGTATTTATCTTGTGAAATGAATATCCCAGCATCAAGTTAGTTAATATTCAATCCTAGGAAGAAATAAATTTCTCCCAACATTGACATTTCATACTCAATCCTCATAATATCTTCAACTCTCTACTCATATTATCATTATAAGATCCAAAAACTATGTCATCAACATCTAAAACCACTATCAATTGATGATTGCCTCATGTCTTAATATATAAATTATTATTAGCTACCCCCTTTTTAAAACCTTTACTCAAAAGATACTTATCTAACCTATCATACCAAGCTCTAGGAGCTTGTTTAAGACCATAAAGAGCCTTATTCAATTTATGCACAAAATATTGATTATTTGATATGAAGTATCCTTTAGGTAACTCAATGTATACTTCTTCTAAGTTGCCATTCAAGAATGTAAATTTCACATCCATTTGGTATACCTTAAAACCTTTGAAACTTAAATATGCCAAGAAGAGTCTAATTTCTTCCATTCTTTCCATAGGAGTAAAAATCTCATCAAAGTCTATTCCTTAAACATGAGCATATCCTTTACACACCAATCTAGCTTCATTCCTTGTGACTTCTCCTTTCTCATTCATATTGTTTTTGAAAACCCACTTGGTACCTATCACATTTTTATCTTTTGGCCTAGGGACTAAATCTCATGTTTCAGTTTTTACTATTTGATCAAGTTCTTCATCCATTACACCATTCCAAATTTCATCTTTGCTAGTTTCCATGAATGTTTTGGGTTCAATCATGGATAGCAAAGTTGAGTTTTGTTGATTCTGATTGATCAAGATTATCCTTCTAGTTTACAAACCTACACCAATATTTCCAATAACTTGAGAGATTGGATTATCTTTTTTAATTCTTATAGATGGAGATTTAGAGTCTTGTATTTCTACCTCCTCTTCATCTTCATCATTTTTTTGAACACACAACTCATCATTATTTTTAATAGAATTTTGAATTGAGACATTTATTTACAAATTTTGGATTCTTGACTCTACTTGTCTCATCTATCCTTACATTTAAACTTTCAATAATCTTGTGAACTCTCCTATTGAATAACCTATAGGTAGTACTAATAGAAGAGTAACCTAAGAATATGTCCTTATCATACCTTTAATTAAATTTTCCAAGATTCTCTTCATCTCTTTTGATTAAGCACTTACTCCCAAACACTCTAAAATGTTTGACATTAGCTTCTCTATTCTTCCATAACTCATAAGGAGTCTTATTACCATTTAATTTGATTTTACACTTGTTTAGGATGTAAAATAAACTGTTGGCTACCTCTTCCCAATAACCATCTAATAATTTGGCATCTTGAAGCATGGTTATACTCATCTCTTAAATAGTCCTATTCTTCTTTTCAACAACACCATTCTATTACATAATATTGTCTTCTTATCTCTTATTTCTCACAAAAATCATCATATTCATGAGATAAAAACTCACCTCCTTTATCTGATCTTACACACTTGATCTTTGACCCTTTATCATTTTCCACAAGAACTTTGAATGCCATAAATCTTTCAAAAGCTTCTAATTTTTATTTAAGAAAAATTATCCAAGTCATCCTTGTAAAATCATCAATGATAAGCATGAATTAGTTATTACCTTGAATACTTTGAGTTCTCATAGGTATACATAGATTAGTGAGGATCAAATGTAATGGCTTTGTAGTGGAGAACTCCTTTGATTTGTATCTTCTTTTGGTTTTCTTCCCATGAAGACATGCCTTGCAAAGAGAATGAGGAATCTTAGAAATCTTGGGCATATACCTTACCAACCCCTTTGAACTAATCTTTACCATATTATCAAAATTTATGTGTCCAATCCTTTTATGCTAAAGCTAGATTTTTTCTAATTAACTCATGAGGCACTCGTCCTTCTTGGATTCATGAAACACATACATGTTGTTATCTATTTTATAAACATTTACAACTAATCTACCATATTTTATTACTTCACATACATCATCATGAAAAGTTACAACATTTCCTTGCTTACACATTTGGCTCACACTTAAAAGATTATATTTCAAACCTTTTAACATATAATACATTATTAGTCTTATTATGACCATTTTCCAAACTCAAAGTACCTTTGCCAACTATGTTAGCATATTTGTTGTCACCAAATCTCACTGAACCTAGCTTGGTCTTGTTGGGGATCAACCAATAATGTTGATTACAATATGAAAGCAATAAATGCAGAATTAAACCAGAAAGATAAGTAACTAGAATCAGAAATATAGAAAGAAGAAGAGATACAAGAAACCACCCTGAAAAATTGTATTAAACTCTTTACAGAAGGAATACAATTAAAGAAACTTTTTTTCTTCCACACCTCTCTCAGATGTACAGATCTCTTTCCCTCAAGAGCTCTCTCTCTCAATTATAATCAATTCCAACAACCTAGATTGATACACATATACAATTCTTTACTGTTCAACACTACATTCTACAATAAGCTATGAAGATCTATCCTATTATATAATATTAGGAAACATGAGCATACAACTACAGCCATTAGATGTACCTCCTAATCAAGGGCTCTAAACAGTCTTACTAATAATAGAGATGCAGACTTAAGACTATCACTTAATCCTAACATGCAAACATTTTGTTCTGTCCACAAAAATAGCATTCTGGATGCACAGGTGACCAATGTCGGTCCTTGCTTGTCTGCACTTGACTGATGTCGGCCAAACATAACTGACACTGGCATCTCCCAGTCGACTCCTAACCGACGTCGGTCACTCCTAACTGATGCCAGTGACTGTGTCAATCCTACAACTTTGAAAAACACTCATTTGGTGAAGCTTTTAGCTCCACACCTTAACAATCTCCCACTTGGAGATAAACAGTTGCACTAGTACCTGTACAGCAACATCTTCTAGCTCTTCCATCTTTAAACTCAATCATGAAGACCAACAAAAGTTGAATGAAGATTCAACTTCTCCTTTGTTACTGGCTTGGTTAACATATTAGCAAGGTTCTTATCTATATGGATCTTCTCCAGCTTCAACTTACCATCCTCCAATACCTATCTAATGAAGTGGTACCTAAGCTGTATATGCTTTGTTCTTGAATGAAAGGCTAAATTCTTAGCCAAATGAATTGCACTCTGACTATCACTGTATAGTCTACAACTCTCTTGCTCTTTTCCAAGCTCTTCCATGAACCGTGTCATCCATATCATCTCTTTGCTAGCCTCTGTGACTGCAATATATTTTGCTTATATAGTTGACAAGGCAACAACCTTCTGCAACTTTGATATCCAGCTAACCACCGTTCCACCAACAGTGAAAACATATCCTGTGGTGCTTCTCCTACCATCCAAATCACCTGCCATATCTGAATCTACATAACCATGTAGAGAAGTATCTAAACCTCCATAGCATAAATGCCTACTGCTTGTCCCTCTCAGATATCTAAGGATCCACTGAACTGCTTTCCAGTGTTCCTTCCCTGGATTGGCCATATACTTACAACTCCCACTGCTTGGGCAATATCCAGTCTAGTACATACCATTACATACATTAAACTCCCTATTGCGGAAGCATATGGAAATATACTCATGTACTCTACCTCATCATGTGAATTAGGACACTGTGCTTTACTCAACTTAAAATGTCCAGCCAAAGGTATGCTTACCGGTTTAACATCCTGCATATTGAACTGTTTCAACACCTTGTTCACATAATCCTCTTGAGACAAAATCAACCTGTGATTTTTCCTGTCTCTCTTAATGCTCATGCTAAGGATTTTCTTTGCTGCTCCCAAATCCTTCATGGCAAATGTGTGAGCTAATTTCACCTTAAGCTCAGAGATATCCTGCATGTGTGATCCTGCAACCAGCATATCATCTACATACAAAAACAAGATAATATATCTACCATTATCCAATCTCTTAAAATACACACAATGGTTAGATTGACACCTACTGTAGCCATGCTCAGTCATAAATCTGTCAAATCTCAAATACCACTACCTAGGAGCTTGCTTGAGGTCATACAAGCTTTTCTTCAATCTACACACTAGCTTCTCCTTACCTTTGACCTCAAATCCTTCTGGCTGCTCCATATATATTTCCTCATCCAAATCTCCATGAAGAAATGCTATCTTAACATCAAGCTGCTCAAGATGCAAATCCTCAATAACAACTAAAGACAATACAGTCCGTATAGAAGTCATTTTAACAACAGGAGAAAAAATCTCACCAAAATCAATAACTAGTTTTTGTGCAAATCCTTTCACTACCAACCTGGCCTTATATCTCATTTGTCCATTCTCACCTTCCTTCAATCTGTAGATCCATCTTTTCTTCAGTGTCTTCTTTCCTGGTGGCAACTCAACCAAATCCCATGTTTGGTTCTCTCTCAAGGAATCAATCTCCTCATTCATGCATAGCTCCCACTGATTCTTGGATTCCACCTGTATTGCTTCATCAAAACTCTCTAGTTCTCCACCATCAGTTAGCAATAAATAGAATAATTAAGGGGAATATCAAATTGGAGGTTTACTTACCCTTTCTGACCTCCTGATGGGCGTCTGAGACTCATTCACAACACGTTGTCCGCCCAAATTCTCTGACAGTGACCGACCTTGGTCACTTCCAGGCCTATAACTGGCTGACATCGGTTCTTCCTGACCGACATCAGTTCCTGGTTGACCGACGTCAGTCACTATATGATCGACATCAATTCCTTTATTGCTGACATTAGTTCCTACCTGACCGACATCGGTCTCTGTGTTTTCCTATCTGTGATTAATTTTTCCTGTAAGCTCATTTTGGACCGTCACCTCATCCAATTCTCCATTACTCTACCTAGATTGATTCAACTTCTTGAGCTGATCACTATACATCACTTTTTTATTGAAAACAACATCACAGCTCCTAATTATCTTGTTAGTTCCTAGATTCCAAAACTTGAATCCAAAATCATCAGAGCCATAGCCAATAAATGTGCACCTCATAGACTTAGAATCCAGCTTCTTTCTATTTTCCTTATCAATGTGCACAAAGGCTTCATAACCAAAAACTTTGAGAAATGAGAGATCTACCTTTTTACCTATCCATGCCTCTTCTAGAATTCTACCATCCAGAGCTATAGAGGGTCCTCTGTTAATCAGGTACACTGTAGTATCTATAGCTTCTGTCCAAAACTCTAAGGGCAAACCAACATGCAATCTCATACACCTTGCACGCTCCATGATTGTTCTATTCATCCTTTTAGCAACTCCATTTTTATGAGGTGTCCTTAGAACCATCCTTTGCCTATGTATTGCATTCATATAACAATAACTTCTAAATTTAAAGCTGTAGAACTCACCACCATTGTCAGATCTCAGGCACTTCAATCTCCTACTTGTTTCATTCTCAACCATAGCTTTCCAAATCTTAAACATGTCAAAAACATTAGATTTCTTCTTAATACAATAGACCCATACCTTCCTTGTAGCATCATCTATGAAAGAAACATAGTACCGTGATCCTCTAATAGAAGCAACCTAAGCTGGTCCCCACATGTCTGTGTGAACAAGCTGTAACTTGTGCTTCTTCTTTGTTGATCCAGTCTTGAGAAAACTTACCATCTTCTATTTTCCAAACACACAATGCTCAAAAAAATCTAGATCTATGCTTTTCAAATCTGAAAGCTTACCTTTTGACTTAAGAATAGACATTCCCTTCTCACTCATGTGGCTGAGCCTAGAGTGCCATAACTTTGCATCCACATCTGAAGTAGATAATACAGAAGGAGAATTATTAGTAACACAATTACATAAATAGAGAGTACCTACTCTCTTACCTCTGGCCAATACAAGTGCACCCTTGGTCACCTTCCAAGATTCAGCTGTGAGAGTTACTGTACAACCCTCATCCCCTAACTTTCCTACAGAAATCAAATTCCTCTTCAAGATGGGAACATGCATAACATCTCTCAACACCCATGTGTTGCCATTCTACATTTTTAGCTTCACTTTTCCTTTGCCAATAATTTTACAAGGCTCATCATCCCCTAAATAAACTATTCCAAAATCTCCATGGACATAGTCACTAAAATATTCTCTATTAGGGGTAGCATGAAAAGAGGCACCAAAATCTAACACCCAAGATTCTATATTATTATGCAAATAGAATATAAGAGCACCTTGTGCAATACCTGCAACTTTTGCTTCTTCCTTACCTTCATGCTGATTGTCTTCTTTTGGCTTTGACCAACAATCTTTGCTTATGTTCCCTATCTTTCCACAATTCTAGCATTGTGGCCTCCAGCCATTTCTGGATTTGGATCTACCTCTCACCTTTGCATTAGACCTTGATCTCCTCTTGCTCTTCTCTTTTTTCCTTCCCCTACTCTCAAGACTTAAAGCGTTCCCTGATGTTTCCTTTATGCTTTTACTATGAATTTCTTCATTCAAGATTACACTAACAACATCCTCTACTTTTAAAATATTTGAAGTAGATGCAGTATTACTAACTGCCATTACCAAGCTATGCCAGCTTTCAGGCAAAGAACATAATATTAAAAGAGCCTTAATTTCATCATCAAGCACTATTTTGATTGAACTTAATTGATTTACAATTCCATGGAAATCATTTAGATGATTAGATACAAATCCACCTTCATGTATTTGCAAATAAAATAACTGCTTCATAAGATATACCTTATTTGAAGCTAAGGGTTTTTCATATAAATTTGCTAAAGTAGTCATTAACTCTACCATAGACTTTGCCTGTGATAAATTAGATATCACAGTAGATGCCAGACTCAATCTTATAGATCTAAGAGCCTTTCTATCAAGAAATTCCCATTCTTCATCATCCATGTCTTTGGGCTTCTTTCAAATCCCACCTAACGGTAAGTATAGATATTTTTGATACAGATAATCCTCTATCTACATTCTCCAATGTTGATAATTCTTGTCATTAAACTTCTCCATTCTCAGTTTACCTTCTTCTACCATTGCTTCTTCCACTCAAACAAAAATCCCTATGAGTAACCTGTAATCAATACACACTAACCAGATCTAAAACACCTGTTAGTCAACCTGAGCTTTGATACCACTTGTTGGCGATCAACCAACAATGTTGATTACAATATGAAAGCAATAAATGCAGAATTAAACCAGAAAGATAAGTAACTAGAATAAAAAATATAGCAAGAAGAAGAGATACAAGAAACCACCCTAAAAACTTGTAGTAAACTCTTTACAAAAGGAATACAATTGAAGAAACTTTTTTTCTTCCACACCTCTCTCAGATGTACAGATCTCTTTCTAGATCTCTTTCCCTCAAGAGCTCTCTCTCTCAATTACAATCAATTATAACAACCTGGATTGATACACATATACAATTCTGTACTGTTCAACACTACATTCTATAATAAGCTATGAAGATCTATCCTATTATATAATAATTAGGAAACATGAGCATACAACTATAGCCATGAGATGCACCTCATAATCAAGGGCTCTAAATAGTCTTACTAATAATAGAGATGCAGACTTAAGACTATCACTTAATCCTAACATGCAAACATTCTGTTCTATCCATGGAAATAGCATTCTAGATGCACAGGTGACCGACGTCGGTCCCTACCTGTCTGCACCTGACTGACATCGATTGAACATAACCGATGCCAGCATCTCCCAGTCAACTCCTAACTGATGTCGGTCACTCCTGACTGATGCTGATAACTGTGTAAATCCTACAACTTTGCAAAACACTCATATGGTGAAGCTTTTAGCTCCACACCTTAATAGGTCTTATTGAGAGAGATAAACTTTCTCTTGTCTTCTATCATATGATTTGAGCATATAGTATCTATGAACCATCTCTTGTTCCCATCTTCTTGGGTATGTAAGGATGCTTGAACAAACATTGACTCTTTAGACCACTTGAATTCTACTTCATTTCTTCAACATTCTTAGATTTAGTCTTCTTAAACCATTTGATGGTGTCAATGACTTGTATATTATTTTTCCAAAAATCTCTTTTGCATTTCTTAGCTATATGATGTTGGTTATAATTATAGCACATGAGATCCCTTTTGATCTCTAGAGAGAAATCATAATCCCTATATCTATAACCAAATTGATTGCAAGAGAAGTAATACCCATTGAAGACATCTATCATATTTAACCTTCCTTTATCTTGACCATTATTGATCCATGAATTTTCATTTTTGACCCTTTTGGTGGAGCTAAAATCCCTTTTGTTACATACAAATTATTAACTATTGCTTCTAGATCTTTCACTTACATCTTCACATCATCCATGTTTGTATTTACATTTTATTAAACACATACTAGTTTTTCTTGAAGACAAGCCACAATTTCTTTGTCAACCATTGTACCTTTGAACATGTTCAAGTGGTTAGAATTGTAAGAAGGGCCTTTTCCAATACCAATTATTAGAGGTAAAATCACTGAGAGTGGGGTGAATCAGTGGTGACAAATAATACAATTTAATTTCCAAACCCTTCAAAAACTTAAGCATTCAATACAACCATTCATGAAGCATTAAATATGTTTATAGTAATGAAAAATGAATATAATGCAAGATTACACACACAACGCAAGATCTATGCAGGAAACCCTCTTGGGGAATAAAACCCACTCTTAAGCCTACAAACACATGGACTACTTATCCTATAAGATTATCATAAACATGAGACTGGTTAAGTCCTTCTGATCATAATTTATTGAAACACTTGTTTCACAAGGAGCACCTACCCTTAAGATTATCAAGTCCTTATAACCACATGTTGGTCAAGTCCTCCTAGCCTATATGCTAAGCACCCCCACAAAACTTATGATATAAACATCTCTTTAACACTTATTTCCTACCAATTTGATGGAGATATAATGTATGTCTACCCCCTTCACTTATTCAAATAGCCATAAATATCCAAAACCACATTTTGGATCACTCTACACTTCTCAACAATTTTTTTTTCCACAACCTAAAAAACATGACCAAATGGTCATACACACATTCCACACTCTAATCTACCTCTCAAATAAACCACCCAGCTCACATAGACATCATTTATCATTTACTCACACTCAAGGCATCTAATACATCCTTTTAGATCACTCTAGAACTTTTCACTCATCTTCAATCTTCAAAATTTAATGATCATTATTATGACATCAAAAATATGACATACAAGCCATACACATAGTCATCAACATACTCTATTCTTCAATCCATCCATTGGGCACCCACCCCTTCTTCTTTACTTCAATTTAAAACACTCACACATACCTATTATCTCAATTCTCACAAGTCTATCCAAAAAGCCAATAAACCATCACATTTGGTTTCACCTTTTATAGAGTCTTCATGATTATTATGATCATAACCTTCCTTGTTAGCCATAACACATACCTTCACCCTTAAGGTAGCTAACATGGGTGACATTTAAGCACAACCCTCTTTTAAATAGGCCTAAGTCACATTTTAGGTCATATGAACACCCATTCACCTCTTTAACATTTATATAAGCAAAATAATAATAGAAGAACACTTTAAAATATATGGACCCATGCTACATAATTTCTAGGTCTTCTTTAAGTGACAACAAGCATCATAACACCCTTTTGTGCACATAGCCACCATGAATAAACACATATTCACCTTATAAGACTTTGATCATATAGAATATGGATTGGTCAAACCTATAAATTCTATATAGATCATCCTTAGAGAGTCTAAAACACTCCCCAATAGTTAATTCCCCATGAAACATCCAAATACTAACAAAAAAAAAAAATATCATTCTTGGGTCACTTAGAGACCATGAACACATACATAGTCAAATTTAGAGCTCCATCTATTTTAATGTACAAATAATTAGACCTTTTAACTAGGTTCTCTAGATGTGTCATGAAGTCCTTTACAATTTTTATTTTTATTTCACCTTTGAATTTGTCCTAGATCAAAAGATATGAGAAAAATACTACATACTAGTTTTTACCTTTGTTAATTTAAATAGTCAAATACCAATGGTCATGGTTAAACATCAAACACTTTGATATCTCATTTCCTTACATTGATTGAATGAATAAACACCATTTATATCCATCAAAATTATCATGATATTTAACTTTGATTTATTATAAAACATCAAGCAGTTGTTATCATCTTGCTTCTTCCTGATAATTTGGAACACATGAACTCCATGAATCTTTATAGATTAACTAGGTCTTTATATTACAACACTCACCATTAGATATTTCTCAAAACTCCTAATATTATGATACTTGGAACCCTTGCATGAATTATAATAATTTTACTAATAGTACCTTGCACTTGTGTCACTTTGTAGTCTTACATGTATTGTGGACTCTGTGACTTGTCCTACACCATTGATCTTTGTCAGTATGAACTATTGCTCACCATTGATCTTCTATTAGACTAGCGAGCTTGTGACACTTATCACTTATGCATGAAACATTTGCATGTTGAGTTTATATGAACCATTGATATCAATATATATGCTTAAGTGCTCACTATTGGATCTTCTAAATGAGTGACCTTAGACTTTAATGTGATTTATTTTGATGGTCTCTGGATCATCATAGTTTGCAAGTGCAACTTTGAATATTTATATGTCAGGTTAGAAAACACTTCAAGACTCAAAATTTATAGGGTAAATTATTAACACTATAGATAACATCTCCATGTAAAACTTTTACCATTATTAAAAATTTTCATACCTAAATTAAATGCATAAACATACTGGTTCATACCTATCTACATGACATGCAGTGAGGATCTAGCTATGGGAACCTCTAAAATATGCCTAAAAGGCCAACTTTGAAACTTCATAACTTTTGTTTTGATCAATCACATGACCTAAAAATTAGACCATAAAAACTTGGTACTAATGTGATCACATGCATATGAACAAATCCCCCTTACTCATCTGTATATGGTAATGGTAATGTCAACAAACTGCCTACTCATATTTTTCTATCACTTAACTAATTATGCCAAGATGAACATAATGAAGAACTAGATGAATACTATTCACTTTTAAAATCTCTTCAATCATCCTTGAACTTTGATAGGACCCATCACATATGCTAATTACATTAGACCCATCCCTAATCATACCAAAATTAAAGATCAACCAAGCCTACTTCAAGCATATTAGGATAAACACATTTCACACTTTGTCATTGATACTTAGACTATCAAGACAATTCATCCACTCACTTAGACACTCCATGACATCATTGAAAACACTCCAAAAATAGGTGTGTTAGTGTGTATGACATATGAACATTCAATTGTATTAAGGTGGATAACTTTAGTGGTATCAATGTAAGAAATAGGTTGTAAAATGTTTGGTTGTGTATAAAGTGTAGAAGGTTTGTTAGTTGAGAGTTATTCGAGTAACCATGGGGTATACAATAGTGGAAGATTAATGGGAGATACATAACCTTCAATTTTTGATTCAATATTAGTTAATATGTGAATGGCATGGACATCACATTTGAAGGCATGTATTTTAGATAATGTCTTTCGATAGTTTTGTACATCTAAGTCTTGTGATTGGGCTTGGGCCATGATACAATAATAATCATATGTGTGTAAAATAGTGCATGCATCTATTTATATGGGATAATTAGAAGTGGATGCACCTAAGTTTCTAAATTTTTAAGGATACATTGTTAAATGATCTTGAAATAATTTGGACACTCCATACTCATCACATGTGAAATCATCTATTGTGTAAGAAGCTTCGTATGCATTACATGGAGGAGGAATTTTAGTAATAAAATCAATTAGAGGAATGGAATGATCACATGAAAGTAAAGAAGGAATATGTTTTATAATGTAAGGGGGTAATTTAGTGATATTATAAATATTTTTTAATTCATTAGGTTCATCATCATTGAAATCAGTGAGAGTGACCTATAAATATGGATTCATGTAGAGTTGAACTTTTAATCCATGGAATGGTTAGAATATGATATTGTGATTTGTAGTTTGGTAATTTTATAATCCATTAATTATGATTAGCCTCATGTTTTTATCATTTTCCATTACTAATGAATTTAATACATTGACCAACTAAGGAGGTAATAGCTTGCATAGGATGTGTCCATGGGTGATTAGGAGTATATTGTAAGATAGTGGTAAATCAAAAACCATGATCTTAGTGTATATTATCTTGGGTCCAATAGTGAGTGGGAGCCAAATAGAACCATGTAGGTTTTTATTTTTTTATTAAATAATCTACATGTGAGGTGAGTTTGTTTAAAATTTTCTTTGGTATATCCAATATGTTGTATTAAAGAAATAGAGGTAACATTAATTCTTAGTTGGCGCCCTGTATTGGGATTTATGAAAAACCTTAAGCTGTGGAGGAGCCTCGCTTAGTAATTGATGGGCAAGGCGGTTCTGCCTCTACCGTTTTGGTGAGGGTTTCAGGTTGTTTGCCTGGTTTTGGTTAGGTTTCAGGTCCTTGTAAAACCTGGGAAGTTTCATTTGGTTTATCTTGTTGGTTTCAGGTCCCTGAAAAACCTAGTTTAGTTACTGTCTTTCAGTGTTTAGCCTCTTTTGGCGGTTTGTAATTTTCATCTTTCATGATTTGTACAGGGTTTCGGGGCCCCTTCAAAACCTATTTTTACCTTAATCTAAAACATTATTTCTTAGTTTTTCATCTACAAAGACTTTTTACATAAGGGTATTATTGATTGAAATTTTCATAAATAGGGGTATATCATCAGCTCAAAAAATAATTTTTTCATTAATCATATCTTATTAAATAAATTCTTTGGATGGTTCAAAAGATGTACAAATAATTTCAATAGTATGTACTTCTATAGGTGAAGGATCTTTAGGAGGATTTTTAAAATAAAGGTATGGTGGTTATTCAATGTCTTATAATTGTTGCATTTGAAATTTAAAATGATATGGAGAATTATGAACTAACTCAATGAAGGGAATTTTAAAAGGTATTGAATTGAGTTCTTTTAATAAATTTAAATGTGATTTATAAGATGAAAAATTAACATGAGGCTTATGAGATACACTTTTTTTCATAAGAATAGGAAAAATAGAGTGGGGTTTTGGTTGTGGGAGTGTTTCCTCATTTGGTTTGGAAGGTATGGGTGTAGAAGTTATGGAATATTTAAGTATTATTTTTTATTGATGGGTTTTTTTAGGTTTAGTGACTAGATATTTGTGGGTAGGTTTGTGTCTATAATTGGTTTTGGCTACATTCAAATATTGGTAATTGGTATAATATTGGTCATAATCAATATTGATTACACATATATCCTCATTTGAATAATGTAGGATAGAAATAGAGAAATATTTTTGAGGTTTAGATGATGAATGTTTGATAAACTATTTATTTTGAGAGGCTTTGACATAAGCATGATGATGTAATTTAATCATAGTATCATGGTCAAATGTATCTCTTAGCATAAAGGAATTAGTGAATTTCATAATCCCAACACATGTTTCATGGGAATGACCTACATCAACATGGAACCAATAGAATGTTTTAGGGCCATACCATGAAGGGGGGCATTATCATGGGTTAAAGGTTTAGAGGGAGATAATAGTTTATTCATTTGTTAGACTATTAATAGTGTATGGGAAGTAAATGGATTATCTACCTTGAATATTTTTTTTGTGTTTAAGGAGTGCTAGTAATTATATTAGTTGAATTTTAGAAAGATCCATTAATGGATTTATGATTTGGTTCAAATTATTTCATAGGAAAATCTTGTCTCTTAGCTTGATCAAGTGCATCATTTAGATTTTGAGGAGAATAAGTTCAAACCTTATATTGAAGTGAGGGTGTTAATGTTGTAATAAAAAGTTTAAATAGATTATCATCATTAATTTTATGATCTAAAGATTTACATCATTTAATGAAATCATGAGTTGATTCAGATGTGATTATTTAGCACTGATAAAATGACTAAGATAATCTTTGGGAAGATTATTCTATTAAAATTCATTAACTAAGGCATTAATAAAATCTTACAGTTGCTAGATATAATTTTGATGTAAGTGATTATACCATTCTATGACATCTCTTGTAAATATTTTGACTATAAGTCTGGTGGTAGAGAAGGTGTTTTCTTGAATACATTATTTGTAGAGTTTTCCAAATGCCTTAAGAAAGGATGTAGGGTATTTAGTCCTATCATATTTAATAGTTGGAAAAATATTTCCAATATAAATAGAAAAAATGAAATGAGCTAAAGGTTCATTTTGGATAGTTTGAAGCATCTTGTTATGCAGAAGCGGTTATGGAATGGTATTTCTATTAGCATCTGTAAGAGGAGGAGAGATAAAGTTTTGATTATTTTGAGGTAAAATAAGAAGAGGTTGATTATTCATGTGTAAATACTATTGTTGCATTTTTATCATTTGAGATGTATTTGTTTCTTGCATAACATTAATTTGTTGGATTATTTATTAAAGGATTTGAAAAATATTTGATTTGTGCATCTAGATTATTAGTATTTGGAGGGGGAAGGTTAGTGTTGGTATTAGGAGTAATATTGGTGTTGTTAAGAGGAATGTTTCCATTGTTAAGAATAGGGATGTTGCCTATTAAGGGATTTCCTATAGGATTATTCATTAGGCTTGTATTAATTTCTCCTGTAGTATAATAAGGTAGTTGGATAAGGTGGTGTATTTAAAAGTTTGAAATGGATAAAATCCATCAATGTCATCATTTTGGGTAATTTGAACCATATTTAAATCCATAGATGAAGGGTGAGAAAAGGTGCACCAAGAGTATCTTATTGGGTAACTAGGGTAAAAAGGAACCTATATATCATATAAATGGATTAAGTTTATCCAAGAAGATTTTGATAATGAATTTCATGATATTTAGAATATGAATCTAAGATGGATATAAATTATGAATTTTTGACAAAGTCAGATAGGTATAATATGAGATCAGGTAAACTATAGTTTAGAAAAATAACTAAGTCAGCCAAATGGTACACAACCAGGCAAATGGTATAAGGTTGAACTAGTTTTCTATGTATTATAAGAAGGTAAATAGAATAGTATTCAAGAAATAGAGTTGAATGGGTTAATAGTTTTCTATGAGAAAACAAACATAATGGCCTATAAGAGACTAAGTTGAATATATCAATGAGATTATATGGGAAAGAAAATATAATAGTCTATAAGAGACTAAGTCGAACAAGTTTAATATGTTTTGTGAGAAAAAAAATAAAATAACATGTAAGATACTAAGTCAAATAGGTTGAATATGTTATACAATAAAGAAAACATAATAGCCTATAAGAGACTGAGTCAAACACATCAATTGTGTTTGTAGGTAGGAAAAATTTAGAATGTTATAAATTTGGATGACTGAGTAGTAATTTATATAAAAAATAAGTTAAACACATAGGAAACTAGGCTAATTGGGTTGGTCTAGTTGTATAACATATCATAAACCTTGTACCAACACTAGTTAATACAAGTTTTACAATACAAAATATGATTGGTAAACAACAATCAACGATACTAAAATGTAAATGCTAATATATTGAGTGAATATCCCTATTTGAAATTATGTCTTAAAATGTGATAAGGCATTGGTATTTGTAAAGGAATTAAGAAGAAGTAATCTAAAGATAGTTTTAGGTTTGTTAAGGATGAGAGGGATCTATATTGGGGATGGTATGGGCTTCGTATTGGGGCCTACCCCCTCACTTTAAATCCTATAGTAATAAAGGTGTTAGGTGATTTTATAATATACTATCAACCACCTATTTATACTCATCCATAAAATTGTGTCATCTTCCCCCTTGGTGATGAAATCCAAGTAGGTAGACTTGGGTAGAATTATTTAAAAGCTTATTTGATATTTTTATGAATTGGTATAATGTGAGGGAAAATGTGAATAATATGGTAAATAAACCCTCTTATTTATAATATGTGCACTAATATAAGAAATTAAGAAGATAAATTAAAAATTAACTAATTACTACTAATGTGGGTTAATTTCCTTTGCTTTTAAAAATACATAATACTAGGTCAATTGGGTTGACCTAGTGTGCAAATAGTACATAATAGAGATGACATGGTCAACTTTGTCTATTGAAAAATAGTCCAAAGAAATGTAATCGATTAATTTGATTAATTTTCTTTGGAAAAAATCAATTATATAACTAAGTCAAGCTAGTTAACTTAGTTTAATATAAGGTTTACAATTTTATAGAACTAAAAAACTAGGAAAAATAGGACTAAAATTTGAATTTTGAAAAAATAGCAAGAAAATAATTTGAAAAAAGGAAATATTTAGGCTAGTTAGAATGAACTTGGTAATTAAGTTGAAGTCAATTGGATTGATTTATTAATGTACTAAAGATGTTGAATTATTGTTTTTTAAACTGTGTTATCTAGATGAGGGTTTAAACCTACAAGATAGAATTTTAAGATAGAGATGAACCAATCGACTGAGTTTGTATAAAGCTAAATAAATTAAATAACCAAAATAACTATGTCAATGAATTTTATCTAATAGTATAAATAATTTTTTATAAAATAATTAAGATACACAATGAAAATCTAAATTGATAGGATCAAGCTAGTGTGATAAGATGGAAATTTTGATCATAAAGAGTTGAACAAGATCGACATGATCACCTTATTTAAAAACCTTATAAGATGATGCCCTAACTATGTTGATTGGATTGATGAAGTAGAATATGACCTAAAAATAGTATATAACTAGGTCAACTAGATCAATCTAGTTATCTATAGATGAAAATGACCTACACACAAAGTCAAACTAAGTCGATTAGATTGACTAGGTAATAAGACTTGTGCATAAAATATTATATTGAATCAATAAAATCAATCAAGCAATCTAAAAATGAAAATTAACAATCTACAAGGGTTATTTCATGTCATGTTCATTAGTATGTATGCAAGTGAAAGTGAATCTAATATTCAAATCAATCCTAACTTTAATAATATAAAGTAGCTAACAAAACTACTAACAATACTTAGATAATTGGGGTCATGACCAATATGGATTTGTTAAACCTACCGAAGGGACATATTATCATATAATATGGCTAGATAGGGTTCAAAATCCTCTAGTCAAGTGACACTACACAATAATCCTATCTCGGTATGATAATGCAATAATAAAGTAAATCTAATCTATTGCTCACTAAAGCTTGTGGCACAAAATTGGGGATAAACATAAAAAATAAAAATTCAAAGAAAAACTCTACTCAATTAAATGTAGAGGTAATCCTAAGCAATGAGAGACAATGCATTCATTATACATTATTCATGTAAATCTATCTATTAAAATAAAATAGTAAGAGTTAGGAATACTTACTTTGAAGATGAACCCATCGAGCCTCAACATCTCCCTTGGCCAATGGTGCTTTAAAAAAGGTTATTGTGTATTGTTGAATCAACTAAGGATGGAAAATAGACTATAGTCTATCCAAGGACCTCCTAGTGAATCTCAATATTTCAAAAGACAAAATCTCTCCTTGAAGAAGCATGAAACCCTAAGCAATGACCCCTCAAGTAGAATGAAAAAAATATAGATAAATAAGTGCAAATGAATGTTTCTCTCTATTGGAAATGAGGTGAAATATGGGTATATATAACTTGATTTGATCTTAATCCCTTCCAAAATTTCAACCAATGTAGTTATCCTAATTGACCTTATTAGTTGTAAAATAGATCCATTAGGTCCTAAATTAAGTTACATGGGCCAACTAAGTCTTGTAATGTGTGTTATTCCTAGAACTAGGTCGATTAATTTGATTATATTTATAAATTGGTAAAAGGGGTTTTACTTAGGTATGGGATATTTGAGGCCAAGAATTAATTATATAATCATGTGAGCAAGGTGTCAAAGCTTAGGGAAATATATAAGATGGATTTGTATAGGTTTTAGGTGGAGGCATAAGGAACATCAATCTTACAAAGCATCAAAGGTGTACCCACCCCTTTCTGAGTGGACCCTTTAAGGCATGCACTCTGAGAGATTGATATTGGATAGACTCTTACAAGAGAGAGAGCATTAGTATTTGATAAAGTTTAAAAATATTATGTGTATACAATTTCCATCTAGTGGATAAGTGAATGAAATTGGTGTGTGTGTGTGTGTGTGTGTGTGCGTGTGTAGTGTTCCAGTGCTTGTCAAGATGTAAAATATGTCTAAGCTAATCTTAGGTTTACTTTTAGGAATATAAAGATATCCATTGGGGGAATAAGGAGTAAGGGGACATTAGTAATGACTTTTGGTTAATAGCATAGTGCACTATATTCAAAAAGAACATGCTAATGTACAAGTGGTAGGAACAGGTGAAAAAGAGGCCTATCTACCTAGGGGGTCACTTAGTGTGGATTTTGGTATATCTAGGAATGGGTTAGACTCACATAAAAGTTATAAAATACTCAAGAGAGGACCTAAGATAGCTCTAGGGCTAACTAAAGGACAAGGTGGTCTCAAGTGACACTTATTGAAATAAAATGGCATTTTAGATGACTTCATTCCACCCCCCACCCCCTTATTCTATAAATGTAACAAAAATGAAATGACAAGGAGAAAGGAAAATAAATGTACTTGGACTTACCTAAGAGGTGAAGTCTATGAGTGTGGTTTTGAGCCTACAAAGCATGTTTCATTATGTGTCCTTTAAATGGAACATGAATTAATAATTCCTTGCTTAAGAAACATTAAAATAAAAAACAAAACTAAGTAAAGAAATGAGAGAAAAGGAAAGGATTGAATACACCTTATTGGTTACACAAAACAATGCTAAAACCTAGTGGCATCCTATGTGTAGATGGTGATCAAACAGTAAATATATTAGACTAAGTTGATGGCTTAATCAATTATCATGTGTGGGTATCTCAATAACTCAAGCTAGACTTGAATCCATCATTTCCCACCCCTACTTGGTGGATCATAACTTGTGAATAACTTGGACTAGACTAATGGATTGTCCAACCCTCTTATGTAGGTGGCTCAAGAACTCAAGTAGGCTATGATTACATCATTAAAGACCCATGTGTAGTAGATGCATCTAAAACTAAAATTACACAATGTAATGAAAGTTATGTGATGTGATTGAAAGTGTGTAGGATGGATCTGGGGCCACTCAAAAACTCTAAAATGTAAAACGACTTAAGGGTTATTAGGCACTTAGGAATGTAGCTCAAGGACTACTTAAGAATGTCAACTACTAAAAATACAATAAGGCATAAATTTGGCATAAACCTAGTGTAAATTATGTCTAGAGTAATAATGTGGAGAATGACATAGAGATACCATTCCATATGAGAGTACTAGTGTCAAACTAAACATATGGTACCAATGTGTTGTGTACATGCCCCTAACTTTGATAACTATGTATGGACTCTAGAACGAGTCTTAATAATATATGTTTAAGTATCTAAAATTGAAATGGGAGTGATCATGCCATGCATGATGCCCCAAATCTAAGAAAACATGTGTAATTATATGCATAACTAAGCATAAATTAAACATCTCCAATAATCTAACTAATACTATGCAAACATGGACTGTACCTATTGTACTTTTCTAAAAATTCTATAATATCCTATTTCTAAGGATACTAGATAGTAGCACGGTACCCTAGATAATAGTGCATTATGCTAGTGTCTTATGTGTCATGCTATTGACTAAATGTGTTATTTTTATGAAACACTATGACTGGTCGATATGTGACTATTTTTCATCATGTTTTCTTGAATTTGAGTTCTGTATTCTATATCTACATTCTAAAAATTATGTTCTGAGAGAACTAAGATGGCTTGATCTATATGAAAAACCCCTATGAATTCCCCTTAGTTTGAGGGGATATTTTGAACCTATGTAATAATTATCCATAAAATAAAAGATATGCATCATGTGTGTTATACTAAGAATATATGATATCTACGTGATAAACCAATATAATGTGTATACATGACATTAGAATGTAAAATAATATTAGAAAAAGTTTTTAATGTATGATATATGTTAGATCTATGATTCATGATATTATCAATATATATATATATATATATATATATATATATATAAATGTAAGCATGCATATGAATAGTGAATATAAATATAATCTATATAAACTACCTAGGGGATGGGGCATGATGTCCATTAAGGCATCCAAGGAGGAAGGGGACATGCATGAGGTCCCTCATGACATCAAAAATTGGATGTGAATATATCAATTAAGAGACAAGTTTCATGGACATGATGCATACATACAAACACATGATTCATGAAAAGTAGTCCAAAGGGCCAAAATACAAGGGACATGGGAACATGTCACTAAGTCTAAGAAAAAAATACATACAAACACATGTTAAAATGTCCACATACATAAACAACAAGTAATGTTATCTTACAACCACATGGAAGGACATGTTCAAATGTCTGGATACAAAATCAAGAAGGCACACACAAGGACATGGGCACATGCTCAAAGCATACACATAGTGAAAGGAATTGGATTATAGACATAGAATAATTGCATATTAAAATTCCATCAAATATAAGTAGAATTAAATAAACACAATCAATTCTAAACTATGAAATCTAGAAATTAAAGTATGCATGAACAAGTGGTACACATTTGTATATGAGGAAACGTGTACATAAGTTGAGTCTATATTAGTAGTCAGTAAAAAACTAGTGTAGTATAGGATTATCAATATCAAGATATAATAAATTACAAATCTATGATATAGAGTATATAAATATATAACCTAACAAATTGGGAGTTATGTAGTATGATGCCCCTAATAGGGTTGATATGTCAATGCTGAATGTGTATATGTGTATGTGCACCCAATGGGTAGATAATAATAAATCTAGATCTGTGTAGAGGACCTAAGTCTTATATTAATCTATACATACTTGAAAGTAACAATTAATCATGTATATATTATACAATGAAATACATGAACATGGATAACATATGTAGTACCTATAAAATAGAAGGAATGTAAACATGGAAATGTATACAATATAAAATTTATATTTTTTGAGCAAATATATATATATATATATTATATTTTGGAATATATTATATTGTTTTTTATGTTTTATTAGTATAGGTTATGTACAAGAAACATGAAAATTAAAATATATACAAGGAGAAAGGTAAGAGAAAATATATACAATTAGAAAGGAACATACTAATTAATGAGTCTCTCAAGAGACTCATTATCAAGGTGTCATGTATCGAATAAAGGAAAAGTGACTGCACAAGCTATGTGAGGTGGTATCTAATATATATGGATCAAATTTACTAATTAATCTATATTTTAAACTTCCTATGGAGTGGGGCTATGAATCTACGGAGCTGACTAAAGAGGCCTATGAACTATGGGGTTCTTTAGGACCCATCTTGTAGAAGAATTTATGAATATCATGGGTTCTCTATGCTATAACATTGATCTAGATGATAATGGGGTAGATAAAGGCTCTTTATATTCTATAACATGTCTATGATATAGGAGTCTCTCTAATATAGGTCTTCATGGGAGAGTATGTTTATGTGGTAATGCTATAGGAGTAGAACTCACATGCATTGGTAGATCAACTAATATTAGAGGTGTGCTAATTGAATTTATGTGTGGATCTATGACTAGTTCCTATTATGTAGTTCATTATGGAATAGGTAAAGGATAATCATATGGGAGGTCCTCAACTAAACCACCTAATAATCATGTATATATTTTAGACATCTATGTATAGTGGATAAGATGGTCCAAATATAACGTATCCAAGGCCTACCCAATTACATGCCAACTATGTCAACACTAGGTACAACTAAAAATTTGGTGGCCACATGTGTGGGACCAACCTATAATGGAATTAATATCTCCCTGATGTAGCTCTGAACATGGCCACTAAATCCATGAATATCTATAAATGTTTGATAAATATCCTACTTTGATAACCCAAGTGTTATAGAAGTTTAATAGTACACATATTAATGCTTGACTTATCAACCATGACACTCTAAATAGGATGATGATCAATTTAATATCATACAAAGAGTGCATATTAATATGAGTCATCATCGATGATCTCCTACTTTGATAAAGTGATGAGAAGTCTCACTAGCATTTTAGTATGATACACACCAATAATATTATTTAAAGGGTGTGTCCATCATATGAGTATGATAAGATGTTGGTGGTGGATATTCTTAATAAGTATTATAAACACTTGAAGTGCATGCTTTTTCATTAGTTATATGTTTTAGAAATGGATCTGAATATATTTTCAATTCTTTTGTTTCCATTATTTGTGATCTAGGTGCTTCTATAGGAGTGCTCACATCAATGATATTAACATCTTTCAAATATTGTATTTTATGTTTTAAGTTGATGCATCAATTTATAGTATGTTCTAGTGAATTATGATAATTTAAAAATACATTGAAATAATAATTATTTTGAAGAGGCCTATTCATATCAACCTCTTTGATAAGAGGGAGAGATATGACATTTCATTCCAATAATTATTGGAGACAACATGCTGGTGATTCAAGAAGATTTGTGAAAGGTCTCCTTTAAATAGATGATAAAACCATGTATGGAGCTAGCTATGAGGCTAAATTAACCTTTATCTTTTGTTTGTTCTTGTTTTCAATGGGCTTCACCTTGTATGGGGGCTTATTGGAACTCTTATTAGTTCAATCTTATCTAGTTGTGTACTTTAATTTTCCCATTAAGAGAAGATTGAGTTCCCATTCTTTCAATGTATGGTATAGATATGTAAATGATGGAAATTTTTTAAATAGTATAGCTTCATGTAATTTTTGTAATAAATGTTGATTTAATGTGTCTTAGAGTTACCATGGGTCTGGTCATCTTTACTAATATAGTTTTATATTGTAAGACATATTCATCTATTGGCTCATTAGATTTTTGCTTGAGTTGTGCAACTTGAGCGTATGAAACCTTGTCACTGATATTGATTGAAAAGAGTGAAAAAAACATATCTTATAGTGGATTAAATGTTGTGATGTTTTGGTTATCAATATCATATAACCATTTTAATTCATAGCATTTTAAACTATGAGGTAACAACTTCGTCAAGATCTAATCATTAAAAACATAGTCCAAACATGTTGCATTAAAAGTACATAGATGATGTTTTGGGTCACCGTTACCATCATACATAGTAAGCTTGGGTGACATAGATATGAGGTGAAAATGAGTTGTCTCAATATGTTATGCCAAAGGTGTATGTAGGATCATATGAGAGTCCAAGATATAATATGGTTTATTATCACCTTGATGAAGATGTAACACCTTAGATTGTAGAGAATTGATCTCCTAATGAAGGGATTATACATCTAAAGATGAGTTATGTGTACTAACCATAAGATGTGGTGCTATTGGTGAGATTTGAATAGTTGTAGCAAGTTATTTCAGAATATGATTTTCCTTTATAGTAGGTGTAATAATATTATCATTTATGGGGTTGGAGGATTGACCAAGTGATGTTTTATTTATTTCCAATATAGCTTGTAAAATCTATGCATTATCATGGGGTTGTTTTGATGCTTCTAATTATACCATAGGTGATCTTAATGTTGAAAAACTCTTCTCATTTTAGGATTTTGAGAATCCATGGCATGAGTTGTAGTTTGTGACTATTCAGTGATTGTCTATGTTGGAATAGAAGTAAAGTATGAAAATTGTCCACAATATTTATTTCTTTTAGTGGTCGGGAGCCATTAGGGTATATAATATTTGAATACTTAATAATTCTAAGGATTCGGTAGTCAAAATAAATGATTATTAACAGTGACTTTTAAGCTAGAGTGAATCTTGATAAAAATAAGAAAAAAGGGTAAAGAAGAAAGAAATGTGATTATAGGTTTTTATCTCAAGTATTATGACAAAATTCCAATTAATTTGAGCACATTTGAACCAATATATGTTATAAAATAGCATAAGCTCAAATTATATCACAAATTAGGCAAAATTTAAAGGAAAAATATGAATCATAAGTAAGAACCAAATTTATTTTAAAGGTTTGTTGTTATGATCTAGATAACATAAGTACATCAAAATATAGAGAAAATAAAATGAAGTATATTTGAGATATTTACAATCAATTTAGAATTTATAATAAATTAACAACCCTATGAAAATGAATGTAACTCAAATAATAAGAATCATTCAAATTCAAGATAAATCCCTATAATTGAGAGATAACATAGACATTTAACAAAAATAATCAGACAATCTTTTCAAAATTCCTTAGTTGTATTAAATGCTCTTGGTATCAATTTCTCAAAAACTCTCTTTACAAATGGTAACCATATACCTATTTATAGGAAACATAGGTGGTTAACTGGTTAACCTTTAAAAATATCTAGACGTGAATAAGGACAACTGTCCTTAATATAAAGCCACAATGTGACAAAAAACATGCCAACTTGATAAGAAAGAGTATATGCTAACATACTAGCATATATTTTAAAACAATAATATTCCTTTAAGAATTCCATTGGTGGGTCCTTCCAAATAACCCCTTCTAGAAAAGTCTTTCACCTTGGTGTATTGCTCCTTGATCAACTCAAAATACACTACAGGCTTCATTAGACAATCCCCTTCTTTATCCACTAACTTATCAAATTCAATATCTATCTAAGATACAATTTCCTTGACACATTATACTTCAGCAATTTGCTTCCCTAAAAAATTAATGGTATCCAGGGTTTTCTATTTATCCTTAGTTGAATGACATTAGTTGTCTATGATTCCCTAGATGTGTGTATCAACCCTCTTCTTGAATTCTTCATCATCAATCAAGCCTAAAGTAGTGGTTTGAGAAGGGTTATTTAATAGATTCCCCAGAAGTTTCTCAATCCAGTTTACCATATATGTGTCTCTCTTGCTAAAGTCATTAACATCAATATTCTAGGTGATCAAATATTCTTGTTTATCTATCAAAACTACCATGAGGATGTCTAGATGTATAAGTTTGATAAAATTGAAGTTCAAGGCATGATTTGTCTTATGCACCTTGATGATCTTCTCCATCTGAGCTTGGGAAATCTACCATTGGATGATTAAGGTTTGTGCCATCTCAACTTGATGGTTCAAATCACTCAATCTAAACTTAATGATTTTCAAATTCTTGAATGTATCCATCAAGGATTTATTCAACATTAACAATATATTTTTAGGAATTGTCAAGAAGATCTAATCTTCCAAATCTTGCTTTTATTTTTCCAAGTTGAGGATCCTCTGTTTCAATCCTTGAACGCTAGCCAAGGCCATTGTTGATTGAGCCAGTACCATACTAGCTACATCTTCTTGATAAATAGGATGTTCCCCTACTTCTTGTCTTAGAATAGGATTTAAGCTTGTAAATGGCTCCACCTTCTACAAGGTGAAATCCTCAATACCAATAGTGACTTTCTTGGTCACTAATCTTTCAAGAGTTGATGTCTCTAGATTAAATTAGACCTGGGGATCAAGTTCTTTCACCTGTGGTTGTTCAACAATATCTACATTTTAACTTACATAGGCTCTTAGGGTACCAAACCATTGTCTTTCCTTGTTATGAATAATCTAAATGCTTCTCTCTACATTTTTATTCAACATATCTTGAATCCATGGTTTGACATTATCCTGAACACCTATGTCCACTCGAGTTAGAGCTAGTAAAGGAGAAAGAGATGGGATTTTCTAAAAATTCCCATAAACAAAATAATAAGTAATGGTTGGTCCATAAATAGGATTCTCATCATTAAATAGGTTTATTTCATTAGTGGGGTGAGTGAAAGTTAACCTAGGCCTGTTTCTTAGAGCTAGGGGAACTAAGGCTAATTCTGCTTGTCTCTTTCCACTACTCAATGGAACCAACTCTTTGCCTACTTCCTCATATGGGTTTTCTTCATTAACTAAACCATAATTAACCATGATGTTAATAAGGGCACTCTCCACTATTTATCTAGTTTCCAAAGTAATTAAGCTAATAACTTCTATTGGGAAAGAAGGCCTTGGTGGGGATGTCTAAATTTGGAGGCTTTCAATAGGTCTTTGCTCAATCTTAGACTCCTAACTTTTATATTTACCTTTTCATTTACATCCTCAAGTTTCTCAATCTAAGGTGACTTTATCAATTCTCCCTATTGAGGCTCAAAAGATTATCCCTCAACAAGTGGTTCTTAATGTGTAGTCCCATATGGCCTTGGTAATAAGTGATACTATAAAGGATGTAACTTCCATATTTCTCATAAAGGCTTATTATTCCCTAACTAGCCTACGTTCTAATGTTATGTTACAATTTTTAACCCTAGATAGGACTTACTCAAATTTCTTTCCCCTTGTGTAAATACCATCCCCCACACCTGTTTGATTCTTGTACTCAATCTTTGGGACCTCCCTATCTTGAATATGGTTAGCCACCCTATTATTTGGGTCCCACATCTTAAGATAATATAATTAGAAATAAAAAGAGTTATTATGCACCACCATGATCTCCAAATGATTCCAATATTTGATTATAATTCTACCAACGTCTAGTGGGAAGGGATGAACTTGAGCCTTTTTATTATTTTTGAAATGCCAATTTATGCCATAGATGATTTGATAAGCAATTTATTTCTCTAAAATTTTACTAGGAACATATATGGGTAGTCTATATGGATAGACCATGATTCCTTATATCCTTATTATAGTGCAATCTGGATAGAAGACACATCCCCCATGGTCTCCACTTTTTTTTTGATTAGAGGATGAAGTCTAGGCATAGGAATACCAGTGATTATCTCAAAAATGACTAGGAAGACACCATCACATATGAATTTCATATGATTCTTGTATTTGAAAATATGCAATTTGGAGTAATGATGGGAAATGGTAGTCCTACCATTAGGGGACTAATTTTGGATGCTAGGGAAATTAATAGAGGAAAGGAGTGAGTCTAAGAGGTAAGACATCATAAATAAATATACATAGGTCTTTATCTTGATGGTTGTAAACTATTTATCCAATAAGAAACTTATCAAATTTTCAATGGTAGGGGTTAGGTTCCACTGCAACATGCAATGGATATAAGACACCCAAACCTTACTCACATAAGTTGTATAAAAGGCACCAAAGGCCTTATTCAATAAGTTCAGAGCTACCCTAAAACCTTCCTTCAATTGGGTAATAGAAATCTCACCATTAGGGGTCCTAAAAAAATGGGAAACTTGGATTAACCAAGGTGAAAGAATTGAATCCAGGTTTTGGGAATTTGTCCATTCTCTTAAGGAAAAAATATCAACATGAGATAAAGGGAGCTTATAATAAGTATCAAAGGCCATGGGAGCTATGTATGTAACTTTAATAACATTTCCTTCATGAATAATCCATTATCCAAATACTCTATATTCAGCAAAAATAGGAACAAGAAGGTCATTGCAATCCAGTACCTATGGTTTAGTAGCTACGTGATGAAGGCTTACCATTTGAATTGATACTAAATCCTTGTATCTTTGGTACATTGAATCATTCCTCTTTTCTTCCTAAGAAATTGGTTGCAACTCTTCAAAAAATAAGAATAATTAAAACCAATTCCTTATTCCCTATACATTCCATGTTATTAAATCTAACTATGTGTCTCTAAAGACCTTCACCATCTGAAGTTAGATAAAGCTCCACTTCAATCTTCATCTGTTGCCTACCTACTACCATTGATAATAGTGTATTATAATTATAAATCTATCAAATTTCTCACTAAGGCACCTACTTTGAATTCAATTTGTAATTATCTCAAGTGTCATCTAATCAATTTGAATCGATTCTAGCCTTCTTTATGGAGGGTTTAGGGTTTTTCTACTTTAATGACCAGAACATCCAAATTTAATCTCATGAGTGCCTTAAATATGATGGAACCTTTCTTATCATCTCTCCTATGTTTTTTAATCATGAAATATCTTTCATTTAGATCTTCCACACCTACATGGAGCTTATGTGGTATGGTTTAATGCCTTTCATGGAAATTTTCATAAATGCCATTTGAAGAGTGACCATTGGTTTTCAAAAAGTCCCTTTTATTTTGCTTTTAACATCTAAATTCTAGTCCTTACATTTCATTATTTATTGATCTTTGAGATTATTAATTATTCCATTTATCAAGCTTTAGAGGCATTTGAAAAGTCTTCAATTGGCTCACACCATTAGATCAAATCAAGTGAGAAAATGACCACAATCAAATCCTTCAAGAGATCTTGAGGCTTTTGTGTTGATGTGCACTATTGGATCAAATCCAATGAGCAAGCGATCACTGTTATATCTTGTAAGAAGCTTACCCTTTTAATCATTAAAAAGACTTAGGCCAATATTTTATGTCTTAATCTTGTCTTCATAAGAAAACCAAGAATCTCTTAAAAAGGCTTTAGAAATACCCCCTTTGATTAGGCTTAAAATTTTATCTAGGTTAAATTTGATGGGTTTGGTCCTATCAAATATGTCCTCACAAACATCAAATGATGGGGGTTAACCTATCAATTTTAAGACAATAAAATATTTCAATTTCAATTTCAATTTGATGGGTTTCGTCCCATCAAATACATCCTCACAAACATCAAATGATGCGGTTAAACCTATCAATTTAAAAAAAATGAAACTAATTGATCTAATAACTGAATGCCATCTATAAAACCATCAGGATATCTCAAAGCTTTGGGGATTGTCTAAGTTAAATTTGATGGGTTTGGTCCTATCAAATACATCCTCATAGACATCAAATGATAGGGGAAAACCTATCAAATTTAAGATAATGAAATATATTTTTTTTTAATTTAAATTTGATGGGTTTGGTCTCATCAAATATGTCCTCATAGACATCAAATGATGAGGGCAAACATGTCAATTTTAATAAAATGAAATATTTCTATTTCAATTTAAATTTTATGGGTTCGGTCCCATCAAATACATCCTCATCAATGTCAAATTATGGGGGTAAACCTATCAATTTTAAAACAATGAAACTTATCTTTTGTACTATTATATTTAAAACCTCTGATCAAGTGGTCATCATTGGATCTTCACTGGGGCCCAAATCAATAACTATATGCCTTTATAAAAGGATTCAAGCTTGATTCACTATTGGATCAAATCCAATGAACAAGCATAAAGTGTTAGATCTACAAAAACACATGAACTTTAAGCTAAAACCTGATTATGTATAAAATTTCCTGCTAGACTTTCCCACAAATGTTTAAATTCAAATTGCTAGAGTTTATTGTTTGGGAACCCTACCTTATTTCATGGAACCTATAATTAATAACCTTCAAAATGATTTTTAGAAACATTAAAACATGATCAAATAATCTTTCACACTTATTCCAAGATATAGAAGCTCAGGAAACAATCACATGGGTCCCCTTTCGAAAAAAAATGGGGGTTATTGGTCTCAATAGGTTGTTCCTGATGTCTATCCATAAAACTTTATAATACTTTATATTGATTAATTATTAGATTGTCATCATTGAGGGGAGGAGTGTGCCCTAAGTCCTATCTTGTGCATCATCAATATCTTGATTGTATTGCTCATGTTCTAATGTATTATCATTAAAGTCCACATAATTAGAATCTAAAAGATCAATGAGGGGGGTTATAATTGGTCCTTTATCCATGGTATGTGCTTGAATGGAAGAAATCTGGGTATGCTCAATGGGGTTACCACTAAGCTTAACACTTCTTAAAGGAATATATATAATTTTTTATATTTCATATAGTAAACAAAATGAAATAGGTATGTTATTTAACAAAATATGTGAAATCTGAAAATCCTAGCACAATAAATTGAAATAGGAAAAAAGAAGGATATAAACTCTATGAACATATAGGGATAGGGTTTTTGTAGTATTTTAAGTAAGTCAGGTTCACCAAATGATTTAACTTTTAAAGGATTTATGTAATGTAAAACCCTAGATTGTTAAAGTTTTGGAATAATAAATCAGGGAAAAAATATAAAAATATCAACAACCTCTAACTTGTATAATAATTAATTTACCTCATTATTCTATAAATATAAAATTAATTACAAGATATGTACTTAGATGTAAATTGATTGAGACAAAAATTAATAGGATGAAAAAATGGCACAAGAACTATGTAATGTGTTGTGAATAGTAATAATGAGTCATAAACCCTCCTAGATAATAATGTGATCCTTTGGATAGTAGTACCTATGCTAGTATCCTCTATGCCACACTAGTGTCCTTTTGGTAGTAGGGATAATGATCTTCTGGATGGACCTTTGGTTGGTTCTAAGGAGTTTATGCCTATGTGAATGAATGTTGGCTCACTATCTACTCCCTATTTTGATTTATTTTAATGTGAAAGCCTAGGCCTCCATATTTTTATGATATTTGAGGAGAACAAGTAGAAAAGAGTGGCATTAGAAGGGCAGGAGGGATTTGACCTCAACACCCCTAGTGTTGAGTGTTGCCTACATAAAAATAACTCAAAATGAGATTAGACACAATGCAATTCTCCCTATATAAGTGTTGGTGTAAGTTTAATTGGATGCTAGTATGAATGTTGGTTTTATTGCTTCAAGTGTGAATTGAGACTAGAAACCTAAGTACTCTGACCTTTGTGATACTATAGATGGGTGTATATAAAAGTGTAGTAGAATAACTATTTTTGAGTTTATTTATGAGTATTTGCATCTGATTTCTATCTAGTGGATAAGTGAATGAAAGTGGTCTATATATAACATTTCGGTGCTTGTCAAGATTCAAAATAGGCGTAGGCTAACCCTAAGTTTTATTTGAGGAATGGAAGATATCCTTTGGGGGAGTAAGTAGCATGGGGAAATTAGTGTTTCCCTTTTGTCAATATCACAATGTGATATAGTCCAAAGGATTGTGCTAATGTCCAAGTGGTGGGAATGGGCAAAAAAGAGACCTGGGTGCCTAGGGTGTGGATTAGTGATACTTTTGGTATATTTGGGAATGGGTTAGACTCGCAAAAAATCTATAAAATGATCAAGATAGGCCCTAAGATATATATAGGGATAAACAAAGGACAAAGTTATCTCAAGTGGCATTCATTGCACTAAATGACATTTTATATTACTACATAATGCTTCACTAAAATGCTACTAGATAAATTCTTCGAAATTCATGATAATCTTATGAAATATTTTCAATTAGCATTCCTTGAGGGTTATATGGTGAAAAATAACTTGAAAATATCTAATTAGTGTGCCTCTAATAGGAAATTAGGGTCTCATGTAGAGTCCTACTAGTTTTACTAGATGAAAATATTCATTAGTCCTCTCACTCCATGCAATTTGATTTTGTCTAGTGGAAATAAAAGCTCTGGGTTGAGACTATCCTATAAAGAGGTGAATCATAAACCCAAACATGTGTACTATAAGGAAACTAAAAAAATATAATTCACACAAGAAGTTTTTTTGCTTCAAATTGTTATTTATATAGGCCTCCATGAATTCATTTTCATCTTCAAGGTCATGGAACAAACCGCAAGAAATACTTAATAATTTCCACCTATTAAATTTTTCTTTGATAAAAATGTTGTATGTAGAGGAAGGTCTCCTACATGCTAACATTTTTTCCTCCTAACTCATAAGTTACTTGGAGGGTGCCTTATTTTTCTCATTTTTTTGATTTACCTCTTTATATTTTTCTCTTATTTTCTTATTTTATATCTTGATCCAATTGAGTTCTTGACAAGTTTCATCCCAAGTGGTCATGACATCATAATAGGAAAACTGTGTTTAAACCCTTTGGTTTAATTAAATCTTTGGCTCAACTACATTTCCTTTTAGTAATACTATCTCATTATCTTTTTATAAATATTTATTATTTGCTTCTTCTAATTCCTTCTGTATAAATGAAATAGCATTTTACTTACCTTTCAACTTCATTTTGAGGAAAGTAATTTCTTATTATTGTTGTATTATAGTAGCTTCAGACTTTGAGAGGAGGAGGGCTTGTTGAATTTCTTCCTCCTCATCATGATTAGAAGAGTGAACATCTTCTTCTTCCATTGGGTCTTTCTGTAGATGATATTTATGGATTATATAGAACCTCAATCTTGTACACTTGGTAAAGTCAAATCTTGGTTGTTCCTCTTAGTTATAGACCCTTTCCCACTTCTATAATTCTTACATCTATTCTATGGTTTTCCCTTGGCCTATTTCTTAGTCTAACCAGTCTTATGTTGATGATCTAGGTCTTTTATATTACCCATAATGCTTAAAATTTACTTATCTTCCATCTATAAGTTATTAGTATGTACCTACTTTCTTACTCCTTAGACACTATGTTTGGGATAGACACTAGTTTCAATGTTAGTGTCCTAACCTGATACAAGTGTTTAGTAACCTAAACTCATCCAATTTTCAAATCAAATGTATCCTAATGGTAAACATAAGTTATTTAATGTTATTTATTTATCCAAAATGATTGATATAAATACAATATAAACCCACATTCATTTCTCACCTAACAAAGACCAAGAGAGATCAAAGAAATTATCAAAAGTACTATATCAAGCATTTAACTAAATAAAGCTTCCATATTTCCATACTAGTCATAGGTGTAACACATACACAAGTCTAAAGTATTAAAGGAGTATCCCAAGATCCCAATTTTCCAAGTTAAAAGCTAGGTCACTATTGTTCTTACTTTGCACATATTTTATGACTCTCACATAAGACAAAACATAGGGGAAAACTACATCAGCTTGAAGACCTCTTCAGAGTATTGTCTATGTAGGTAGTGTTCATTGATATATAAGGTATTTGAGGTCAAATTGACACCACATAAAATATAACCCATTTTTCCCTAAGGTCATAATGAAGATGAAGAATAAGGTTTTGAAAATTCATGAGGTGAAACAATTTGTGACCTAGATATGAATGCACTAGAGCAAAAGTGAAGTCAAACTATAATCATCCAGGTGGTCGCATAATTTTCCAACAAGTATTCCATTCATTAAAATTTCTTCAAAACTAAATAATAACATCGATGTAATCATCCAAGGTTGATGTTAGTGTCCATAGCTTGAGAAAAACCAGATCTAAAATATAACAAGTGTTATACAATCATATTCCATCCTAAGTTTTGATTTTTCTATATCCAACACTATGTAGCATCCAAACCAACTAAATATATTACTTATTTATCATTGTTATACATAGCTTAGTTTTACATTGTGTATTTAGCCTATTCTCACCATAACAAATTCAATGTATGTTTATGTCTAAGTTTAGAACCCACTTGGCCTATGATAGATTTGATTATCAACTTTGTACATCATATTTTATATATTATTAACCCTATATCCCCAAAGTAAGGATCCCTAAACCCATTTTATGGTTAAACATTTGGTAAACTTGATTCATATGAATGCAATTTTTTATGATTCTTAGGGTTTTAATCCAGTTAGGTTTAAGATTATTATACTTTTTCATTTCATACTTCTACTATTTTGAATGCAACCTATGTGTATCCCTTGATTATAAGGTGTGCCTATTGAACACATTGAACTTCCCCTTCCATCATATAAGATATCTCAAATCAATAAGGGATCTTATACTTTAGATCATGATGATACCATATTGACAATAAAAAAATATACTGATAAGGTTATCATAGAAGAAGATTAGGATAGTAAAAACCATGGAAGAAATTAAGATGAACAAATAGAACATGATAAAGTGCAATTAATTGTATTGTTTCATGAGTGTATTCGACAAAACTCTGAATATCTTGATGAGATCCTAAAAATTATAGTGGAAACTAAAAGTTTAAAAACCATAGTTGAAACATCCCTCCCCTTAAACACATTACAACATAATACATCTAGTGGGGGCATGGGTTATGCATTTAAAACTTTGTTTCATGAAACTATTATTTCTACATCTACCATGGAATTAACAACTGTTTCAACATAAATACTAGTTTTAAATCCTATTACTACCCAATCCACATTTACATCCCATCTATGGCTACTTAACTTACTAATCTAAATCCAAATGTGTCTACATTTCAAACACTCCTTTAGTTTATAAAGACCTTAGAGGACAAGGTTACAAATCTTGAACAAAATGCTTTAAAATATCCTCATGCTATTAATTCATAATATGTGTTGCATAACCCTCTTGCACTTGAGATATATTTGAACCCTTTGAAAACTAGTTTTATTGCACCTAAGTTTCCATTTTATGATGGAAAGGGTGATCTTGAACAACATATTTGATCCTTATATGCAACATGCCTTGATTATGCCTCTAATGATAAAAATTTGATTAATTTTTTTCCAAGAATCCTCAAGGATTATGATCTGAGGTGGTTAAATGATTACCTCTCCATTCTGTGAAAACATTCAAACCTCTTATAGATCAATTTTTAGCACACTTTGACATTAATATTTAAAAAAAGGTTTCTTATGCTCAAATTACCAAAATCAAATAAGGAACCAATGAACTTATCAATGAATATGTCTTGATATAAGACAATGCTAGATAAAATGACAAATCCTATGGTAGATGAGGAGTTGCAAGACATATTAAAGCAAAGTATTCTTGCTCTATTACATGAGTCAATTATTAAGAAGAAGTTCAAATGTTTTGTTGATTTATGCCATGTTATAAGGGATTGTGAAATGAAGCTTATTTCATTAAATAAACACAAGTATGTAGCAAACTCACCCACTGCATTTACATCTAGTACCAAATTTAAAATTAAACCAAACTATAAGGTAAAAAAATCCTAATCCTAAAAAGTAATAAGACACCATGGTTAACCCATTTTCACAATAGCATAATTAGCTTATTCTATCCAATGCATGAAGTAGACATTCTCCCATTTACCTAAGTACCCAACTTCATTATTCTTGTGGTTACTAGAGTGTCAACTTATATCTTTCCCTCATCCTATTGAGGTTGATATGAGTCAAACTCTATCCAAAAGATATGATGAAAATGTTTAATGTGATTATAATTAAGGACAAGGACATTATAAAACTAGACACTTTATCTTGAAGCATAAAATCTAAGATCCTATCGATGACCAAAAGCTTACATTTGAGGATCCTCCAAATAAATTAGGCTCACAACCTAACGATCACCATAAATAGAAAATATTTAACAATCCTTTGAAATACCATTCTAAGAAGTAATTATAATTTAAAATAGCATATAATTCATATCCTCCTTTATCACATTATGGTCACCCACTAGATGGGATTATGGTACTTACACATGACACATACATCCTAGGGTTTAGAGAGCCTCTATTAATTTTGATGACAATGAGATTAAGGATGATGACTCTGATCTTAATTATTTATTCATTTGAGATACATGATAAAAAAATATAAGTAGTATTATGATTGATAATGGTGTAAGTGAGACTGTTTTTACCATGACATTACTTATGCACTTGGGTTATACTCATAATGATTTACATCCTTCTACTAGATCAATTAGAGAATTTGATGGGACCTCTTAGAAGTTTCTTGGTGATATTAACCTACATTTTTATTCAAACCTTCCATAGGCATATTTTACATGTTATTGGGATGATCTTGGATCCATATACTTTAAGATATACCATTTATAGTGCATGGGTGTATTAAATACATTCATGCCAATTAGGTAGTTATATTTTCTAATATTATATATGATCACCTTATTAAACAATAAAATCTTATATCCAAATATTTAATTACCAATCATATTAAGGCTCATTCACCATAAAAGGATAATAAATAGATAATCCCCTTTACTAGGTGGCTAGTATTTGAGAGACCATTACATTAGATACATAGAGTGGATTCCACAGAATCTCCATATGCCATTCACCATGTTCATATATCTAGAACATATAAACATGCTCATATTATGGTTATTATAAAGACACCACATAACACTCAGTGATGGGTTCCATGAACCTCTACTCTTTTTACTCCTGCTACTAATTCATGACCATAAAGTCCTATTTTAGATATGTAAAGAATCATTGATACTACTGTGATAGATATTAAACCTATACATGTTCCTTGATAATGTCAAAATAATTTTACACTAGATTCACAATGGGGAGATATCTATGACCATATATTGGATGGAATCATATGATGATATTTCCTTTTCAAATATTCCATAAATACTAAAAAAAATTTAAAACATTCAAAAATACAAAAATGTGTTCAAGACCTACAAGTTCTACTAGCTCCTTGGTGTATATGTGTTAGTTTCATGTTGATGGATATCATACTAAGTTACTCCTACATACACATGTGTCTCACACTTCTATTTGAGTGTGTTACAAGCATATGCAAATACATGACATATTACTATTTAGGATGTTGGGATTTCCCTCTAAGCATGTCATGAAGACATTGGGGCATCTGATTCTTTGATCTTGATACACATAAGTTATATGGTTCACTGATCACATTTTATTATCATGTTTGAACTTCCATATGTACTTATACATGCTTTTATCCATGATTATATCTTACATAGGGTATTTGATATTTTATACATTCTACATTTTTCCCAACACATTTGATCTATGAGATACTATGACATGTTTATGTTTGTTGCTTATGCTTTACTTTATGAAATTCCTTGAGTGTCTTGCCTTGTTATTGCATTCCTTGTTTGATCAATTGAATATGCTCATTTTATTTTGGCCCCTGTGCCTATTTATGATTTAATTAGCATTTACATATGTCATTATTTGTTGTATGGATATTTGAATATGTCATTATTGATTTTATGGACATTTGGCTAAGTCATGTCTATTTAATTGTGTGACATTTGACCATGCCCCTTATTTGTGATCTCCTTGGACCATTAGCTTTTGCATTTATTTTGATTTATCTTATGTGTATACTTTATTTACTTGTTAATCTTGTTTATTACTATCTAGACATTTCCATGATCCTTATCATGAAATTTAGGCCTTCATGTGATCACATTGGTTCTATACACTTCAATGTTATATCTACCTAGACATGTTCCTTATATATGGTAAATGGTTAAATTCACATATTATATAGTTGTCTTATCCTTTTAAGGTGAGGTAACTACTAGTTCTTATCTTTCCCTCACTTTAAATGGGGAACATATTATTGTGACATGTTATAGAGGCATGTTCTCTATACTTGGCATAATTTTTAGATTTAGTGGTGGCATGATTTAAAAGCATGTTATCCACACTCATTCAATATTTAGTGTATACACATAATATTTTCATACATTATCAATGATTGATGTTTCTCTCTTTGAGGAAACTATTGAGTTTCAATCTTTTTGAGTGCATGCCTTTTTAAATGCACTAAAAAAGGGATGGGTAGGCCATTAGTGCTTCATAGGATTTTTTCCCATATAATATCACCTACTATCAATACAAAACTTGTCCTATACACTTCCCTAAGATTTGACACCTCTTTTACACACTCCAAGAAATTCACCACCTTATTCAACCCTTACCTAAGCCTAAAACCATTTTTTACATTTATTGAAAAGTGTTGGCCTATGACAACCAGGTATTCAAATTGATATTTGCATGTTGCAAGTCTAGGTTAATATTGATTAACCTAGACCGGGGCCTAAATTATTTTATCAAATAATGATACAAAGTCAAATTGGGACAACCCTATTTTCTAAACTTTTAGAAATGTTTAGGGTTAGATTTAGTTATATATACACATTCATTTTGCCATTTCTTATAGAGATAATAGAGTTAATTATTCATTTGCACTTATTTACAATCTATTATTCGACCATTCTACTTGAGGATTTATTGTTTAGAATTTATACTTGGAGAAGAATATTATATTTTAGAAAAGTTTTGGATGCTTAATCCTATCTTAGTGATCATTACAAACCATAAAAAAATATTCTAAAACACCTTTGGCCAAGGGAGAGATTGAGTCTCGATGGGCTCATCTTTAAGGTAAGTATCTCTAACTTTACTCATCTATTTTAGTAAATAGAAGTAGAATAAGTAATGGCTTTTGAGTATATTTCTCTCTCCATGTATTAGGGCTATATCTATATATAACTTAATTATAATTATTCCATGCATGTTTATTTTTTATGTTTATTACACCCACTTTATGCCACAAGCTTTGGTGAGCCTTAAACTAGATTTTACTTTACTTTGCACATACTTAGTTAATATGAAAACATAAGACCTAGCTAGAGTTATTACATAGTGTTACTTGACTAGAGACTTTATAACCTCTCTAGTTATGTTACTATGGTAAGATATCCCTTGGCTAGGTCTAGTGGATCTATCTTGGTCATCACCCCAAATATCTAATTTATCAACAAATAGAATTGTAAGTAGGATTTATCTTTTTTGAGCTCAGATTGATTAATAGTTCAATTGTATTTTCATTTGTCTACATTCTGGTGAACCCAATGTGAATCAAATCATTATAGGTTTCATTTCATGCATTCAATTTATCATCATATTATATATTTTCATTTTTTAAATACAATATCAAACTTTTCAATACATTTATAATAGTCTATACATAGGTTTAACATATAGTCACCCCAAAATGACTTTATTTTGTTTGTGTAGGTATTCTCCAATTATGAGTGTCTCAATCGATCAAATCATGAAATTCTTTGTATTAAGTCACATGATTACATACATAATTGATCCATTCAACTCTATTTAAATTTATTATTTTTTAGCATACAAATTTATAGAAATAATTGAGCTAGTCAACTCTATTCATGAATTCTTTTTAACACATAGATTTTGTAGACCACATTGACCCAATCAAATCTATTCAAAAAATATTTAAATCAACACTTGAGAAACATAACATATATATATATTTTTTTAAATTAAGCATCTTAAAAACCACCAAGGTTCATTCTTACCTTATCTATCATATTAATTTTTTATTTACAATATTATTTTTCACAAGTTTACAATCTAAAAAACTACAATCCTACAACAAACTGGGTTGACTAGCTTGACACAATTTTGTAGCATGTCTTTTATCTAAAAGACATAGTCAACTTGTTTGAATATCTTTTTAGAGATATTTCTTACACCTAATAGTAGAAAACCTTATCAACTCTATTTTATATTTTTTGTATATAGTGTCACCTAATATAATTTTTTACTCTTCATAGTCGAAGGAATTAACCTATTTTATTAGTAATTAACTTTTTACTTCAGTTATTTTCATTCTTATAGTAACAAAAATATATTAATTAGGTGTTTTTTCAATTTAAATATGTATTCACATTATGTTTCTCTTTTTCACACACTTCCAAATCACTTGACATAAAAAAAATTAAACATTTTTCTTCCCAAGGTATACCTACTTGGATTTCAACACCAAGAGGGAAATTGACTTGGGTTTTTGGCTAATTATAAACATGTGGTTGATGATATATATTGAAAAATAATATGACACCCTTATCATTGTGGGATTGTGAAGTAAGAGGTAGGCCCTAATACTAAGCCAATACCATCACTAATACAAATCCATTTCAAACTAAATTACTTGAAACTATCTATAAATTACTTTTTAGTTCCTTCTTACAGCCAACTTCCGATCACATTAACTTCAAAATTTATTTTAACTTATCAACATTTAGGAAGGACCAATTAGTTAGAATTTACATTCAAGTTATTGCTTTCTCTTTGATCACTGTATTTTGTATTGAAAAATTTGCATTAGCTAGCATTAGTTCAAGGTTTGTATTATGTTTTCCAATTGGATCAATAATATTGATATAATTTATTTTGTGATTCATTTTATTTTATTAGATATCATCTTGTAAAGATTTTCCCTATTTTAGAATATTATCATCCCTATCGACACAATCTATTACAAAATGTTCATCTTTCTTCCCTTTAATACACAGTCATCCCATCTCAATATGTACCTTTTTAAAATAATTATTTTCTCCATCTAGATTACATATTTAACCTATCTAAATTTGTATCTTCTTAGCCTATTATGTTTCTTTCTTTGTAGTACATAATCAATCTATCTGATTGTGTCTTATTTTTAGCCTTTTCTATTTCCTATCTTATAGTACATAGCTGACCTATCTGACTATGTCTTATTTTTCATTAGGTTATATTTCCCATCTAGTATTACATAATTAACCTGTATGACTATGTCCCTTTACTTCCTACTTTGTGGACCTTCTCCACAAACTATGTCAACCCAATCAACTTTGTACCTATTGGTTGATACTATTATATGTGTGGTTGACTCTAAACCTATTTTTCCTTGCTTCTTGAATTTAGATTCCATCTTCAAACATCATTAAATCCCCTATCATAATATTTTTGGATAAATTAAATCTACTTAGATGTTCTTTTGGATGTTCTTTTCTTCCTACCTTTGCTACCTAAGAGGATCCTCACTCTTGGAGCACCCTTTCTCCTCCCTCATATTTTGATTACAATATGGTTCAACTCACTCTAACAAATGAAATTAGTGGATCATATATTTTTCATACTTATGAATATAATTCATACCATACTATGGGGGAAATTGACACAATCCTAACAAATAACCCTACAATAAACCTTCTTAATACTAACAACCCACCTCCTACCAATCCTCTACCTAGTAATCCTCACCCTGATACCAATTTGGGGAATATTACTACCAACACCAACCCACCAATTGATACAACTCAAATTATTTCATATATAATGCAAAAAATGAACATCATGCAAACATCTAACACATCTCAAATGATGAAACTAAAACACCATTTGATAAACATGGATAATAAACCTCCCATTCTTCTTCCCCAAAATAATTAAAATTTTATCCCTCCACCTTTTAAATATGTCATGATAAATTTTATTCCCTATCCTATCATGAACAATACTATGCTTCAACATGTTTAAAATGATAATTTAGCCCCTTTCATTATATCTATTGATATTTGTAATATATTTCTAACTATTAGATACGATGGGACTAAAGACCTTGCATCTTTTTTAAAGGCATTTAGTAATATTTATAAAGAGTGGATCCAAAATAATACCTTTTCCACTACTAATATTTTAGTTAAAAACTTCACCAATGATGTATTATAATGGTATAACCAACTTCCTCAACATATTATATCGCAACTTGAGAATTTAGTCAATAAACTTTCTAACATAATGATATTTGAAAAAAAAATCTTAGTCATTTCATTAATGCTAGGCAATCTCATACTAAATTAGCTCATGGTTTTATCAACTAATGGAAATATTTGGCTCACAAAGTTTATCACAATATGATTGATGACAACTTGTTCAAACTTTTCATAACATCCTTAACACATTTCTTCCAATACAAGTTTCAAACTTTTGCTCCCCAAACTTTGATACTCTCAACCAAGCTAAGCATCAAGATTTTATAATGAAATAGTGTGAACCTAACTCTAGAAACATCAATGGATACTTATAAAATTCAAAATATATAATAAATTACAACCCTCCTCAACCATAACTAGGAGTAGCCAAAGAAAAAAATACCCAACCTTCTTATACGTCATTAACTATGCTATAAATGAAATAACTTTTAGTGCCTTCTAAACCATTCACGTATCCTAATAACCCCCCTAAATGGTATAATCCTAATAATTTTTTTTGTTTTCATTCCAATATAATTCATTCCCATGAAACTTATTATGGGATTACAAAACATGTCATTTTTTATGCTAGGTGATTCATTCAATCACGATGCCATGATTAAAATTTGTCATCATGATTATGTTAATAGTTCTCAAAAGAAACAATATTCCAAATCTTCTTCCTCTAAAAGTCCAAAAAAATTATCTACATCTAACACTCAACAATCAAACAAGGATATTTTTACAATTGACACCAATTATGATCAATACTATACCAATTCCCAATACATGAATGTGTCTAAGGTCAATTATCAATGCAAACCATCCCACAAAGATCGCATCACCAAACCATAGAAACCATATTTATAAGATAAAATTATTAAAGACACTACCACCACTAAGTTACCTTAAAAAATCAAAGAGGATCCACTTCCTCAATCTAAACCTCCAACTACTTCTCTTCCTACTAAACACATTTTACCTTATAAGCCTCATGTTGGTTCTTCCTCTTTCAAAACTCATGGTAATTTATTAGAGGAAATCAACTCTATGCCTTGAAAAATTCCTCTCATGGAGTTATTTTTCACTTATACCTATCATCACAAATTCTTATTGCAACAACTCCAAGAAATCAAAGAGCCATCTTCCTTAGAATAGGAAAATCCTTCTCATGATCCTCAAACAATAGAAGTTTATACCATTGAAACTGTTTATCCTTCTTCAAAATATTCCATAGAGTTCCTTGAAGAGAACATGATCAATGATGAAATTCTCTTTCAAATTTATGATCCACCTCTATTTATAAAAATAGCCATTAATACCACCCTCATTCGCAAAGTATTAGTAGATGAAGGGTCAAGAAATAATGTGACATCTCTTTTTCTCATTCAACAACTTGGGTATAACAAATATCATCTCAAACAAACTCATTTAACGTGTCATGGATTTGATAGGACTAATCAAAATCTTCTTGAATGTATTTGACTCCCTCTTACTATCAAACCTAAAACTATACATACTAAGATTATGATTCTCACTTGCCATTATCCTATAATAGACTCCTAAGATGCCCATAGACTCATCACATGAGGGATATTACCTCTTATAAACTACAATGTATCAACTTTATTCATAATCACAAAATATATAAACATGAGTTTAATCCTAACTCATTGATTATTTAACTTCCCAATCCTAAATCTTAGTATCGGATTCTTACTATTCCAAAAATTAATAGTGCACCTTTACTTGAATTCATCAATATGAATCTAGACTTAAAAGTCACTCTTGCCAATTTTGAAAATGATGAGCCAAATGATTTGTAAAACACATGCAATACTAAAAATATAACTCCTTACATTTTGGAGTGGATTCCTCCTTCCTTTTTATCTCATGATTGTACCATCCCTCTTATTGATGAGATCATTGATTTACCTCCTCCATGTAATGCATATGAAGCATCTTATATAGAAGATAGTTTCAATTGAAATGATTATAGAATGTCCAAGTTATTTCAAGACCCTCTAACTATGTCACCTAGTCAATTTAGAGATTTTTTCATCTCACATTCAAAAGTTCATTTAGAGACACAATTATATACTCTCTCCCCCACCTATGATGATAAATACATTATAGCCCAAGCTCAATCATGAGACTTGGATGCTCAACATTATAAAAAAATTTTAGCTAAAATACATTATTTTAATTATTATGTTAACATTATTTCCATGAATATTTAGTTATAACCTGAAGGTCATCTACCTCTAGTTAATTCTCTACTTCTTGATATTCCTTGGGTGGTTTTAAAAAATTGCCTATTGTAAATTTAGAACTTTCAGAACCTTCTATACCTCCTAGCCCACTAGTTACTCTACCATATCATCTCCCTATCAATTATTCCAAATATATACTTAATTTAAAACCAACTAAATCCAATTAACCTTTCTCCATAGTTCTACATACTCCTAAGATCACTCTTGACACCAAGGCCACAAATATACATTAGGTATATTTTAAATACAATCACCATGGTGAAAATATCATTGATATTGAATTAAATGTCAAATATTATGGACATATATCTATATTATTTAGTGATAAATCCATCCTTGAATTGATCTATGCCTAAGAAGCTCAACTTCCTTGGTAACATCACAAACTTGGGAATTTCAAGCAAAATGCCCTTGTTTTAACAATTTCATTACTAGCATCGATTCACAAACTAATCCCATTTACTCTCTTCCAAACACACCATATAATTTTCAATATGGAAATGGTATGATGATTAAGGAAACCATGAGAATATAATATGGCACACCCTCATGTCCTCAATCTATCATAGTTTCTAGAGAACTCATACTGACCAAACATGATAACTTTAGTCTATTATTAGATAAATATCATGATTCTTTTTCTTGGTCATATGATAAAATTCCTATCATCAATACAAGTATTATGGTTCACAAAAAATCACATACCCCAATGCCAAACCCATTTGGAAAAAATAATGGAAATTTCCCCTCAAAGTTTCCACCCTATGCCTTGAATAAATTATCAAAATATTAGAAGCTAAGTTTATTAAACATATGGACTATTTTTAATGGGTGTCAAACATTGTTCCCATTCATAAAAAAAATACCATGGTTATTCACATCTATATTGAGTTATGTAATATTAACCTTGCTTATCCCAATGATAGTTTTCCATTACCTTCAATATATGCCATCGTAGATTCCACTATTGGATATGAAATGTTGTCCCTCATGAATTGTTTTTTAGACTAAAATCAAATTCGTATTTCCCCCTAAGATGAACATAAGATAACATTCACTATGAAATGGGGCACCTATTACTATGTTAAGATGCTCATTGGCCTTAAAAACATAAGATCTACCTATCAATGGGTTATGACTCAAATTTTTCATGACTTTATACATAATATTGTGGAAACATATGTGGATGATCTCATCACCAAATCCAAAATTAAAAAAACCCATCTCTCTAATTTAGCCATCATCTTTGATTGACTCATCAAGTATAAAGTTATATTTAACCCCTAAAAATGTGTTTTTGGCATTACATTTGGTAAATTTATAGGGTTATTGGTCTCTCTTCATGGTATTGATGTCGATCCTAATAAAATTAATGATATAGTCAACATTCCTATTCCTCATTCCATTATATACATTCATACTTACCTTGGAAAGCTTGGGGTAATATGATGATTCATCCCCAAAATGGCTTGTTACATATATTATATTAATTCCCTTATTAAGAAAGGTAATGCTTTATAATGTACTGATCCCTATTGGAAGGCATTTAATTACACGAAATAATCATTTCTCGATCTGCCTACCCTTTATCCACCTTCTAATGATCATCATTTAATTTTATACATTTATAAACCTATATTAGTTGGGGCAATCTTTTCCCAAAAAGATGGTACTATAAGAGATTATACTATCTAATATATTATTCTAGGCCTCATCAATTAAAAAAATTGTTATACCAAATTATAATGTAATTATTTCACTATCTATTTTGTATCTAAAAAGCTTTGTCACTACGTGCTCTATTAAAAAACCTATGTCATAGTTCATTCCAACCCACTTCATGATTTTTTCCAAAGCCTGTCTACTTGGAGACAAAATTGGAAAGTGGATGGTTCTCTTAATGTAATTTGACCTTCACATAATAATTCAAATTTATATCAAAGGGAAAATAATTATCGACCAAATTGCAGTGGAATCGATACCCACTACCAATAATCTTCAAGAAAGTCTCCCTGATGATATCATTCTATATATCGAAGGTCTCAATCAGACTATCACTCTTAAAGATTACTTTCAAAACTTCATTGCTGATTTAGAAGTAAGTAATAAAGAAGATACCTATGTCATTACTTATACTATTAAATCAAAAGTAGTTATTGATTAACTTCCTAAAATTAGTGTCAATTTGCATGAAGACACCTAGACCCTACACTTTGATGTCACTAAATGTCTTAAAGGAGTTGGGGAAAGATGTATTCTCACTAGTCCTCATGGTAAAATAATAAATTTGGAATTATGTCTCACCTTTGATGTCACTAATAACATGGTAGAATATGAATTGTTAATCTTAGGCATGAGAGTGGAACTTGACTTAGATATTTCATATATGCATGCTTTAGGTGACTCTGAACTCATCTATCATCAGGTTAACAGTGATCACCAATGTAAAAGTGAAAATATTATCACTTATCATAAAATTTCCAAAACCCTCTCCAAAGAGTTCACTTATTCTACCATTGATCCCGTTTCAAGAGATTATAACTCTATTTTTAACTCTCTATCTTCTTCTACATCTGTATTTCATTTGCATCAAGTTATTAGTGATTCATAATTTCTTATTCAAATAATAAAGTCCCCATATTCTATCTAACTTTAAGAGTCAATTATATTTCATATGAAGGTCATCACCATTTTATAGAGCCCATATTATAAATAAATTATCTAATTAATTGCACATTAAACTTATCCTCTAAACATAGATTCTCATGAAAAGACTAGAATTCTCAAATAAGATTTTAAAATTGTCTTTCAATACAACACCCGTTATTATCATAATATATAAGGTACCCTAATTAATTATGTAATAAATTAAGAGGTCCATGATCTCCTTGAAAAATCACATGGGGGAATTTGTGGTGGTCACTATAGTAGACATAATAAACCATGTAAATTCCTACGTATGGGATATTTTTAACCTACTCTCAAAAATGATGCTATCGATTTCTCTAAAAAGTGTAGTCTTTGACAACTCCATGATGATCTAATCCATTCACCATTATATGATCTCAAAACTATGGAATCTACTTGGCCTTTTTCTATGTGGGGATTACATCTCATTAGCAAACTACCTAAATCATAAGATGGGCTTGTTTTTATCATCACAGCTACTAAATATTTTACCAAATGGGTAGAAACCATGCCTCTCATCAACATAATGGGAACTAATATATCCAAATTTATCCTTAAATAAATAAATTTTCATTTTGGAGTTATGTATACTATCATTTATGATAATGGTGGAAATTTCAAGACTAAGGACATGAAGTAGTTATGTGCTAAATTCAAAATATCCCATAAATTTTCCACACCCTATCATCCATAGTGAAATGGAAAAGATGAGGACACTAATAAAATTATAAATAAAATCTTTCAAAACCCCATACATGAAACCCACACAGATTGGCATCTCCATTTATATCTTACACTTTGGGCCTATTTTATTAGCATTGATATTGCCAATGGAGCAACACCATATTGCTAGTCTATAGTTCCAAGTATATATTATCATTAGAAGTCTAACATCCCTCCTTATTTATATACATTCATGGTATCATTATTGATGAGTAATTATGTGAAGATCACCTTCATACCCTTGATCTTATAAATGAACACTATCTATCTACTATGTAATCTAACCACTAATACAAGGGTCATGTCACCAAGAAACATAATAAAAAGGTTAAAGTTCGAACCTTAAATGTTGGTGATATAGTCCTTAAATTAAACTATAACCATGATAAATAAGGAAATTACACCCAAAAATGGTGGGTCTCTTATTTATTAAAATATATTCTTGGTCCTAGCACATATCATGCTCAAAATAATGGAGGCCATGTTTTCAAAAATCCCGCCAATGCATAATTTTTAAAGAAATACTTTGCCTAGATATTTTCATTTTTATCATATTTCTATATTTTATCCCACTAACACTTCTTTTAGTATTTATACATGGGTATCACCCTATAAAATAGTTCTCTTTCCACAAACCTTTGTTCCTTATTTTGGTCCTTTAGTTTCCTTTTCTCGTGAGTTACATTGTAATACTGTGGATAAGACCTAATCTTCCTCATGAATTCCTTTTGATCTTATTTGAGTTTATATTCTTCACATGATTTTTACACCCCCTTGGGTTTTTTATTTTGTGAGTTACAGTGTAAAACCATAGATAGGACTAGGCCCTCCTCACAAATACCATTTATACCATTTTGCTTTCACATGCTCTATTGCATCCTCTCAAGTTTATATTTTGTGATTTGAAGTGTAAGACCATGGATAGGACCAAGAACTCCTCAAAAATACCTCTTGGTTTTATATTTTATGAGTTTTAGTGTAAGACCATGGATAAGACTAGGCTCTCCTCATAAAATCACCATTTTATTTCAAAACACCTTTTGTTCTACCAAGTATTCCTTTTTTAGAATGTTAAGAAATGGTTACAAGTTTGTGATCCCATGTTCTCAACTTTAGTTTTTTTTTCTTATGTAGATAAAACATGAAAAAAAATTATGTTATCATGTGTCCCTACACTTCTATACATTCTTATGATAAGGAATCATACTTACCTATCATTGTATCCCTTTTCACCTTTGTCACATTTTTTTCAATTTGAAATAATTCAAATTGTTTCATGTTCATTCCCATTGATTTCATTTCCTTTCATTACACAATAAAATAAGGTCAAATTCAAGATAACACTTTTGTTTCACATCAATAAACAAGACTATTAGACACTGTGCTATATAAGTTCTCTTTCTTAGTAACCAAGTCCAAATTTTAAAATGATAGTCATTTTTATCACCCATGTTTGGTTCTATGAATTTGTATGGACAAGGAATAGATAAAGACATAAAAATTTAAAATCCAAATCATTTAAAACAAAAGGAAATGATCAAAAGGAAACATACGAAGTCAAAATTCAAAATCACAACAAAAGACATGATTCATAACACATCTCCTATCTCCAATCAAAGCTCAAACTCCATAGTTGGCCTCATAATAAGAGTTGAGATCCATTGGAATGTGGTAGGATAGTAGATTAGGATAGGAGAATTCAAAATAATAAATGGTGCTACCTAATTTATCATACAATTACTCAATCCTTGTAATATATTGATGGATATATAATGGATCCTAAGGAATGGGGAATAAATTATGGGAAGATAGGTCCATTTTAATTTTTATACACCTATCATTCATGGGATGATATTCATAATTCATTTGGTTACCTGTGAATTGTGTGGCTAGGAACAGTTCTTCAGAGTCCTTAATGTTGATAGTCCTATTATTTTGACAAACCTAATTTAAGTATCTTGGCTTAGATAAATAGTTTCTCTACCCTGATTTTTCATTCATTTTCCCCACCACCCATTTCATTTCCCCCCTTGATAGGTAATTTTGATTCTAAATATATTTTAACACTTCTATATTCTTTCTTCATAAATTCACAATATGTTAGAACTACTTTGTTTCATTTTTGTCTATCTTTAGAATAAAATAATATGCTTGAGTGATTATGGATTATCTTATTTATACCATTGCTTTCCATATATAGAATTACCATGGTTTTATTTCAAAAATTCCATTATTGTATCTCCTTTTTATGGACAACTACGTCCGTTTCTAGGTTTTTGGTTGTACTTTTTTTTGGACAACTACACATATTTACATTTTTTAGTATTTTTTCATTTGTTGAGTGAGGTTGGATTGTTACTTCTCACTCACCAATTTTGTTTTCCATTTTATGTAATTTTTACATTTATGATTGAGTAAGGATTGTTACTACTCACTCATCAATTTTGTTTTACCATACTTGCTCATGTTTGTTTAAGTAAGGATTGTTACTACTTTCACATTGATGTTTGATTATTGTTTTCACTTGTATCCCTAGTTTGACTTGGTTTGTTTTACTTTCTTACTTAAGGTTTACTTGTTTGAGTTCTTTGGTCATTTACTATCCTTGAATTTTTGATTACCCAATTTACTCTAAAGTTTGTCTTGGTCATTTGGTCCTAAATTAACATTTATCACCCCAGCTTACCAAATTTCTAAGTAATGCCTACACCATTTCATTTATCTTAGATTTTATTCATTTGTTTGTTTTTTCTCTTTAGTTTTGTATCCTTAGGTTTGTCTAAAGAAACCTCTATGCCCTCCATGATCAAAACTATAAACACAACAAAAAACCATCTAGTGATAAAAGTAACTCTAAGTATGCATACATTACTTTTTATTTATTTTATTTCCTTTCAATCATTTATTTTTAGTTATTTTATGATTTAAAATAATACAATTTATCTAGATTCAATTTTGTGTGTTCATATGTTCTTTTCTCAAAGTATCATCCCCTATTACACCTGAGTGACATGTGATGAGCTTCAAATGGGGCATATGTATACACATAATATTTTCAAACTTGATCAATTACTGATGCTTTCTCTATTGTAGGAACTCATTGAGTCTTAATCTCTCTCAGTGAATGCCTTAAAGGGTGCATTGATAAAGGGGTGGGTAGACCATTAGAGATTCACATGATTAGTGTCCTATATACCACCACCTACTACCAGCATAAACCTTCTCATAGACACTTCTCTAAGATTTTAAACCTATTTTACACACTCATCCAAGAAATTTAACACCTTATTCATCCCTTACCTAATCATAAAACCCTTTTTTATAGTGAACAAATAATATCAGCCTAGGTTGACCCTGTATTCAAATTGATATTTTCATGTTATGGGTCTAGGTTAACCAACGCCTACATAGATCAGGACCTAACTTATTTCTATCAAATAATGATATAAAGTTGAATTGGGACAACCCTATCATCTAGACTTTTATAAAGTTTTATTGTTAAATCCAACTATATATACACATTCTTAGAGAGATAATAGAATTAGTTATTCATTTGTACTTCTTTAGAATATTCTCTTAAACCATGCCACTTGAGGATTTATTAATTAGGGTTTATACTTGGAAAAAAAATATTGTATTATGGAAAATTATTGGATTATTAGGCCTATCTTGGTGATGCTTAAAAACCACAACATACTCTTATGAATCACCTTCACCCAAAGGAGAGATTGAGTCTCGACGGGTTCATCTTCAAGGTAAGAATATATAATTTTACTCCTCTATTTAGGTATATAGAAGTAGCATAAGTAATAGATTTTGAATATATTTTTATCTTCATGAATTATGGTTATAGATAGATTAATTAGAATTATTCTATGCATTTTTACTTTTTATGTTTGTTACCCCCATTTTGTGCCACAAGCTTTGGTGAGCACTAGACTAGATTTTACTTTACTTTGCATATACTTAGTGAGTATAAAAACATAGGACCTAGATAGGGTTATTTCATAGTCTTTCTTGAATAGAGGCTTTGGAATGCTATATATAAATGTTTTTATGGTAAGAGGTCTCTTGGTTAGGTCTAGCAGATCCATCTTGGTCATGACCCTGAATGTCTAATGTATCAACAAACTAAAGTGTATGTAGGATTTATCTTCTTTGAGATATGATTGATTAATAGGTCAACTACATTTTCCTTTGTATATATTTGGTACTTATATCATTTATTATATGCAGTGGGAGCATGTTATATGTGCATGGATTCCACACATTCATAGTTTTTAGATTTAGTGGGGGCATGCTTTAGAAGCATGTTCTCCACACTTATTCAATATTCAACATCTCTAGATTACATGTTCTTTACCTTGGTCCTTATATAAATTTTCATATTTATCCATATATAGTGAGGGTATGTTTTAGAAGCATGTTATCCACACTTACATAGTTTTTTGAATTATCAAAAACACATAGTTATATGATTTAGATTCATAGTTATGATAAAATCCTATACATTGGTACCATTATTATACATAGTTTCATCATGAAACATATCTATCATGCATATGATATGTAATTTGGGCCTAATATTACAAAATATAAATCAGTTTCTAATTATAAAACTCTTTTATGTATTGATACCTCAATTGGTCTTTTATGAACTTTATTGAGCTAATATACTATGATAATTGGTTTGATTTTTGGTATGGTTGAGGTGATTAAATCACTCAATCATGCCAAATTTTTAGGTTGGGCTTGATTTTATTATCCATCCTCACTAGGTTATAAGTATAATTAGGTTTCATGGTTAATCTGATCTCAATTTATAGGTGTTAACTCATTTATGATCCAAATTTGGTGGCATGTGCCTTCTCTCTCTCTCTCTCTATATATATATATATATATATATATATATATATATATATATATATATATATATATATATATATATATATATATATATATATATATATATCTCCTTGGATATATGCACTTTCAAAATTTATATATATTTATCCTAATCTTAGTTTCATAGCCTTATAATGATACACATTTTTCAAATCAACTTGCCAATAGGTAAGGTAGTTACATCAACACATAGTTATAATCTTAAACCTTAATCTTTCAATTTAAATATATTTCGCGTAATTTCAATCCCAAATTATATGCATTGATTATATACTACAATGTATTCTTGGTTACAGGTTAGCATAGGTAAAACACTTAAGTTGGGCACATGAAAAGACAAGGTGTGTTATACACACCCATGTATGCATTCCTTTCCTTTAAAATAACAATTTCATTATTAGATTAAAGGTGGGTAAAATGTACCAATGAGATGTGGGTAAATTGGTAAAGTGACTTGGTTGTTTCGAGCACCACCCAAGTTTAAATCTCAATATGGTATCAAAGGACAGTTGTGGCTGATCATTGGTATTCTTGGGTCAGTTATGGTTGATCATTAGTATTCTTGGGCCAATTGTAGCTGATCAGTGGTATTTTGGGTTGGTTGTGGCTATTGATGGTATTCTCATGCTAGTTGTGGTCATTCATTGATATTTTTGGGTTGATTATGACTATTATTAGTAAACCTAATACTTGGGATAGATGATCACTTAAGGATATGGCCCCCCTAATTGTGTCTTAGACCAATTTGAGATCTGATCAAAAGTAAAGTATCTAACTAAAAAAATGTGGTGAAAATGTAGATGATATTTATGGATTATATATCACCTTAGTACTATACACTAGGCAAACTTAGACATTGGATATTCCTCTCAATTTTAGAGCTTTTAATGCTTCCACAATTCTTGTATCTACTCTATCTTATGCCCCTTGGCCTATCTCTTAGTTTGAATAGTACTATGTTGATGACCCAAGCTTTATATCTTGCCCAAAATGCTTAGATTGTATTTATCTTCCATATCTACAAGTTCTGAGCCTATACATACTTTAATTCTCTTTGGAAACTAACATTTAGGATAGACACTAGTGTTGACATTAGTTTCCTAACCTGATGTAAGTTTCAAGTGACATAAAGTCATCTAATTATTAAATGAAATGTTTTCTAATGGTTAGCCTAAGTGCTTTAGTTAAATTTACTTATCAAAATGGGTTGATATAAATACAAGATCAAACCTCATTCATTCTTCACCTAAGAAAGACCAAGAGAAACCAAGATAGCTTATAAAAAGAACTTGATCATGCATTCAATTGAAAAAAGCTTTCCTATTTCCATACTAGTCCTAGATACAACACATACATGTTTAAATTACTTAAGGAGCAATCCAAGATCCCAATTTTCTAAGTTACAAGATAGGTCATTATTGTACTTTCTTTACACATACTGTATGATTTAAACACAAGCCAACATATAGGGTAGAACTATGCCAGCCAAAGGCCCTCTTTGAAGTATTGGATATATAGGAAATTCTCACTAAAAGAGGGGTTTTAAGGGTCATATTAGCACTATATTACAACTTACACTTTTTTTCCCAAGGTCAACATGAAGATGAAGAACTAGGGTTTTAAAAATTCATGAAGAGTGATAATACATGACCTAGATATGAATTCACCAAAGCAAAGGTGAAGTCAAACCTAGAGTCATCCATGTGGTTGCATCCTTTTTAAAAAATATTCCATATAGGACACTTGCATCAAAATAATATAGTAGTGTCGATGTAACTTTCTTAGCCTGCTGTAGTGTCTAGGGTTTTAAAAGTGTCAGATCTAGAATCTGATGACTATTCTAGAATCATATTCTATCTTGATGTATACATGTTCAAAATATAGAAATGTGTTAATATCATAACCAACTAAGTATATTAATTTTTGTCATTTCCATGCATATCTTAGTTGTACATTCTATATTTAGCCTATTCTCAGCATAAAAAATTTAGTGTATGTTTATATCTTAGTTGATCACCTATTTGGCTTACTATAGATATGATTATCTCCTTTGTACATTATAATTTATATATTATTAACCCTATATCCCAAAAATAAAGATTCCTAGGCCTATTTTAGGGTTTAAAACTTTCCCTTTTTCAAGTGGTGGTTGGAATGAATATGGTGAAGGAGATGAATGTAGAGGAGATTATATTGTAGCTTCCTTAAACACCTCTAATATAGTGACCAATTATTCAATCCCTATTATAAGTTCTTCTCTGACCTCTTCATGTTTTCATTATTCTTCAATTTATTCATCTATAGGTTCTACTTAAACACTAGTAATATCCATATAATGTTCCTAAATTAGATTTCCTAGGATCTTAATAGCATTTATTTCTTGGTCTTCATCTTCCTACAAGATTAATCTCCTTCTTATTCATGGCTAAGTTACAAGTCTAGGTTCCTATTGTGGATCTCTATGTAATATATCCTTATAATCTTATGTGAAGGTACCTATAGAGATGGTCTTTCTTCCTTATATATATCTATTGGTTAATGAGAAGTGATTAGTTTTAGATTAACTTTGGATGTTTTTCTCAATTTTTATTTTTTACCATTTCTAGAGATGATCCCTTAGTGAAAGTCCCCTATTTTGTAATATACATTTGTGTTTGGGATACATAAAGAGATATTTTCCATGTCTTAGGATTATTTTTAAATTTATTTTTCAATAATTTTTCCCAAGTATCTTTTCCATTTTGTTACTTTATAAAGTGATGTTTACAAATGATTGAATCAACCCATGGTACCTTATGGAAGACATTACTATTCTTTGTTTTAATGTCATGAATTGTATGGATCTTAGAAAAAATAAAGGAAATTTCACTTTATGTTCATATTTATGAATAAATTATCTAAAATCTATGATAATTCTCATAAAATCACAACCAAGAGATCCATATTGTCCATCATAAGTCAGGTACTTGATGACCCAAAATGCAATTATTCTCCAAGGCTCAGGTAGGCTCTCTCTCTTTATCCCTTTGGTAATTCCTTGAGGGATGATAATTAATTATATAACTATTTTCCATTATTCATGGAATATCTAAATTAGGTCATTTAATGTAGACCTCCATGCAATCTTAAACCCTTCATCAAGTATACCTGAGATTTTGTTGATCACTTGACTAGTTACTAGAATTCAAACTCCCTTTACTTTGGTATGGTCATCCTAAAAATTGGTGATAAACTCATTGAATAACTTCTCATCATAACATTCAAATTTTTGGTTGAATTCCATCCACCTCACCTCTTCAAAAATTGAAACCAAAACTTCATTTTACAACAACAAATCTATGGACTCAGGCTCAAATTTATTCTTTTGACCCATTTCTATAAATTCTATTGATTTTAACATTGGAGAAAAGTTTCAAGGAGACATTTTATAGAGATAAAATGGAATTTAGACCAAGATAAAGGATATTCTTTTATGATTTTTTTTGAAAATGTGTATCACACTCAGCATTATCTATGCACTTGATTATTCTTAGCTTTGAGATAGGATTGAAACTTGTAACTAATGATGGGGTGTGACCATTAAGAATAGAGAGGACAATTATTACCACTTTTGTGATGATTAAAAATATAATTATAATGTTTCCTTGTCTTCTCCAGTGCACTATGTTGTGTTATCATCCATCCTAATTAGTCCATCAAGTACAATGAGTGAACATACCTCATTATTATCCTTCAAAAATGCCTTTCCCCTATGATTTACAATTATGTCATATGGCGATCACATCATGATTCATTTTAAAAATAAAATATCCTTATGGTACACCATGCTTTTCTTTATAAAAGACATTTTCCACTTTTGACCTTTTTACGTACCCCTTATTTTTAGGACAAATTCTAATTTTATACAAAAGTCTTCCTTCAGTGATGTATAAATATGACATTTGATAAATTGAATATAATAATATACATAGAATAATAAAGTAAAAACACCTCAATTTATTATTAATTTTGTCTCTATTCATTAATATTTTATATGTGATATAATGATTAGATTTATTTAGTTAATTAGGAATACTTACAACATAGCATAAACACCAATTTTATTGATTTATTCCTTGATAAGCTATCATAACTAGTTTTCAACATCTCATTTTTTCAATACACACACACACACACACACACACACACACACACACACACACACTCATATATGTACTTTTCAATTTTTTGGGAGAAGGACTACCATTTTTGGTTTTTAATTCTTCTCCTTTATTGGGAATAGGACTATCATTTCTAGTTTTCAATCCTCTCCCTCCATTGGGATTCAATCCTCATTCTTTGACTATGATGGAAGAATAAGGTTATTTCCCATATCCAAATTCATCTTGAGACTAAATTTGCTTAAAAATTCCTCTTTGATTAGAGGTTATTGATAGTGTATTATTCTATGCCCATTAAGTAAGATTGTCTTCTTGTTTCCATCTATTGTAAAAATATGAACTAAACCATTATCAAAGATCTTATCTATTTGGTAGGGTCCCATACATCTAGTCTTGAGCTTCCCTTTCAAGTGTTGAAACTTAGAATCAAATAACAAATCCCAGTCTCCTTATTTAAATCTTCTCTCATTGATATGGTTGTCATTCCACTACTTATTCTAATTTTGTATAATTTTTATCTACTATAAGTCTTCCATTATTATCTCATACAATTCATTGAGTGAAATAATTTTATCTCTCTGTGCCTCATCAAGATCTATGCCCACTTTTGTTGTTCTTAAAGTCTATAATTCAAATTCTATGGAGAGTAAAAGATTATTTCCAAATAAAATTTCATGAGATGAGAATCATATATGTGGTATTGTAATCCCATACTAATTCAGGAAGTTTACTTTCCCAATATTTTCTATTTATGCTGGCTATCTTAGTCAAGATGTTCTTCAACTCTCTATTAGTAACCTCAATCTATCCATTGGTCTATGGATGATATGGACATGATTTAAAATGGTTTATCTGGTAGTCTTATATGAAATATTTGATCATGTAGGACATGAATTGGGGACCTTTTTCAGATACTATGTCTCTCATTGTTCCAAACCACCACATAATTCTATAATATAGAAAATTAGTAACTAACACTTCTCTTGTAAATGGGAGAGTTTGAAACTCTACTCATTTGGTGACATAATCTATGCATACACAAGGTATTTATTCAATTGATATGGTGTTTCAATAGGACCAAAAAAATCCATCCACCATTTTTCAAAAGGTATTAAAACCACTTGAGGATGGAGAGACATTTCATTATACAATGTAGGTTTTCACATTCTTTGGCAAGGATAATATTTATATACATATCTCTTAACATTCCTATGAAGTGAAGGCCAATAATACCTATTGTATCTAAATATTTCACCATATATGAGGTTTTTTAAGATTAATATAATATTTTGGGAATATTGGAATACCTCTAGGCCTATGGGTTGCCTACAGTAGAGGTAGTCCTCTAGGTTTAAGGGCTAGCTCCCTAGATTGATCCTTAAGTGACTATCACCTATACTAACTAATTGATTATGTGAAAAGAAATATAATTAGACATGAAATAAAAATATTATGATGGGTGATACAATGTAAATATCTCCACAATATCATCATAAAATTTCACTAAGAGACATTACTCACAACACTAGTCCTAGAATCTTGAATTGCTCTAACATTAATATTTAAAACATGGAGGTGATATGCATGAAACTAATAAAGTTAAGTGAAAAATATATTAATTTTATACAATAAGGATAATTTTACACTTTAAAATATACCATACGCTTTAAAACACTTCATGTGACCTATTAGATTGAAAAAACTTGCATCAAACATGGAAGGATTGAGAGAAAGTAATGATGGATATCAATCACTTGATATTTTAATATACATCACTTAAAATTATTAGATAAGATATTTTTTGAACTAAAAAATATATTTATTATATTATTTGAAATTTAAAGTACAATATAAAACTATTAGGTCTTCACCATACTAGGTGTGAATTTTTTTACAAGAGTCAAAATGGCTTGTATTTATAAAATGTGTGAGAGGAGAGATAAGAATGAATCTCAAAGGTCATAGTAACAAGTGTAAATATAAGAGAAACAATTAAATTTAAATTTAAATTTATTATTAAATATATCATGAAAGGTCTTATTTGACAAGTGTCCATTAGAAGCATCAAACTCCCAAAAACTAACATAGGGTCTCTTCAGCCACCTTCTCGAAACTGCCTTCATGATTAAGCATATTTTGAATATTCAAAACCATAATATGGAGAGTTAAAACATAATAAATATCAAGTATGGGTTATAAAAATTCCAAAAAAATCATTAGATGTGTCCCTAACTCATGGTCTTATTTTGGACACTTGTTCTCACCATTTGTAGTCACCATCACTAGCCTTATATGTTTGTCTTCACATTTGTCATCAAGATGGTATTCATTTGTTTAATAAAATAAATGTATGGTATTTTATGAAACCTATAAATAGTCCACTTACCTTTAAATCCATGAATTAGACCTTAAAAAGACCCCCAATTGGATTTCTCATCCTCTCACTTGGTAGTCATTCTCTATTTTCATTATTTACCACAAATTGCTTAAAGTAAATGAGTTATAAAAAGTGTTTCCATGCCAATTTATGTGATAAATGAGAAAAAATATTTATAATATTTCCCAATTGACCTTCCCCAATGATACTCATTCTTCAAAACTCTTTTGCACCTATAAAATAATCAAGATCTATTAAAAACCCTATTTTGTACCCTATCCATACAATTAGGGTACATGTCGATTAGATGGGAAGGATACTAAGAGAGTCATATGTAATTTAAAAAAACTTTATTTCTCAAAAACCCCATTTTTTATTCATCCCAAAACATCTTTTTGTAATCAAGTCTCAAGCAAGGGTTTTGGAGGGTTTTAGAGGGTTTAGACTCTTAAGGATTATTCATACAATTCTAACATTGAAACTTCAAACCAATTCCAATAATATAATGATAGGGACCTTATTCAATAAATAATAACTCCTTGGAGTCTCATTTATAGTTTTCATACTAGTGTGAGCTCTTGAAGTTAGCCTCTCAATCTTGAGAGTGCATTCTAGATAGGTCTGAGGTGAAATAGGTCAAGTTTGACCGACCCTTATCATGTATATGCAAACCATTGGATCAAAATAGTATAATTAATTACCATAAAGGTTATAAAATTAATTTTAAGGTTCATATAGTCTTGGAAGTATATTTAGACCCCTATACTTATTTAGACTTGGTCTAGGCCTAATAGGCCTGACTGTGTTCTTGTGTGTTTAGGCCACCACTAAATGTTAATTTTTCTTTACTATTTTTATAAAAATTTATCCACCTCAAATAAAACTCTACAAATCCTCCTTAAATTTTTAAAATAACTCTTATCACCCTCTCTTGCCATCATATATCTTGCTTGCAATCTTAGGTTGTTTGGGAGAGCCCTCTATTTGAGATAGAATAAATGGCACTTCCCTTATTGTATCAATAAAAATTGGAATATTGGGGGATAAAATAGGTCATAAATACCTTATTAAACAAATTTTGATGTTATTTTAACCCTTTAAAATCTTCAACACTCAAACTTCCTCAAGATAACTTATCAAGTTGATGACTATCTAGTTGAGTTGACTATCAGTTGAAGTGTTAAACTTACCCTTTATCTATCTCTTTTATTTCAAGAACATGTGAAATTTTACCTACTAGTATGAGGTTTTTATAATAATGGTCAATTAATTTGTACTTTTGTGCCAACCTCCAACTTTCACTTCTCTCCATTTGCCTAAGTCTAGTTAGTAGACTGTGTGATTGTGTTATCCACTTAGGAAAAGGATACGCCTATAGGTGTATTTCATGATAGACATTGTATATAATGCCCTGATATCTATTTGAAGTATTTTAACTCCTTTAATACTTTATTAATCTCATTCATATCATGTATATGCTAATCCAACACCCAAATATTCATGTTTAGCATACTCTAAACATACAGTCAAACTATAGGTGTTCTTTTTGGGAACAAAAAAAGGAATATGTAAGTGTTCATCTAATTCAAAACCTTACATCTCAATTCCATAATTTATCCTTAAAACTAAAATCATTTTAACTTTCATAAACACTTATGTATGCAAGGTTTTCTCTTTATATTTCATTACCAACACACTATATATTGTAGACTAATTGTAGACACCTCATTTAAGAAACCTGGGGTCCTCCTGTAGGTGATGACCTATATCAATCATTGAAAATAAACCTATTTTATTTATCTTGGAGGTATAATATCATATTTGTATCACGTAAGGTCATTTTTCTTGAAATTATGCCATTATTATATCATATTGCATTGAAAAGATTGTTTAAGCTTCAAAAATATTGTAGATGATTGAGTGTCTACAATGAAATATTGCATGAAATGGAAACCCTATCTATATTACCTTATCTTGACAAAAAAACCAATTTATCATGTTAATTAATTATTATGTGTTTGGGATATGTGTTGGAAGCACTCAAACTTGTCTATACCTCATGTTACCTTACCATGGAATATATCTCTCAAGCAACTTTCTAAAATTGAGGGAAAGGTTTTAGGTTTTTTTACCACCTTATGACTATGGTATTACCATAATTGTCCCTTTTACATTCTTAGTCTTGATTAAAGGTCTCAAGTGGCTTCAATATCTTCATCTCATCATCTTCATGCCTCTATGGATTGCACTCAGAGTCATATTAGTATGCTTGTAGGTGAACATAATATCAATGATTATGTTCATTGAAAAATTGGTTATCACAGCCAAACTTAAACTAGTTTAAAATTTCAAACTTACTATTTCATCCTTGGGAGTCTACCAACAACTTCAAAACTTTTCACTTCTTCAACAAGACTATTCAAGGCTGGTTCAATCTAACTATGTGTGATAGTCACATAGAAAAATGATTGTGTTTATGTTTCCAACTATAATATTCAAACCATGAATCTTTGAGAGTGTACACCATACAATATGAGAGTGCAAACATGTATCCATTTGTTTGAGACAACTACATGATAGATAAATCTCAGTAAATGGTGAAACTTGGTCTACAAACTATGACACAATTCTCAACTAGCAATATGAGAAATCTCTGCTCAATATTTGAATTCCAAATGTTCAAACATGACTAGTGAACATGTGATAATAATATACACACTCTCTAAAAACATGTATAGTACTTGGTTTATAAGAACCAACCTAAATAGAGAGGAAACCTTAAAGGTATGGGTATGAGTAAGTAGAAAAAAGAGAAGTCCTTATTAGCAATTTTTAATAAAGTAAAAACAACCAATCCTTTGAATCTCACCATGAATTAAAATTATAATAATATTAATACCTCTCACCAAGTTTATTTTACCTAACTCAACTCCTACTATATGTACTAAACCAAAACTAGTTGATCATTTTTTCATGCCTAGGAGAGCGATAGAGAAACATAATGGTTTTATGCCATTTTCAAGTATTTAAAATATTCTAAATCATGAAAGTGAGTTTAGTGGACCTGAAGATACACTATATAATCAACCACACATGCCATAAGTCCTATAAATTGTACAACTACACAAACTCTTCCTTTTTTTACTATTTACTTGTCTTCAATGTAGAACCTACAAGTTTTTAGTTATGATTTCCATATCTAACAATAATATGACATGGGGGACATTGAGAAACACCTTGGAACACTTATATTCTATGGTTTATCATAAAAACATATTAAATGACCCGAAAATGACCCCTAGATGACATAAGACCAACTAAGGACTAAAAATGAATATGATAAAGCTAAAGCACATTATAAATGACCCCATTAGGACTATGGGAGACATTTCACACTCTAGGGAACCCATATATAATTTTTAACTATAGGGGTTAACCTAATTTAACTTGTGGTAAAATTGGTCAACAATACCCAACTCCATAGATATTATATACAATCCTCTTGGGTAAATAATGACTTCCTCTAGGTTTATCATGACAAGCCCTTATGATGTCATAAGTCTCATCCTGTCTTACGCACCTATGGAGCACACGGTTAGGTCCAAAATTGAATAAAACACCATTAATCCAATTGAAATGAGAAATATTTCTAATTAAACATTTAATTTTCTTATGAGTAAAGTTTCAAGGAAAATTCCTTATGGCCAAGTAGTTTTCTATGTCAGTAAACCATGGTAAATGTGTTGAAATTGTGAACAACTACTTGTATACGTAAGTTTTCTTCCACTAGATTATCTTCCCCTAAAATATTCAATCTTGATAAAAATTTATATACCACATGAATTTTTTTAGGTTTATCAATAATGGTAATCTCAAACTCCTACAAAATTAGTAAGCATATAATGATCATACCTTTTGAAACTAGTTTATTCATTAAATATCTTATAGCTAAGTGATTTCTATAAACACTGTATCGAATAAAGTAGTGATTGAATTTTTTTATTTCATATATAACAACTAGGAATTATTTTTTATTAGTGGTATAGTTTCTTTCAATATGGGTGAGATTCTTAATGATATAATAGATATCATACATTCTTCCTCCACCCTTTTGTCCAAGGACTTCCCCCATATCATTATTAGAGGCATTTGTATGAATGTGGAATGGTTGAACCTTGTTAGCTCCTCTTAGGATTAGTTTAGAAATTAATTTCTTCTTTATTATTATTATTATTATCACTTAGATTTTGCACCCATATTTTTGTGGTAGCATGTTATATAGTATGAGTTGAAAACTGTGGGGAATCTAATGTCACAATGGGAACACATCCAAGATTTGGGACCTTTTTAAATTGAGGTGAAATTATAGATAATTCCAAATTCCTTTTAATAATTTTAGTGTAACTAATGCATTACCAGTTCACATCAAAATACTACTTAATGATCTTACTCCTAACTAGGTTTGACTTGTGAGGAAAAGATTTTTAGAATGAATTTTAAAATTGGAAAATGGTGATTACACCAAATGATTATAGTGTAAATTAATGATTTATTTTTATTAAAATAGTAACACAATAAATATACTGAATTATATTAGAGCACAAACTTATACAAACATGAAACCAAAGGTAATATTGGGCACTTATCATATAAGGAACAAGATTCTTTATTTTATCTCAACAAGTTTTCAAAAGGGAATAAATGAATACCATAGATGAATATTTATGATTGAAATAAGATTTAGAATTTTCAAAAATACAAAAAATATCATTTTGTACACAAATATAACATAGACAAGGAATGCAAAAATTCAATCTATTATCATTCTCCAGGTTAAAACATCTAGATCAATTATTCAAAATGTAAAATAATTTCTCCAAAAACAAAAAGATAGATGGTCTACACTAAGGTACACATACTTATAAAAGATACTCTCTTGAAAAAGAGGGAGATATAAAAACCTTACATCCATATGAAGAGAAACAAAATATGGTAACTTTATGCAAATAACATCTTCTTTAGTTTGGAATGGTATCCTTAGTGAGGTAGATGGCTGGAACAAGAAACATGCAATTGTTGGGTGCTTCAACAAGTACTAGAGGAGTGGAGAAATCCATGGGAATATTCATTAAAATGTCCCCTTTATTTGATTTCATCTGACATTAACTTTTCCAAGGAATGAGGTACCAAAATGATATAACACTTAGTTAAGATGAATGCTTTTAGGTATTTTAGGTTATAACTTACAAAACCTAATTTATATTTTTTAATTGAGAAATTTATAATTTTTTAAGCCATTCAACTTGAAAAAAATGGATGTGTAAATTACAACTTGAGTTTTTTCAAGTTAAGCAAATCAAAAATTTTCAAAAGGAAAAGTGTAAATTACAAATTTCACTTTTACAACTTGAAGCGTGTCAAAAAGATACTTGAAAATTATAAGTGACTCTTTCTCTAAAAGAGCTACCAAAATGATAGTTGAAATTTATAACTTTTATTTTTATATTATTTCTTACAACAAAGAAATTTAATTTATATAATGTATTTTTACAATTAATTGAAATAATTAGTCTACAACCATGACCTCTAAAGATTCATTATACTTCTTTTCTTGTATTTTTGTAACGTAAGCATCAAAGCTTCTAAATATCTCTTGGAGATGATATTCATTAGGAAAAAATTAATAAATGTTGATTATCTCAAATTCTACCATTATTTCAAAGAATTCTATAGATGTAGACCTATATACTTTAGTGTCTTTCCCCATCTAATCTAGTGTATTGTGATACCTAATGAATCGGTTGATGGAGCTTAGGTTTAACATTATATCTCATGTTGAATCTCTCTTGACTACTACTTTGAATTTGTCATGAACCTATTAAAATGAAAATATTTGATCTTGATGATCCATTTCTTCACATTACAATTTACCAAGAAAATACTCAATGTCATAGATTGTATATGTGGCCTTATCACATGTAGCCTTAGTCTTATTAATACTCTCAGTGAGTATCCTAATTCTAAAATGGGCTGCCCTATCCATATCCCCATGATCTACGTCACTTTTAAATATCTTATTTAAAATGAGGGTCTCAATCTCAATCAGGTTAATAAATTGTAATTTTGGGAATAATAGGTTCAACTTTTCAATCTCTTCCTCATATTTCTTATTATGCTTTCAATGATGCTCGATCATATTTTAAAGTCTTTAAATAGCCCATTGATAACTCAATTACTCTATTTCATTTTATGATAAGCTCCTCATCCCACTATTTTGTGTCCCTTCCCATAATTCTAATCTCTATCTCTACTTCAAGTGTTTATTTGTTTGGTAATGGAGTAAGAGACTTATTTGGTTAGGTTGTTATCTCTATAAAATTCTTTAGAGAAGTTGTCAATTTCTCAACTTTATTATTAAATTAATCATTTGTGATCTTGTCACTATCCATATTCTCAAAAAGAGATCTAATGTTTGACTAAAAATTATGTTTTAGGCCTTATATTATAGGACAACCTAGGTGCACTTTGGATATTCAATAATCCCCCACCATTAGATTTTTATTGCTAGTAGGAGAACTATAATTTCCACATATCTCTCCCCTACTAAATCATTTGATATGTTGAATATGGTTCTGGGGCCTACCTTTGATATTTTGTATGCCTCTAATAGACCAAAGTCAAATGTGTTGGGTGACACCATTTGCTTCTACTTATTTATCACTGATTGTGCTAGCTAGCTTGGGGTAGTATCTTATGAGTCTAAAACTATCATTTGTGAATATATATCTATAATTTATACATTAGTGGTTATTATGACAAGTGTTTTATTTATCACTGATGTTACTAGTAAATCCTTGACTAAAGATTTTGCTATCTCTTTCCCCTTTGTGGGTTGAGAAGCCATAGTTATATCATTGGGTCCTTCTATCTCCACCTCTTGGGTGGGGGCTTGGGTTACTAATGGAATGGAAGAGATGCATATTTGAATGGGTAAAGTGGGTATTAATATGCTTACTATGGGTGTGGGAGATGGGAATGACATAAGTGGAGGGGCAGGCATCAGTATTTAAAATAGGGGAATCTATGGAAGTGTGGAATCTAGGGAAATGAATGAATTAATGAAGGTGGTGGGAACACTCAGAGTTGATGAAATGGGGAATGTTATGGGAGATGAAAATGAAGTAGTAGCTACCCTATTGGTTGGGATAGCTAGTGGGATTGTAGTCAAGATGACTAAATCCATAGTTATATACTATTTGGTGGTGTTAGTGATTAATAAAGTAGTAGTGAATATGGGATATGAGGTGGAAGTGATTGTATAAGAGGGAGGTGAAGGTTAAGTCTAAATTTCCACATGTATTGATTGGATTTATACCAAGGAAGTAACTTACACAACTGGTTTATGTGAAGGTATAATCACTTTCACTAGAGTACTAGTGGAAATAAGAGGAGTAGCTATTTGAGATGTTTAAGTAGTGAAAATAGGAGGAGGGATTATTATGGTTATTTAAATAATAGAGATAGGAGGGAGAAATATTTGTGCTTGAGTAGTAGCTATGTATTCAAGAGAAGTTGTTATTAGCTAATCCATTTGTTGTGTTGTTGCCTCTTGGCTACTGTATTGACCTATTTTAGCCTTTTATCTCTTCTTCCATTTATGTGTTATAATTAGCTTGTGTACCTAATCTAATAGGGTTCCACTACTAGAACCCTCTGTTGTTATTTACACACCCTTCTCCTTCACCTCTCTCAACTTATCATTGATACTCAGGGTCTCCTTGGTAACATTGAACCCTTTTCTCCTTAGCTATTTGATTATTCTATTTATTACATGAGTGGTCCTATCCTTCAATGAGAAGGATTTAGGTATGGACCACCTGATTAGTGAAAGAGTTTGGGAATAGATCTTAATATCATAGTATACCCTATTAACTAAAGATTCATCATATTATAAGTCCTTAGGGATTAATTCCATGTTGTAAGTTTTGGTTTGTTCCAGGGTCATCCTACAATAATCTCTCAATCTCACTTCTTCTTTATCTTACATGACTTCCCAATAATATTCATACAAATGAACATGGGAATATGTTGTTGTACCCAATATATTGATAATATGGCTAGTCACATCATAGAATATAATTGAATTGAGAGCTCTTAGGATAATTTGAGTCATCTATATATCTACACATTTCAATTTTGATAGGGAAAGGCATGTATACCTCCTTATGTTGATGGGGAAGTGGATCCCTGACTTATGTTTGCTTGACAACAACTTGTCAGTCTCTAAAAGCTAACTCACAAGTGTTATTAAGTCCCATCTATCACTTACATACTTAGGAAGGGTGTAAGGACAAAATTTGAAACCTCCCACTCTAATATATGAATATGTTGGGAATTTAATGAAATATAATCCCCAATATGTGATCTCATAAGTTGAAGCATAAGAGAATCTCCTCTTTTTTATTTCCTTATCAAACATAATTATTATGAAATATATGAAAGCATAATTGATCCTTATGAAATGTTTCTTGCTATCCTCAATAGTAAGGTTAGAATAGTAGTTAAAAACATTATTGACCTGATTAGGCATTATGTTTAATCCTAATAATTCCCTTCCCTTTGCTAATATGTAGACCAAATATGAGGTCATGTAAAAATTCCCTATATTTTGGACTTACATAAATTGTTTGTGGATGGAGTCAAAAATAAACTAGGGCCCATAGATATACTATTTATTTTGGTGGATCACCAAAATGTACTGGTACATCTAATACTTATAGTTCTTGGTGACTGGGTTCCCAATAACTCTATGCAATAGTATGATTATATCACCCACTTCATTTTTGAAGTCTATTTTTTCTAGGGTTTTATGTAGTTTTGTAGATGTGGTGTTAAGGGTTTTTAATTATTTTTTTTTTAGAAATTACAAACATATAGTATTATTATCTCGATAAAAATTCTTTGAAGATTTATGGGTTATATCAATATAATTCTCATATTCTAGAATTAGGAACATGATATCTATAAAATCAAGGTCAAGGTTCAGAATATTTTACCCTTTATCATTCACTAATTATATCTTCTCTTCATCATAGTGCTTTGTTAATATGAGAACAAGCTCAGGGCTCTATACTAATAGTGGGAAGGCTAATGCCTAGGTAAATCCACTATCTTAAATTCTTTAAATCCAATCATTCTTGAGTTTACTCTATTCCAAAAACTAGCTAACTCTATGTGACCTAGATTTGTGTCTATGATCTCATTTGTATTGGAGTGCAGGATAAGTGGGACACCAAGTCCCCTTGACTAAAAATTCATTTCCTCTCTAGACATAGGTTATGGGAAAATTGGTGTGGAAAAAATAACTATAGAGTTGGTAGGTTTTGGACTTGCAATAGCAGGTAAAAACTTTTGGTGGGGTTTATACTATGTATTTGCAGCTAAAATTTTTGATGGGTTTTGGAATTAAATAATGCACTTGTAAAGCTTGATTAAATTTCTAGTGGTGTTTAGGTTTATAAAAATAAGTTATATCTCTTATGGGGATTTGGAGTTACTTTTTGCAATGGTAAATCTATAGGGTCTAGAGTTACTTTTTACACTACAAAATTATGTGGGGTTTGTGAAGACAATTTTAGGAAATATTCTATATTTTAATCAATTTTATCAAACCCTATTTTTCTTACAAACATTAGTAATTGATTGGATGATCCCTTTTTAACAAGCTTTTAGAATGTAGACAAGAAAAAATTGAAGGAAAGTAAACAAAAAAACCCTAGTTTCACAGGTAAAAATGGAAATCTATGGGTTTTGAATAAAATAGTAATGTTTTGATGGAAAACATAGGGAAAAAAAATAAGAATACCATTATTTGCAAAGGATGATAATGGAGGTTATGGCTTTGTGAAAAATTGGTGAGGCATGGTTTGGTGAGTGCTAAAAAAACTTCTATATATATAGATCTCCAAAATTGATTTTTCTATGTTAAATAATAACTTCCAAAAAAATTATTAATACAACCCTGTAATAAATGCTATATAGGTCAGTGGTTGGAAAAATGGTAGGGAGTGGGATTTTAGAGTTGTCATGAACTTTTACAAGTTTTTAAATTTTCTATTTACATCTAGATTACCATTTTTCACTGATTGACTTGGTGACATGGAAGTGATAAAATGGAACTCAAGTTACAATTTACAACTATACAAGTTTTAAAGTGCAACCAAGGTTTTGGTTTCTATAGATAGGGCAAACAGTGGAAAGCAGAACTTTAATTGCACTTTTCATCTTTTCATGTTACAATATGCAACTAGAGTTGTGGTTTCTATGGGTAGGGTAAATGGAAAAAGGTAGGACTCAAGTTGAAATTTATAACTTTTCAATTTGCAAAGTGCAGTTGGAGTTCCTATTTCTATAGATGTAGTTAATGATAGAAAGTGGGGTTCTACTTATAATTTGAAAATTTGCAAGTTGAAAATTATAGTTGAACCTCTAACTTCCATTGGTTATATGAAAAGTGGGAAATAAAGGTTTAGGTGCAATTTTCAAATTTTTAAGTTACAAATTACACCCACATCTGCAATTTATGTTAAGTATTGAAAAGGGTTTCCTGGGTCACATGAAGCTTTTTCCCAAAAAAATGATGTGTCTCCCTTATGGTAAAATATATTTTGACATTTTTTGGCACAAAAATAGTAATAATTACTTCAAAGGCTTGTTGACATTTTTCATTCCATAGGAACTCACTTTATTTGGTAAGTAGGGAGAACATAGGTGAAACTATTTTTCTTAAGTCTTCTATAAAATGTCAATAATACCTTGCATGTCTTAATAAAAATTTGTTATCAATATGATTTTTAAGAGCAGGTAGATTAGAAATAAATTTAATCTTTTTAGGTTCCACTTGTATTCCCTAGGCTGAGATGTGATGTCCTAGAACAATTACTTAGTCAATCATTATTAAACATTTTTCATGACTCAAAGATAGTTTATGCTACTCACATCTAGTTAAAACTTTTACTAGGTTTCTTAAAGCTTCATCAAAATAACCACCATTAATATTAAATTCATCCATATATAATTTTACACAATCATTGGTTAGATCAACAAATATGGCTAAGACTACCCTTTAAAAAGTGATAGGTGCATTACATAGGCCAAAAGGTAACACTCTATAGGTAAATGTTACCCAAGGTATGTAAAGGTTGTCTTATCCTAGTATTTTTGGGTTACCCTTATCTGATTATAACCAATAAGCCCATCTAATAAGGTAAAATAATTCTTCCCATCTATATTATCTAACACCTAGTCTATGAAAGTCAGAGGAAAGTAATATCTCATGGTGGATTTATTAAATTCTCAATAGTCTATACATATTATACATTTGAAATTATTCTTGGGTATTATCACAAGTTGTGAGACCTATGAAATCTTTGATATGTGGTAAATAAATCCCACTTATAATAAATTTTATTCTCTTATTTAACTATGTCTCTTAATGACGGGTTGATTTTCCTCTGAGGCTATCTATCTAGTTTAATGTTTTCAGTATATATATGATGAGTGCACACACTTGGGTGAATACCCTTCATGTAACTATAATACCATGTAAAGGATTTTTTTTGGTTATTAAAGATATCAAAAACATTAATTTATTACTCATTTTTGAGCTAATTGTTTATGTTTAGCATTTTCTAGGTTAGATAATTATTTACTTAGTTTCTAGGTAGATGGATATGACCTACCTAAATTCACTGATAAAAGAGTTTAGAGGGTAAGGGTGTGGTAACATCATATGTATAGTTGTGATATATTTCAATAAATTTTCCCCTTATGAAATCACTTTTGTTAGTGGACAACAAAAAATTGTTAAAAATGCATCTTAACTATTTTGTGCCCATTTAACAATGCTCTACTAAATGGGTGTGTGGTCATACGTGCCATCATGAGTGGATAATCTATTTGAATTTTTTTCATTGGATGAAGTTTCATAATTTGAATCTAGCCTAATGGGAATTCTATATAGCTCATTATATCTCATATAAACTATTGATAAGTGTTGCCTCTTAGTTATATATTGCATTACATTTAATAGTTAAGGTCTCATCTAAGTAGAAAATGAGTTCAATTGTATTTTGTTTGTATGTGATACATTATTGATTCTCTATCTTGTTATTTTTGTATAACTTGGATGAAATGAGTATAGTTTTGCATACATATATCTATGGTAGGAGTTTTTTTATAAGTCATTAACAATTTTTGGCAACACCTTTTTAGCAATAGTTTTGAAGACTCGACACAAAACATAGTGAGCTATGAAGATCCTTATTCGAGATCTAAAGATCTACATAATTATCTCCAAAGATGATCCATAGAGCTATGAATATGTTCTATTGAAGCTCTAAAGATATAACAAGTAGATCCAAAGGCATTCTCTTAAATCTTTAAAGATCCACCTAGGAAGCTCTAAAGACATTCTAACAAAGCTTTGAGGATATTATGATGAAACTCTGAAGAACTATCTACCATGATCCAAAGATGCCTAGGTACACTCTAAATATTCCCATCTATATTATAAAAATTAATATAACAAATCCAAATATATCTACTATACATATATAGATTTTACCTCTTTAGATATATTCTTTTAGACATTACTATTCATAGTAATAGTCTAAAATGATCTAGATATAAATGAATTTCTATTTGATAAATATGGACATAATTTATTTAGACATATGTTAGTTAAAATCAATATATTATTATTTGAATCAATTCCAACACCTCTTATAAGCATGGGATCTGATTCCTATATCTTCTATTTAAAATAAATAGATTTTGCTATTTAGATCACCATATTTTGTATATTGAGAATAGTCATTGAGATGTGATTTAAATACATGTATCCTTATCATTATAGGTTAATAGAGAGTAAATAAAATTAGGAAACATTCAAGTGTTATATTGTAGCAGAATTTATAGCATATGTATACATTCCTTTTGATAATGAATTATTAATAAAGTACAACATTCTATTCCACTATTGAGTTAAAGTTGATCCTATTCTGAGGAAGGAGCAAGGTCCCACTTTTCTCTAAAGATTAGCACAATTGGTATTTCTAGCTTATAGTTTAAAAGTGTATTTATTTTGATAAAGGTATATTTCCTTTATAATGCAAAGTATGATTTCCATTTTAAATGCAAAGTTTGTTTCAGTTTAATGCAAGTGAGTTTCCTTTATGTAAAGTGTGTCTTTCAATTATCATAAGAGTAAAGTTAATAGGAAAGTTCATTTACTAAAAAACTCATCCCCATATTCATAATCTATTAGGAAGTAGTCTAGGTGACAATAGGCAATCAAAATTATCACATTCTAAAATACAACACTATCCTACCCAATCGAGCAAGTTGATTGAGGACATTGTAGTATCTTATGCCAAATTTTTAAGTTTTGGAGGTTGATGGGGTGAACCAATGAATCCTTTTAACAAGGAATGCCATAAGGGATATTCAGTTAGCAAAACTTTCTAGATTTACCTTTTCTACAGAATAAGATTGGAATCTTGTTTATTACCCTTTGGATTTAGACATCAACAACATAGTAAACACACCCAAAAAAACAAAATGTTAAATTAAATATCCAACATCTCATTGTATATGTCCTTGGACACTAGCCCTGGATAAAATGACACCAATCTATTGATTGGTTAAATGAAAAGTATATTGATAACCTATCATTTTTGGCACCATTATTGAGGACTCTTAATTAATAATTAATAAGTTTTAGTGAGATCCTATATTAGAGTTATAGAGAGAAAATTCAAAAACATTCAAATACCCCAAAAATATAAAAATAATCAAGGACTTATTAGATTTATGAATAGCCTAAGAGATTCTCAAGGATGATTTATCTCTAAAGACTCCCAAATAAAACCAAAAGAAGAGAGGATTTTATCCTTGCTAAAAAGATCAATAAGTTAAAGAAAGGAAATTGAAATCTATATATAATTTTTTTTATTCCTCTCTTGAAAAAGGTTCATCCTCTCAAACAGGTCCTACAAGAGGAATTCTATTCATGTCATCTTCTCCCATAGGAAGAATTGATCTTGAGGAACCCCTTTATGTAAGAATCAAATTTAATCCACAAGATCTACAAGAAGAAGATATAATCACCAATGAATATTATCCTCCTGAGCTATTAGACCATAGGTTGAGAACCCAAGAAGATAACTTGAAATAGATTGATAATAAAAGATGGGTAGAAAATATGGGATACAATCATGCACATGTAGAAAACCTTGATAGGCAGCCTCAACATGACAAATTTTTTCCTATCCAATCATCTTGCATCCTAGTGACACAACCTACATGAAAAGTATCTTGCCATCTATTTTACCTACTTTTAGAGGTAAATCCTCAAAGAATCTAAATTAGTTCCTCTTTGTATTTCAAGTTCTCTACCAAACATATGACTATGCCATTGACAATCAAAAGTTGAAGTTATTCCCATATACACTTAAGGATGCAATCATGAGATGGTTCATGGGCCTTGAAGGTAATTCTATAATTACTTTGGAAGAAATAGAAATTGAATTTATTGATAAATATCAGGATTAATGTAGAGTTAGAGAACAAAAAGAAGATATTTTCAAGATAAAACAAAATGAAGATGAAACCTTAGAATATTACCTCGATAGGTTTATGTGTGCCCATAGATGGATTGTTTACCAAATCATAGAGGAGGTAATCAAGATAGTCTTTCTTAAATGCCTAGATGATGATGCACATGATGTTTTGAACCTAATGGGAAAGGGTGACATTGACAAGTTAACCTTTCATCATATTTATGTATTATGTACTAACTATTCTAAGACAAGACCTAGGATAAGAAAATCATGGTTAGGAAAATTTCCTATAATTTGCCAATTAATGGAAGAATTTACTAATTTCAAAACAAATATTCTAGTATAATTAAAAACCACCTTAGATGATCTCAAAGCAAATGCCAATGCCACCAACACTGAATACTTATCATTATATTATCCTAGATGTAGGCTTAAATACATGGTAAAAGACTGTCCTTTAGATAAAATAGAGATATGTGGTATTTGTCACCTAGATAATAACACCAATAACTAAAATCATCTTTTTATAATGAGAAACTAGGTAAAACAAGTAGTATTGAGGAAGTGAACTTTATCCAAAGATAAGGAAACTAGTACTCCCAACCTCAAAATCAATTTGGTCCAAGATTTTCACCCAATCCATAGATGACACCATGGGATGGATAAGTCACACCATAAATGTGGGGACCACCACTACAACCACAAATTTGGCATACTCAAGAATAGATGCCATAAATATGGGGGATGCCTCAAAATCATTTACAACCTTGGGCACATCATCAAAACCAATAATCACATTAGATATAATAGTCACCAACTCAATGTCCAAATCAATAATGGTCTCATAATCAAATATAGATAATTTTTCCTCCATAGTAGGCTTTGATGCCTTCATAACCTCATCCACCACTAATTGATCATCAAGTTAACTAACCACAGTTACTTACCCAACTAGTGGTAAATCCTAAGAATAGGAAAAATACTCCTATTTATGGAGCTAATCAAGAAAGTAGTGTTAAAATTGGTTCAATTGAGTGTAATAATATTCAATTCAAGTTAGGAAAGGTAGTAGGAGATTCACCCATTACCATAATTAAAATTCCTAATGATGAACATAATCCTAAGTCGCCTGAAGTCTAAGAACCAAATGAAAATAGGGTAGAATCCACCAAAACTTCAATCACGCCAACCATAATTCAATATCTCCCTATTTTTCCATTTCTTAATTGATGCAAGGATTAAGAAAGATGAAGATATAAATTCCATTGTTAAGAGATATTAAGGATATTCTTGAATTGAATCAAATAATTAAAGGATTGTGCGTCAAATCACCAAGTATAAAGAAACAATATCCTAAAATAATTCAAGTAATTGGAAAAAATTGTGATTTAATAGTAGGAAACATACTTGTTAGCAAATATGAAGACCCTAGTAGTCACATGATGACTGTGATAATTAGGAATAGGCCCAAACTAAATTTTCTTATAGATCTATGTGATTCCATAAACATAATGACTATCAAAATAGTATAATCTCTATCCCTCACAAGGATTTAGCCTACCACTAAATTTTTTCAAATGGTAGATCAATCCTATATTATGCCTAAAGTAACCATATAAAATGTTCTAGTCACCATAGAATCCTAGGAATACCCTATAGATTTCATGATCCTTAAACTTAAACCCAAGAAGGTAGGGTATCTAATTATTCTTAGAAGACTTTGGTTAACTACATTCATAGCACAAATTGACTATAGATCTGATTATATGACCATTTATAATGGAATAAATGTGAAACAAATATCCATTTATCTACCTATTAGACTTTTAATGAATCTTTATGAACATATGTAGGTAGATCAACTTGAAAAAAATTAGAATAGTGTGTCTTCCTTAGCCATGGTTACTATAAAAGAACATGTCTAAGAATTTGAAGAAAAGATAATATAAGATTTAGACTAAGTCAGCCTAGCTTTGAACTCTGATAGTCTATCTCCAATATCTAATAGCTTAGTTATAAAGTATGAAATCATAGCTATAAAGATTGATAGCTGAGCTCCAAAGACTGAAACCTTAAATCTGAATACTAATAGCTTAGATCTAAAGATGAACAATCATGAATGGGAATAATTTAGCTTCACTAATGAGAACTAAAACAATGTTATAACTCCCCCAAACATGTTATCTAGTCCACAAGATATCCAACAAGCCATAGTTGACTAGGCTCAAGAGGGGAAAAAATCATTTTTAAATGCTTTTCATTGTCCACTGACCACTCTACTCTCCAAAAGTGAAACCATTTACAATTATGTGGTTAAATTTCACATGCTACTACCATATCCATGTTCATTTAATTTTTTTATGATTTAATACAAGTAGGTAAATTCCATCATTCTAGGTACTAAACAAATTTCAATCCATACTGATAAACTATTGAATATCAATACCTGGTTAACTAACTAGTAAGAAAGTAAAGTGTTTGATGTATTGGTGTAACTCATAAAATCCTTCACATGGGATTATAGTGATATGAAAATAATAAATCTTAGTGTATGTACCCATCACATTTACACCGAAGTTGTTGGACCAGTTAGATAACCATAATGGAGAATTAACCTAGCCTTGAAAGAAATCATAAAGATAGAGATAGAAAAACTATTTGAAGTTGGTTTCATTTACACCATATCTGATAGTCAATGGGTTTCACCTCTATTCATTATACCTAATAAGAATATAAAATGGAGAGTCTACGTATATTACAAAGAACTAAATAAAGCCACTATGAGAGATTACTTTCTTTTGCCTTTTATTGATCAAGTTTTGGATAACTTGGTAGGAAAGCATCAATTTTATTTCTTAGATGGGTTTAATGAATATAATCAAATTATAATATCCCCTAAATATCAAGATAAAACTTAATTTACCTACCCCTAGATAATATTTGCTTATACAATCCTTCTTTTTGGATTGTACAATGCACTTGCTACCTTTCAAAGAATAGTGTTAGCCATATTTTCTAATCTTACAAATGATTGTGTAAAAGTATACATGGATGACTTCACTATCCATGGCAACACATTTAATGAAGCCTTGAAAATTTTATATAAATTTATCACTAGATTTAAATAATACCAAGTATCCTTGAGTCATGAGAAGTGTGTAATAATGGTTGATGAAGGGATAGTCTTAGGACATCATATCTCTTCTTAAGGAATACAAGTTGATCCTAAGGAGATTGAGGTAATTTATAGTCTCACATTCCTCAAACATAAATATATGTCAAATTTTTTCTCGATCATGTAGGATATTACAAAAGATTTATTGAAGACTTTAGTAAAATAGATGCACCTATGTTTTCATTACTAACAAAAGATAGTGAATTTGTATTGATGATAAGTGTCAAGAATATTTTGAAACAATAAAAAAACTTATGAATGCTCTACTTTTGAAATTACTTAATTGGGAATATCCTTTTCATATTTATACTAACGCTTCCAATAATGCACTAGGGGAAATTCTAGGTTAAAGAGAGGAGGAAGGAAAAATGTATGCCATTTATTATCCCAACAAGAATATTACTCCCATAGATAAAAATAATAATGCCATAGAAAAATAATTTCTTTTTGTTGTTTATACCATAAACAAGTTTAGACATTACATTATTGGTTATTAGGTATTTATTTATATAGATCATTTAGCTATTAAGTACTTAATGAATAAATCGGTAGTAGGTGGTAGAATTATTAGATGGATACTATTATTGAAAGAATTTTACATTATTATTACAGACAAACCCACAAAGTATAATGTTGTTGTTGACTTTTTGTCTATATTTATCACTATAGGTAAATATGAACCTGTGGAGGATTCTTTTTCAAATGAATATCTATTTTCTATATCTACAAACTCATCATGGTTTTTAGACATGACAAATTTCTTGGTAACAAGGAATTTTCCTCATTCCTTTAATTATAAATAAATAAAACATTTGATTAAAACTATTTCAAATTTAAAATGGTTTAAAGGCATGTTATTTAAAAATATCCTCATCATGTACTTTGTAGGTATGTTAGAGAAGATGAAATGTTTGACATCATAACAACATGCCATAGTGAACCAGGAGGAGGACATTATTTAGCAAAAAGGATCATTTATAAGATACTTGGGGAAAGTTATTATTTTACATCTCTTTATAAGACTGTAAAAAGGTTTGTATGGCAATGTGATCCTTGTCAAAGGGTGGGTAAACCTACTTTATCCTTAGAAATGCCTTTCCATCCTTAAATAATTTGAGAACCATTTGAGAAATGGGGTTTGGATTTTGTTGGAAAAATCAACCCACCATCTAAAAAAAAGAATATTTATTAGTATGTATTGATTATGTTACTAAGTGGGATGAAGTGTAGGCACTCATCTTTGCTCACAAGGAAATGGTTGTTGATTTACTATATCATAGGATCATGTTGAGATTTGTATCTCTTAGATCTATTATTTTTTATCAAGGGCCTCAACTCATGTCTAACATGATCAAGGATTTTACATAATTTAAAAAAATCAATCATTGAAAATTCTCACCATATCACCCACAAAATAATGGGAAAGTGGAGGACACTAACTAAGAGATTAAAAACATTATGACCAAAATAGTGAATAATAGTAGTAAAGATTGGGTAGATAGAGTACCTAAAGTAATTCGGGCATATAATAAAACATGGAAGACTATCACAATATTATTTCCATATGAACTTGTATTTGGATAGAAACCTTTGTTGCTATAGAGTTTGAACTGTAGATATTAAAGGCAATAGCTGATATAGGAATTAATTTTGATGAAACACAAAAGGAAATAATCATGCAACTTAATGAGTTGGATAAACTAAGAATAGATGTACCCACTCAAACTAGCATGATATAGAAGTGTCAAAAAAATTGGCATGGTGTTCATATTATAAAAAAAACCCAATGCACTTCTATTTGACTCTAAATTCCAAAATTTCAATGGTAAGATCAGGACAAGATGATTGGGGCCATACTTGATCAAAACTATAAATAGTAATGGATTTGTCTAATTTCAACCAATTGATGGTGACCAAAGGATAATTTTGTTGAATGGTCATATACTTAAAGTGTATAGGAGACCTCTCAATAGGGAATAATTCATTAAACATAATTAAAACCAATTTTACCTTATATAAGAACTTGGTTCTTTCACTAGGGTTGAATGATTTCCATAGTAGACATCTAATAAGGGGGTGTTGAAAAATAGGAAATGACATTTCTCCTCCCTTCAAAAATTAAAAATATAAAAATAAAAAAAATTATAAAAATAAAAATAAATTAATTAAAAAAACCACTAAAAGTGAAAACCAAAAATAACACTTTTTAGATGAAAATTTTGCAATAAACATGAACTATTGTCTTGTTAGCTAACTTATCTTCTCAAAATTATTTATCCTTACAGGACACATGAAAAATTTAGGAGATAATCATGGATCCTTATAGCATAAGTACAATTTTAATTCCTTACCAATAGATTAGACATTTTCTATTTTATGATCTACATGTATGACCATTAGGTGGACAACACTTATAAATATGGATAAGTTCCTTTGATGCCACTTGGATGTGACTTAATTCAGTACTATTTCTTAATTTCAAGACTTGATGTGCAGTTATTCCAAAGACCTTTTCAAAAGATAAGTCTTAATGAAAAATAATTGCAAATATCATTTCAAGTGCTGCCAAGTATGATTTATCATGACACATAATTGGTTTTGACCCTAAATATACTCCATTAAAACTTTGATAACTCCAAAGTGCTTGGCCATCATATCTATTAATATTTTGTGTTACTTATCAATTATACATGTGACACCCCTTTATCCCTTTATGTTTATTCATTTCCACATCATGTCCCAACTTCCTTACCCTACTTAGTACTTTGTTCAATTTTAAACTCAGTTTTGCATTGTGCAAGCAAGTTTTTGATAATGCTATAGATAACTAAAAATATGGGGGGTAAAAAGAGAAGTAAACCAAAGTTGATATAAATTTATTTACAAGATGAATATTCTAGATTTGTTTTTGAAACAATAGGATGGCTCAATTTCTTGAAGACATTCTAGGGTTTTCAAGAGAACATTATTCAAGATTTTTTATAAAAAAAATTGATGAAGATCATTCTATAATATAGGGTGAACATATTCCTTTTAGTTCTTCTATTATCAGTGAACTTTCTAGGATTCATGAAGAAGGAATGGTTTTTACTAAAAAAAATGATTTTTGTAGATTTGATTCAAATTTTCATTAATGGAAATAAACCCCATATTAAATTGGCCAAGACTCCATAAGGCATTGATAGAGGGATCACTCAAGATAGTCTTCCACCTCCATGGCATAATGTAGCATATTAGATCATGAAATACCTCACTTATGATGGATAGTTCACTATGGTTGGTGGTAACACTATGTGACTTCATATTCATCTAAATAAAGGAGATACCAAAGATAAGTGCTAGATAAACCTATCTTCTTATCTTGATCATGCTCTCCATCATGTAGCTCAAAAATTGAAAATGGGTATAGGGTCAATTAAACATCATGGTGTAATTCATCTCATATTTTAACACCATTTATTAAAGAAACCAAAGGGTGAGAAAGCTTGGTCTTCATTTCTTAAAAATTTACTCAAAATTCATGGTAAAAAATTGTAACATCCTATTTCTCCTCCCATGACAGAAAGAATAGAGGAAGGTCCTTCTTTGGTCCCTATAACTCTAAAGATGTTGTAAAAGAGGTCAAAAATGAAAATGAGGATTTTAACAAAAAACCCTACCTATATGTCAAACCTCAATGAAGTTGTTAGTTTATTCTCTAAGAGCAAGAAGAAGGTGAGGTACAAGTAGATAAAATTTTGGGTAGTTCAAGCTTAACTTCTCCCATAGAAGTTATCAATGTTGAGTATATAATTAAGGAAATAAAAACCCCTATACAAGAGATTGCACCTGAAGAAGAAAGACCCTTACCTTCCATAGTTGAAAAGGGTAAAGATCCAGTCATGGAAGAAGCTATATCTTGTCCTTATCATGTTCATAAAGATAAAGATTTGCAACATGTTATGACCCTATCATGACATAAAGAAACTATTTGGCAATAAAAAGTAGAGATTTATTTTCTTAGATTGACCTTGCAAGGTAAGGACCAAACCATTTCTAGTTTATGAAAGTGAGATGAAGATTTTGTTACCCAGGTTCGATCACAAGAAGTGATTATAACATTAGTTAATGTTGAATAAACTATAATTCATAATCAATTATTTTCACAATCTCATGAAATTAAAACTTTACAAAATTCCCTTGAAATTAAGGATCCTTAGATTAATAATCTACAACACTATATTTCTAGTAAGGATGCATTGTTTTGTCAACAAAACACTCACATACAAGAGATGATAACTTAGAATGCTAAGTTGCAAGCTACCATACAAGATATGCATAAGGAAACAAGAGAGATAACTATAAAAATTAAAGAAATCACAATACTTATTTCTCCTTTTCCTCTATCCCTTCATGAGATTATTTTAATTTGGAATAAAGTTCAGAACAAGATTTATAAGTTAGAAGTAGATAATGTTATAATCAAAACAAATTCTTAACAATAGTTGTAGCAAGCTTAGACTTATATTCAAATTATTAGTGAAATTACTGAGAAATTATTATCTTTCACAAATTATTCTTATATGTATGTTTTATTTCTTCATGAATAGTTTTTATAAGTGGCAAATGTAATTTATTTCTCTTGGTTCCCCCATGTCATAGAAGATGAACACATATTCATGGATATCTTTCTTTAAAGCACTACAAAAAGACAAGATCAAATTTTTGAGTTTATCTTTGTAACATGTTATTGGGACACTAATTTGGATTTTTAGTTAACTTGTTTGTGGGAGAAACATATATGTTCTTTCCTTTCCACTAGGATAAATCAAACTACTTGGGAGCAAGCACATAATCAATTCTTAGAACTACATAATATTATAGGATTATGTATAAGACCCTAGTTTCTAAAATCTTTCAAACTTCTTACTGCCTTCTAGCTTTTGCATCACATGTTCATGAAAGACAAGTATCATGAGTTGTTAAGAGAAAATGTTTCAACCTTCTGAGATTTTGTTAGCCAAAATTCATCTAGCTCTATTTTTTGACCAAATTTGACCTTACATGTCAAATTGGGACCCATGTAGATAAAAAAAATGTTTATGTGTTATAGGGGTCTAATTTTATGTCAAAAATTATATCATAGGTCATTTGATGTCATTTAATGTCATATTAACCTTGGTCATTAGTCATTTTAGTTTTATGTCTTTTTTAGTCATTTTAGGGGTCAAAATGGAGCATTAAATGAATTGTACAACCTCATTTGGAAATTTGAAGGTTTTAAGGGGTGATTTAATGTTATATGTGTATTCATATGTCTTAGTGACTATTTATAACTGAAAAGTGGTAGGTTCCTTAGAAAAAGACTAGTTTTATTGGAGAAACTAAGTATTTAATGATGTGTATATAATTTTATAGACTTATATAGCTAAAGGCATTTTAATATTATCCATTGGTCATACATACACTGAATTTAGTGATAAAATTGATTATAAAATTCAATAAATGAATAAATTTGCTTATCTCTTCTTTCACTAGGCTTGGCAAGCAAGAATGGCCTTTAGGTTTGTACTTGGTATAGTCAACAAGAGAGTTTTCAAGAAAAATTATCTTATGGGTGTATTTTAAACTCATTAATATTCCATTTTATGTTTATTTTTAGAGGAATGGTGGTTTGTTCTTTATGAACCATTCCTAAAAAGTTAGATGATCTATTTTGCTTGCTAATCTATGCAGTCTATAGGTTTTACCTTGGTTTGTGAAAGTCCATACAATTCACTTGATAATTTTGTTTTTAGATGATGTTAAATCCATATTAAAATTATTACCATTATTTTTTTAGTGTTTCAAGGTGTTTAGATATGCAGATCATCTCATGTTATAAGAGAAGGTACCATTCTATGTTATTGGTAAGTTTCTACTATCTCCAAAACCTTCATTATTTGGTAATGTTTTTAGAGGGTGGGGATAGGTTAATTATCATGTTTTACATGTATTATAAATTCAATCACATTTAAATATTATCCTACAAAGCAACATTTCATGAATTGCAGTCATATACCACACATACTCACAGTCTGCCATGAAAGTGCATCTACAGGTTCTTGAAAGGGAAAATCATGTTGAAATGAGTCTATTTTGATTTGTTATAAATCTTAAAAATTCTAAGGGATTTAATTTAAAAATTTGAATTAGGTACATGATTATTTAAATTGAGACTCATCTTCACTTCCTAAGCACACAGTCTACCTGCTACAATTCAATATTCAGCTATAGGAGTCTCCCTGATGACATCATGTTGATATGGAAAAATTGAGAGATGTTTTAATATTTTAATATTTATAGAATGAATTTAAACACTTGGTTAAATAATATAAGTGATTATAAAATTATACATCTTACATATTGTCCAAGGTTTATACCCACTACCTATGTGTGAAAACACTCACCTAAAGGTGACATTATATAGCCTTAAAGGTACCTGTATGGAATATTGGAGCATGGTAAGGTTATCTTTAAAATAATAAAATGTAGGAAATATCAAGATAGACATATTTTAAGCATCTAATTGGAATGTTAAGGTGTAACTACCTTTAAGCACAATATGACTGAGTTTAGGGAGATTATCTCTAAAAAGTAAAAATAGAGGTCCAACCCATTTTGTAGATATCTTGTAATAAATTTATCAAGGGTTTTGTGACATATAGATGATCCCATATTTTATTATCCACATTTTAGAATAACTTGGAAAAATTTTGGAGGTATTAAATGAGTGGAAGATAGAAGTTGGAGGTCTCCAAGTTACACTTTTACACACTATTTGTAGTTAGTGAAACCTATAGGATTTGAAACTCCAAAGGGACTCTTCACCTAAGGTTATAGTTTTGGACCTTGAATTTATTATTGGAAGGTTATATATAGTTAAATGTATAAATTTTTATCTAAGGATAATTTCAAGGGATCATATATAGTGTTTTAGGTCCTATAGACATCTACACGTGTCCCTTCTTTTGGAAGTCACTCACCTACAATAGACCTTAACTCCTATACCTTACATGAGAGATAATTATGCATGGATACACCTACACTATTAATGAAATATGATTTAAAATGAATTAAAAAGACATAAATTGAATCATGGGTAATGTTTTATAGGTTCCAAGGAAAATGTTTATCCATAAAACCCTCCCCTACTATACACAATTAAACTACAGTCAACTATAGATGATAGTGATCTATTTGATGATTATGAGGTGGTATTAAATGTTGAATAATACCTTATACTAAGGCAAGAAACTATATAAACCTATAGGAAAGAGAAGACACAGTCATGAAATTGACCTTAGTCTAGGATAATTATGGTAAGGCATGAAAAAAGCAAGGTTTGGAAAGAGTTTGAAGGTTTAAATGATCAATAAGATATCAAAATATGGGTAAGTATGTCTAATTGATCTCTCATGGTTAATATGGAGAAAATAAGTTGATATAAACAATGCATTACATAGTTCATTCCTTAAACAACTATGCGCAGTCCACTCCACACAAGTTATTTTATATTTTGAATGAATTGGAAGGTCTAATGACCTGATCAAAGCCCAAAGTTTTATGTGGAAGGTCCTCAACACTTTTAAAATAACCTAAAATATTTATTTAGTTTGAGATAATAGGGTAAGTGCCCTCTATTTTATCTTAGATAGAGGGCACTCTCCTTAGGTGCAAATTATGTAGTCTTTAAGAAAGGAAACATGAGGATAAGATAGAAGATAAATAAAACTTTTAATAATGTGTAGGAGGATTTAATAAACCTAAAAAATTATGAGTAACCTTTTTTAGAATGGATAAGCTTAACAGAATATCCCAAACCCTAAAGTATGCAAGCAAGCATGTCAAGCATAGTTTAGGCCTAAAGCCAAATGGAGAACCACTTTTACTTATAGTATGGCGTGAAAATTATAATGGATTGGAGAATATATATGTGGATAAAATAGAGCTATATAATATATTTTGATGTAGGTAAATTGATCAAAAAGTCATTTTGGGCTTTAAGACAACTCAAGCCTATAAGGTAAAGTTCAGGCCTAGTGTCCAAATAGGGAGTCATTCACACTTCTAGCCTTAGATATGAATTTTAACCTATTGAAGCATGTTTTTGGGATCAATAAATAAGTTATAAATATTTTTAAAGGTATATAAGTTATAAGGGAATCCATTTTTTTCTCAAACGCAACATTAGCCCTATGTAGATGAAATGAAGGACTCGATAGGCTAGCTTTGAATGGTTACATATCCTTTGACACTTTGCATGCAGATATAAAAAGTTTGGAGGTTTTGAAAAGGTTCCTAATATTTGTATTTTTGAAAAAATTTTGCAACTTCAATTCTCCATTTTTATGAATAAATCTTAAGAGCAAAATGAGGCTAAAACCCTTGTAAACCCTTAAAAATGACCTGATTGGGAAAACAAGGTTGGAGATGCATCCAAATAGAATATAATGAAAATTAAAGTGGCTGGAGGTTGTAGAGTAATATTAAGGGTTTATCCCCATTAAATTATGTGCTAACTTATCTATATGGATAGGGTATAAATAGGTTCTTTTGGCTATTTTGTACATTTTGTAGGTTATAATAGGTTCTAAGAGATTGAAAAAACATTAGGAGAAATATTAAGACTTAAAATAAATCTAAATTTAAATTTAATTACTTTTAATAAATCCTAAGTGTTCCAAAAAAATTGCTCATCTTAGCCAGTTAGAATTGGCATAGTGAACAAGATAGTGAGAAGGGTGAAAAGCTTCAAGTGGGTTACTTTTAAGGTGTGTCTAATGCCTCTAATTCCATGGATGGTATTGAAACATGTAATTTACCTCCTTTTATTTATTTTCATGGGAACTAAATCCAAATTTAAGGCCAAGTGTGCAAGGTGTGTGAAAGAAGAGTTATTTTGACTACAGATGGTGATAGTTCATTTTGGGAAGATTCTAGATGATTAGGACTACAACCAATGAATAGAGAGACATGAATAAAATCATTCCTTATCATTAAAATCATAATACATATCCTTATATTGTTTTTGGATGTTCAAATAAGGCTAAATCATGATGGTAGTTTTTAGAGCTAGCAAAAGGAATTCCATGCCACTTTTTATGAGTTTCATGACTTGAGAAGCCACTTGTCTATTCTAAACTTACATGGTCCATTTCACACCTTCTTCTCATTCATAAGTAACTCATTCTATCAGAATGAAAAGTGTCCTTGTGACCTTTGTACTTATTTCTTCTCTTCTCTCTCTCTCAAGTTTTATAAGAACTAGCCATTTTGGCCTTTGTAAGATATGTTCCACCTAAGTATAGTGAAGACCTACTCATTTTGATACCATGGATTAATAAATACTACTAATATTTACCTCTTCCATGACTATTCATAGTGTTTTTAATTGGATGATTAACTTTGCTTAGTGATGACTTATTGTTTCCTTAGAATTGTTATTTCATTCTCTCACCTATTTGTCACTAGAAAGATTTTTCTTAAAGGTCGTGTGAAGTGTTCTATTGATGTGCCAAGGTTGAGTGAATTAGTCTATTCAAACAATTCCATCCTAGGCCACTTGTCTAGTACTCCTAGCCTAAACATTCATCACCACCTCAATGAAATATTGATGTGATAAAATGCAGATTGGATAAGTGAGTGTTTGGTTAGTCTCTTGTTCTCATGTGTAACATGCAATTGGTTGGTATTCATCAACTAATTTGCTATACACCTCATTTAGGATAGTTTAATTTTAGTTTTCTCTCCATTTTATCTTATAAAGTGTATGTATATTAGTGTTCTATAAGTGGTACATCAAGGGAGCTATCTTTATCTAGAGATTCACCTCATTCTTAGGCTACCCACATCCTAGAGATGTTTCAATTATGCCACTTAGATGAGGAGAGCTGAGAGAGATCCAAAAAGGGTGAAAATACAAGTGAAAATATTGTTTTTCATGCCTAGTGGGAATCTTATTCTAATAATTTGAAATATTTTTGGTGGTATTTTAACATAATAGCCTTTGGAGGCATCTATTTAAGCATCAATGGTGAATCCAAAGTTATATTATCTAGTCAAGCATCCCAAGATTTCCTTTGAATATTGTTGGTTTTTTCTTTGTGTCCTTTCTTCCCAATGAAGTTTAATGGATAATTTTGGTGTTGATTATAATTTTACACAAGTTGGTGAGGTATATCAAGCTTATGGAATTTCCCATCAACCTTCATATGATTCTTGTCAACCTTGTCATGAGTTGTATCAACCCTCTTGTACTCCTTATCATCATTAAGATGCCCATAAAATTTAATAGATAATTTTCCAAGATAACCTAGCTAATAAAATTGAGGAGTTATATTTGATAGTTAAATTATTGAGTCAAGGTGTGATGGAAGGTTTAGAGCCAAAAGAAGATCCTATTCTCAAACACACCCCATCTAACCTTCCTTAAGAATATGCTCAAGATAAATGATATTTGAATGAAGATATTAACAAATGGAAGGAAGAAAAGCAATCCATTTTATCCCAAGGTCTACCTCTCCTTCCTTAAGATTTTCCAAAAGGATCCCCAATAAGTCATTCTCACTCTGATTTTAAGTTCTATGTTCCACCTTCACCAACTAGTTCATCTTGTCCTCACCCTATCACCCTTTTCCCCAATGGACCCATGGTGTAGGAACATAAAGATGAGTATTTAGTTGAGAATAATTCAAAAAAATTTATTGAATAAAATATAGCTCCTTGGTAGACTCATTGGGCTAAGTCACCTGATTTCAAGATGCATAGTCTTGCTATAACCAAGAAGGAGAAGGAGATTGAAGATATTGCATCCCTTAAGAAGCAAAGTTAGGTCTGAATTATGATATAATAAAAATTGGAGAAGGTATCCTTGACACTTAATTAAGTATGAAAATAAAAATAAACTTTTAAAATATGTCATTTCAAGATACGTATGCATTCCATGATGATATGTTTGAAATCATCAAGATGGGCTATCATCCTCTCAACCAGTTAGGAGAAACACATCAGCTCTTGAAAGATGGAATAAGATTATATTGGCCTCAATATTCTAAGGAGAAATAAATTAACCCTCTTGAAGCCATGCCTACAAAGAAGATAAAAGCTAATCATGAGATGAAGAGTGGGCAACAATATGATGTATGTGTACAAGGACAAGAGGAATACATTTATATTAGAGACCTATTTAAAGATAGTCTAATTGAGAGAATAGAAAGTGCCATGCCAAGAAATAGGTTTGATCCATCAAGTATCCAATCCAAAGAGAAACATACTTGGCACTATGATTCATCTCATGAAGAAGGAGATGCAAGGAACTTTCAGTTTGATCCTAGAAAGGGAAGTATGCTTAATTACTAGTTGTACATAGTGGTTTTTTTCCCCTAAGTTATTTGAGCATATGTGTGGTGTCTTGTTAGTTATTTTTATTTTTTTTATGTGTGTCCTTTTTTTATGTGGTTGAGTTAGTCAATTGGTCTTGTCTTGATCAAGCATGGTTTTCAAGTGGTCAAAGTCCTCTTTCTATGTTTTAGACTTCTTATGACTCCCTAATACCAATAGACTGATAAGGCTACTAATATTTAGCATAACAGGCATGCTACCCCTATGAGTCATCAATTTATTGACCAAAATTGACCCTATAGGTCAAATTAAGACCCCTATAGATAAAAACTTATTTTTAGGTGTTTTAGGGGTCTAATTTTATGTCAAAAGGTATATAATAGGTCATTTGATGTCATTTAATGTCAAATTAACCTTGGTCATTAGTCATTTTAGTTTTTGTATTTTTGAGTCATTTTGGGGGTAAAAATGGAGCATTAAATGAGTTATACAACCTCCTTGGGAAATGTGAAGGTTTTAAGGGGTGATGTCATCTACCACATGTCCTCATATGTCTTAGTAACTATTTCTAACTAAAAAATAGTAGGTTCCTCAAAAAAGGGTAGTTTTCTTGGAGAAAATGAGGATTTAATGAGGTGTATAGAGTTGTATAGAATATTGAAGATAAATAAAATTAAGGAGTGTCCCTTGGTCTTCCATACACTAACTTCAGTGATCAGTTTGATTATAAACTTCAATAAATGAATAAAACCACTCTCTCTTCTTCCACTAGGCTTCACAAGTAAGAATGGCCTTCAAGTTTGTACTTGGTACCATTAATAAGAGAGGTTTCAAGAAAAAATATTATGGGGGTGTAGTTTACACTTATTGAAATTCCATTTGATGTTTTTTTGTATAGGAATGGTGGTTTTTTCTTTATGAACAATTCCTATGAATTTAGACTATCTATTTTTCTTGCTAATCTTTGCACCTATAGGTTTTGCCTTAGTTTGGAAAAGTACATACAATTCACTTACTAATGTTGTTTATATATTATGTTGAATCACTCCTAAAATTATCCCCATGTTTTTTTTAATGTTTTAAAGTGTTTAGATATGCAAATCATCTCATGTTGTAAGAGAAAGTACCATTTTATGTTGTTGGTAGGTTTCCACTATCTACAAAACCTTCATGCTTTGGTAATGGTTTTAGATGGTGGGATAGGTTCATTATAATTTTTTAAATGTCCTATAAATCCCCTCACATTTAAATCTTATCCTAAAAAGTAACATTCCATGAATTTTTGTCATATACCACACATACTCATAGTCTACCATGAAAGTGCATCTTCAAGTGCTTAAAAGGAAAAATCACATTGAAATGAGGCTATTTTGATTTGTTATAAATCCTAAAAAGTTTAAGGGATTTAATTTAAAAATTTGAAGTAGGTATATGATTACTTAAATTGAGACTCATCTTCACTACCTAAACACATAGTCTACCTGCTAGAACTCAATATTCACCTATACGAGTCTCCTTGATGACGCCATGCTGAGATGGAAAATTTGAGACATGTTTCAATATTTTAATATTTATAGAATTAATTTGAAAACTTGGTGAAAGTATATAAGTGATAATAAACCTATACATATTACATACTATCCAAGGTTTATACCCACTACCTATGTGTGAAAACACTCACCTACATGTGATATTATATAGCCTTGAAGGTACCTATATGGAATATTGGAGCATGGCAAGTTTCTCTTTCAAATCCTATAATGTAGGAAAGCTCAAGGTAGACCTATATGAATCATATAATTGGAAATTTAATGTGTAACTACCTTTAATCACAATATGATTGAGTTTAGGGAGATTATCTCTAAAAATTGAAAATAGAGGTCCATCCCATTTTGTAGATATCTTGTAGCAAAGTTGTCAAGGGTTTTGTGACATCTACATGATCCCACCTTGTAGTATCCACATAGTAGAAGAAATTATAAAATGTTGGGATGTATTGGATGAGTTTAAGATATAATTTTGAGGTCTACAAGTTACACTTTTATGCACTATTTCCAGTCAGTGAAACCTACAAAATTTGAAACTCCAAAGGGACTTTTCACCTAAGGTTGTAGTTTTGGACCTTAACTTCATGGTTGGAAGGCTATATATATTAATGTATAAATTTTGATATAATTATCATTTAAAGGGATGATATATAGTGTTTTAGGTCCTATATACACCTATAAGTGTCCCTTCTTTTCAAAGTTACTCAACTACAACAAACCTTAACTCCTATACCTTCCATGAGAGAGACTTAGGCATGGAGACACCTACACTATTCATGAAAAATGATTTAATATAACTTAAAAATAAATTAATTGGATCATGGGTCATGTTTTATAGGTTCTAATGTAAATTTTTATCCACAATACCCCTCCCCTACTAGACATAGTTAGCTAAAGTCAAGTATGGATGATAGTGATCTAGTTAATGATTATCCTAGGTCTTTAGGATGGAAAATGCATAGCATAAGCAACTCAAATAAATATGAGGTGGTATTAAAGGTTTAATAAGACATTATATTTAGATAATTAACTCCATATGAGTATTATACACCTATAGGAAAGAGAAGACATATTCAAGCAATTGACCTTAGTCTATGATAATCATGGTAAGGCATGAACAAAGCATGGTTTAGAAAGAGTATAAAGGTTTACATGATAAATAAGAGATAACAAGATAGGTAAGGATGTATTATGTATATATAATGTGAATATGGAGAAAATAAGTGGATCTAAACAATGCATTACATAGTCCATTCCTTAACCCACTATGCACAATCTACTCTACACAAGTTTGTTTTGGATTTTGAATGAATTGGAAGGTCTAATGACATGATAAAAGGATGAATTTTTGTATGGGATGTACTCAAAACTTTAATAATACCTTAAAATATTCATTTGTTTTGAGATAATAGGGGAAGTTCCCTCTATTGTTTCTTAGATAAAGGGTACTCCCCTTACGTGCTAATTATGCCATCTTTAAGAAAGGAGATAGAAGGATAACCCAGAAGGTAAATATAAAATTTAAGGTGTAGGAGGATGTAATATAGATAAAAAATCATGAGTAACCTTTTTTATAAGGGATAATCTCAACAAGGTATCCCAGACACTTATGTATGCAAGCAGGTCTGTCAAGCATAGTTTAGGCGTAAAGCCAAATGGAGAACCACTTTCATTTCTAGTATAGGTTGAACATTATAATGGATTGTATAATGTATATGGGGGTATAATATAGGTATTTAATCTATTTTATGGAGGTAAATCCATAAAAAAATTCATTTTGGGATTTAAGACAATTTAGGCCTATTAGGCAAGGTTTAAGCCTAGTGTCCAAATAGGGAGTCATTCACACTTATAGCATTAGATATGAACTTTAACCTATTTATGAATGTTTATGTGGTCACTAAGGAGTTGATAAATCTTATGGAAGGTAGAGAAGTTGTATAGGAATCCATTTTTGGATCAAAGGCAACATTGGGCCTATGTAGATGAAAGGAAAGACTCGATAGACTAGCCTTGAATGTTTACATCTCCTCTAAAGATTTGCATGGGGATCTAAAATGTTTGGAGGTTTTGAAAAGGGTCTTGATATTTGTATGTATGAATTTTTTTTGCAACTTTAATGTCTTATTTTTATGAACAAAGCTTAAGAGCAGAATGAGGCTAAAACCCCTGCAAATCCTTGTAAAAGACTTGATTAAGAAAACATAGATATATATGCATCCGAATGGACTATAATGAAAAGTAAAGTGTTTTAAAGTTTCAGAAAACTCTTCATGGTTTCCCCCCATTAACTTTTGTGTTGACCTATTTGTATGGATAGGGTACAAAATGGGTTATTTTGACTATTTGGTGAATTATGTAGGTTTTAGGAGGTTCAAAGAGATGAAACTAACCTTAGGAGAAATATTAGGACTTAATATAACTCCCAATATCAATTTAATGACTTATAAAAACTACTAAGTATTCTATAAAAAGCTCTCATCTTAGCTAGTCAGAATTGGCATAGTGAACAAGATAGTGAGAAGGGTAAAAAGCTTCAAGTGGGTTGTTTTTAAGGTGTTTATCATGCTTATAAGGACATGGATTGTATTAACACATTCCATTCACCTCATTTTATGTATTTTAATTGTAAACTAAACCCAAATTAGAGGCAAAATGTTTAAGGAGTGTGAAATAAGATTTATTTTGACTACATATGGTGATAGCTCATTTTGGGAAGATTCCAGATGGTGAAGACTACAAATAATGCATGAAGAGGAATGATTAAATCATTAACTCTCATTCCAATCATAAGACCTATCTCTAATTAGTTTTTGGATGTTCAAATAGGGATAAATCATGAAGGTAGTTTTCTAAGCCAACAAAGGGAATTCCATGCCATAGTTCATGAGTTTCAGGACTTGGGAAGCCACTTGTCTCTTCTGACCTTGCATGGTCTATTTCACACCCTTTTCTCATTCAAAATTAACTCATTATATTAGCATGATAAGTTTCCTTATGACCTTTGGACTTCTTTCTTCTCCTCTCTCTCTCAAATTTTATAAGAACTAACCATTTTGACCTTTGTAAGATATGTTCCACATTAGCATGGTCAATCCCTACTCATTTTCATACCATATATCAATAAAAACTACTAATTTTTATTTCTTCCATGACTGTTCATAGTGTGTTAACTTGGATGATTGATTTTGGTTAGTGATGACTTGTTGTTTCCTTAGCATTATTGTTTCATTATCCCACCTATTTGTTGTTGGAAAGCTTTTTCTTGTAGGTCATGTGAAGTATTCTATTAATGTGTCAAGGTTTAGTGAGTTAGTATATTCAAATAGTGACATCATAGTCCTCTTGTCTATTCCTTCGAACCTAAGCATTCATCAGAACCTCATAATGAAATATTGATGTGAGAAGATGTAGATTGGAGAAGTGTATGTTTGGTTAGTCCCTTGTTCTCATGTGTAACATGTAGTTAGTTGGTAGTCATCAACTGATTTGGTGTATCACCTCCTTTATGATAGTTTAATTTTATTTTTATCTCCATTTTCCCTCATAAAGTGTAGGTATTTTAGTGTTCTTTAAGTGGTATATCAAGGTAGTTATCCCTAGATAGAGATTCACCTAATTACTAGGCTACCCATAGCCTAGATGTGTTTCAATTATGCCACTTAGATGAGGAGAGCTAAGACATATCCTCAAAGGGTGAAAATATAGTAGAGAAAACTATCACAACAAGTATGGATATATGAAATATGTTGTTTATTTCCTTGAAATGTAATGAAGTCATGACTCCCACTACCATCAATCAGAGTATCTAGAAAGCTAGGGTACTTACTCAGATTATCACTTGGATCATAGAAGAAGGGTCAGATGTTTGGATTGGCATGAGATTTATGCCACCTATTCTTAATTATCCCATGTCTCTTTAGAAAAATTGGCATAATCAGTTAGAAGTAGAAATTCTAGTATGGTTACACATTATGGTAAGAGATTTTGGGTTTCTACCTAAAAATCATTGTGATCAGGGAAATCATTTATAAATTAATGATCTAATCCAGTGATTGGGATTAGGACTCCTAGATTAAATAATAACTATACCTTAGTTTGTAATATGACTTATAAAAGGTAAAGTGTGGGGGAAAGTGATGAGAATTCTATATAAGTCATTATATCTCATATAAATTATCTATAAGTGTTGGTTCTTGGTTATTGTAGATAATAGAAAACTACACACCATAGTTATAGATGTTAATCCAACCCTAAAACCACCTTAAAACCCCATAGGGACTATCCCATAACCTTTAGAATGCAAACCTAATTTAAATTAATTAATTTTGACTATTATAACTTTAACTTAATGACCATCGATGGTCAACCCTAACTACTGACAGTTAAGCCTAACTATCGACAATCATCTTTTAACCACATTAAGGGTTAACTTCAACTCAACTCCACCTTTATTTTTTATTCTTAGCCACTCACATAATTATGCATGTTAAAAGTTAAAATTAGATGACCCCTTGAAACCTTATTTGAATTCATTATTTCACCTCTCCATTCCTTCTATAAAAAGAGAGGAGGAGGTGAAAGGGGGGTGTAATCAAGCATCAAAGAGAATCAACAATTATCAAATATTTTAATATCATAACTTATTTTATAGGTATTATTTTAATGAACTAATGACTAGGTCAGAGACTTAAAGTGCTAAAATCATCAATCACAACTAGGAAACTAACACTCTACAAGAATTTTTCTAGGATCCATAACAAGTTCTTAGCCACTCACTTCAATATTATCTATGTAACAAGAAAGATAAGTATATATTTTAAATAATTAGTTAATTTGATTCTATCTTGAAATTAGCCTATAATCTAAACCCACCTCCTAGAATCACTCATAACCTTCCCAACCAGTCCTACATTTACCTATACCAAACTGTCAATGATCTAACCATAACCGTTGATGGTTACCCAACCACTAATGGTAAACCAACATCAAATTATTTTACCCCAACCACCAATGATAATTATGTGATAATTCAAATAGTAATTTAATTCTACCTATCAAACCCCAACCAAATCCCATTTTCTAACTTTCTTCCTAAGCATAGAACATTACTCTATTTTTTTAACCATGTCTGATTCATTTAAAATTAATATATAATTATTTATTGCTATAATTATTCAAATTCATCTCTTTCAAATGATAGTATTTCATTTTAGTACCTTTTGTTATTCATGTAATTAATCTATCTTTCATTTTAAGAACTTGATTGTTTAAAAGTGTGGATTGGTAGCCTCTAAAGAAGCTTGTGCTTCTTAGATCTAGCTTGCTAGGCAGTCCACCCTACTATCTAGCTAATCAACCATCTCTTTAGTGATTTATTATCTATAATTCATTCCTCCCAATCCAAAGAGGAATATTTATGACCATTTAGATCATGGAATGCAAACAAAATGTAGGCTCTACTAACCTTACCATTCTTTCTAGTCTTACAACTTTATTCAAAAGGAAATAAATAAAAATTTATGTGAAATATTCTGGCATGCCTAGTGGGACCCTTGAGTCTTTTTTTGGGTTCATAGTTACATCTAGGTGGTTCTTCTTCATGTATTTTTACTCATATAATGAAATCAAAATTTCATTTTGGGCTTAAAATTGACTACATCCATTATTTTATTGCTTATTTTAGCTCACATAGCTTAATTAATAAAGTGAATTAATCATAGATTCACACTTATCACAAACACAAGACCAAACCACTTACACTTAATCATGCATAAAAACATTGACATAAGACCTAACTAGGATTTCATCACTTAGTGATCACCTTTCTTTGCTATCCTAATTGGATTTCATCTCTAAATGGAGAACCAACTCAGTTAATTGGCTGAGTATAATCTTTAGAAATTGGTATATCTTGGCTAAGCACCTGACACCCTTATCACTATGGTGTGTAAAGTGAGGGGGTAGGCCCCAATATCAAGCCATGTACTAATTTCCAATATAGATCCCTTTGAGAGCCTAAACACAACCTAAAACCAACCATAGACTTCTTTTCTAGTACCCTCTTTATAAGCCAAGTTGATTCACATAATTATTAAAGCTTAGGCATAAGCCATAAGAGAGACTAAAAAGAACCTTAGGATTTAATGTGCTTTAGTGTGTGTTTTATTTCCTTGAATTTTCCTTGTCTTATCTTTATTTGAGTTATGAGATTGTTTATATCTTCCTCTTTTCCTTATCTTCATGGTTTAACTAGGCAAAAACTAAGAAACCAAGAAAATTAGGATCCACATAATCATCCATTATACTCTTCTCCTTCATCCATGGAGTACATATTAGATGTGGAGAGTTCTCCCCATCCTTCTATAAGTCTTAACATCCCTCAGATGGTTTCCCAAGGTGATGTATATTTCACCACCTTTCTAGATAACAACCTCATATCTCATTGTACCGCTACTTTGGTTCTACCTATTGACATGCCCTATAATATGCCATCGCACCTTATATGTGACAATTTTGTTTCCACCATCTCCACCCAAACCTTATTCACCTAGGAATCATCTTCTACCAATGATCCCATGAATACCACCATCTAAAATAAATCCACCCAACCAACCAATACCCAAACACCTCCTACCCCAACTAAAAACCCTTCTAGTATAAGAGAAACCCAACCTTTAGGCACTGGTACTCCTCTTACGATGGGATTACCCTCTACTAATGTCACCACCATTCCTCTTATTCCATATCCACCTAACTCCACTCCATTTCAAAGCTTGTTGGTTCCCATACCTTCCACCCTTCCACCCATTAGTACCAAAGTTACCACCTATCCTCTATATACCAACCCAACGTACATCAATTCCCCAACATGTGCCCATTATACAAAAATTGAGCTACATCCATAACCCACAAGGGTATGTGCCTCTACCTTACACCCAATTGCCTATCTCCATATATTCATATGTGGAATCATCCCGACCACCCATATCCACATACCAATATGTGGAAGCCTCTCAACCCCCACTAGCTATCTGTGTGTTGCACCTACCCAAACCTAACATAATCTACCTTAAATCTATGGGGGCGCACAACCACAAATTGACCAAGTAAAAATGTTAATGGATAAAATGAGTACTTTAAATTCATATATCTTAGGCACTGATAACCTCTTATTTTATGACCAAATATGTAATGAACCAATTCATCCATCCATCCCTATTCAACCTTATCTTCCCCAATGAAAACCTCTTAAATTTTCAATATTTTAGAGCAAGGAAGAGCCTCAACAACATCTCAAAGCATTTAAACATTCTTTCTTTTAGATTTCCTATGATGTTTCCCTCCTTCTTTGTACCTTTCCTATGTCTCTATTAGGTTTGACACTAGATTGGTACATTGTTATTACAAAACACTCCCTCTTTTCTTGTGCCCAACTATCTCATACTTTCTTAGATCACTTTTCCATAAACATCTCTAAGAAATTTTCCATCACCAATATGTACTTCATCCAACAATTTGATGATGATTCCGTAGCTAACTTCATAGCCCATTAGAGAATCTTGATAAATCAACCCTCTTTCTCTTTACCCCAAACCATTATGATTGAACTCTTTACACAAACTTGTGCCAAACACATCTCCCCCACTTTTGGGTTCAAACTTTCAGGACCTTTGATGAGGTTTTCACCATGGCACAAAAAATAGAGAACAAAACCATTGATGAGGGAAAGTTGAAATTGAGAAAAAAGAATTCAAAATTCAAATCAAATGAGACTCCCTCTTCCAAACCTAATAATCAAACCAACACTACCTCCAAAAAAAAGGGAACCATGAATGTGTTGTCCTAAAAACTACTTCTCCACTAATTGTTAACTAATCCAACTCTTCTATTTATTATAATTAGAACAATAAAAATCCAAACCACAAAAAACCAAAAGAATTTTAATCTACTAGGGGAGTCATATGCTTCAGTCTTGGATAAGTTTTTGAAAGAAAACAACTTACAACTCTCGTTGATGAAACTCCCACAATAATTCAATTCCTCTCATCTTCTACCTAGTTGGTATAAGGAGAATGAACTATGTTCCTTCCATCATGTCATTGGACATGATGTTATTAAGTGAAATACCTTAAAGAACATCATCCAAAATATCATTAATAAAGTGGACATTGTGTTGGATATCCCCAATACACCCCCAAATTAATCACTTGGCATCTTTATCTATCCATTTACTATCCATTTTCTAACCATTCCCCTTATTTGAACAATTAAAACAATAGATTATAATCCTCTCACAACCATGAATTTCATACCATTAATGAAGTTTTTAGTAAACTCATTACTAAGGAAGCCATTAACAAAACTACCTTCCCTTCCCCTCCACTTATTGAGGTAGTGGATTCACTCTCCATTTTTTCAAAAAATGAGACCAAGGAAATAACCCCTCCACATTCTCCACTCATTGAGGAATTTGAGCCACCAACCTCTCCTTTAGAAGACATACCAAAAGAGATAGCCATTACCACCATATCCTTTTCCTCCATCATATAGCAATCCACTCTTCCTTTGGAAAGCATCCCTAAGGAAGAGATCACTCTACCTACCTCTCCCATAAGAAACTCATCTTCCCAAACTTTGGAGCCTTTGACTGAGGAAAATGACAAGGTAACCACTTCTCTCTCTCCACCCATGGGTCTAACATTTGAACTCAATATTGAAAGGATCAAACCCATCTATAATCTCTTATCTAGACTGGTCTAAAACTTAGAGTACTTGTCTCAATCTAATGTAGATTGTGCCACATTTTGGCACCATTTTGGGCTTCTTTACCAAACCAAGTAAGAACCTACAACCACACCACTATCATCCCAACCTTTCATTCCCACTATCAAACCTACTTTCACCACATTTGAGCCATTATAAACCTCTACCAACCAAATTATACCTAAACCATCCAAACTGATTCCACCTAAAATAACTAAGCCTACCAAAAACCTTGGAATACTCCATATTTAGGACCTTAACCCTCATTTAAATTAGAATTAACTTTACCAAACATATCAAATAAACCCCAAACCAAGCCAAAAAAGAACGTAAAAACACCCAAAATTCCACAAACTAAAACTCTGCCTCCCCTTTCCACCTTGCCTTCTATTTTGGGACCTCATCCTTATACCTTAGTAAGGAAACCAACCATCCTAGATAATACCCAAATCCAACCACCACTTTTGGTTACACCATCACTCCTAATTTCATCCTCACGTATTTTCACCAAACCTTATATAACCAAACCACTTACTTCTTAGGCATTTGCCCCAACAACTTTTACCTCCAAGAAATCCATACCAAAACCATCCACCAAGAATTCTCCTTCACCCAAATATCTGACCATCAAACCCATTCTTAAAAGGGTTTCCACCTCAACTATCAAACCTAAGACCTCCATGACTTTTCCACCTTTCCCTGAGTCTTACTCAACCATCCTATAGAGGTTATTACAAGCATATTGCTTAAGCTTTCCACCTATCAAACCATTTGACCCACACATTCCTAAACCATCTTGGTATAATGAAAAATTAGTATTCTCATACCATAGGACACTTGGGCATGATACTAAAAACTATAAAGCTCTCCAAGTATTATCCCATTGGCTATATCATGAGGATTAATTATTATCACATGAGACTTATATGATCCTAACACCAATCCAAGAGCCAAGAACCATCAAACAACACTCACCTACTCCTCTACTCTCATCTTAGAGTGAAATGGAACCCAATCAATCCTCTATCTTAAATATTTCCCAAATCTATACCATCCATGTGGTCACATGATCACAAGCTCAACCAAAGGATAAGGTAAAATTAAAGGTGTCCATTCTATGAATATATCCCTCTTCCACCACCTAATCACCTAGCCAATACCAAGCACATTTACCTTAAACCAAACCCAAGGTGTCCATCTTGGGTCCCTCTCAATCTATCCTATTTGAATCAATCCAATGAGTAGTTTTTAAATAACTTCACTAGACACCTATGAAAATGAGTTTGTATGAACTAATTAATACCTCACCCCATCAAATCCAAGTGATGATAGAGGCTTTACATTCCATAGAGGTCTAACCATAAGACACACAACCTCTAGCAGCCTTTGTCAAAGCTCTTCAATTTTCCAACCTTGTTACCTTCAAGGATTTAGAAATACCCTCCATCCATCTAGATGATCCAGATCCTCCCCTCTTTATTACTACATACATCAACCAAACCTACATTAAGAGGGTTATTATTGATGGGGAAGATAGAATCAACATTATCTCCTCCCATGCATACAACCAACTCAAATTACTTGAGAACATTATGTCAGAGACCTTAGTAGTGATATATTCATTCAATGATACCATGGCCATAACTTTAGGAACTATTGTCCTTCACATTCACTTGGGACCTCACACATATCCTAAGCTCTTCTATCTAGTAGAAGGAGAGTTATAGTATAATGTTTTGTTGGGGCACCCTTGGGTTTATTCTGTGGGCTGTGTCATCCACTCTACACTGATGCATCAAATTTGAACATGAAGGTCAAGTTATTACCATATAATATGACTCAAGTCCTTTTACATCATACAACATGATGTACTGACCCAATGCCATTCTCATTCTTCCATCTAACAATCCTCCATTAGTGAAAGATGAAGCCCCATATTATTCTACGAATAAATCATTCACCAATTCATCTATCCCTTCTACCCAAATCCCCATAATAGACCCTTTGGAATCAACCTTATAGCATATTTCATTGGGGGAGTATCACCTTTTGACACTAGACACTTTTTCTACTACTATAAAGTATGGAAATCTTGACCAACAACCTAGTTACGACCCCAATATTGGAGTCATTATTATTTTTGGGCCCTCAACTTTTCAATCTAATTTCACCTATGGGGGACTTGATAAGCCCCTTGACACTTTCACTACCTCTTTTTCACCTAGACCATTTACCTCTAGTTTCTTATACCGAGATAAACTAGAGTTTACCAAGACATATATTTATAGGTGTGCTTGGAAAGTATTTGGTCTAGGTTGATATGAACATGGGCTGCATGAGTTACTTCTAATCAAAAAATGAAAACCTCACAAAAAGTATGGCCTCAGTTTCACACCATTTGAAAATAAAAATAATCCACCTCATGTCACCATTATTGAAGAAGACATTCATTCCTCACCAACCTCTTCTCTATAAATAATTGAGGATATAAACATCATTCCCCCTAAATTTTTTTTCATCAACATGATCAACCTTGGATACCTAACTTATCACAAGGATGGGATGACCATAACCATTCCTATGACCCATCCTAATATGGTAGGAGATGACTCTCCTACCATTAATACCATTTAGTGTTAGGATGATGATTCCATTCTCACCTATCTTAGTGTAGAAGATTCCTCTATCCACAAATATCTCCCTCCTAAGACTTTAACCATATTGAATGAATCCACCATGGATATAAAATTGGGCACTCTGTATAACCCACACATTATAAAAAATGGCCAATCACTAACTCTCAAAGAGATTTAAGACTTCCCTTCCTTCCTACAAGACTGTAACATAGCATTTGCTTGGTCTTATAATGACATGCCAAGAATTAACCCCTCTATTGCTACCCACAACATAGTCACCAACCATGATGCTAATCTTGTTAGGTAAAAATTTTGATGAATGCACCCTTGTATAGACCTTCTCATCAAATAATATCTTCAATTTACCCTATCCATCAACTTCATTAAACCCATTAATTATCCTTAATGGTTCTTGAACATCATATCTATCACCAAAGCCACAAGGGGAATATGTATTTATGTGGGCTTTCATGACCTTAACCTTACTTACCCTAAGGATGACTTTCCTTTGCCAAACATTTACTAGCTTGTTAATCTTATAACCAACCATGAGATGTTATCTCTTATGGATGGATTTTTGGGTTACAATCATATCTTAATTGACCCTGAAGATCAACACAAAACCACATTTATCACCCCATGGGGGGATTTATGTTATAGGTTCATGCTTTTTATATTGAATAATGTTGGTACAACTTACCAATGTGTTATGACCTACATCTTCCATGACCTTATTCACAATTTTTTTGAAGATTATGTCGATGACCTTCTTAGGAAAACCAAATGTCATAAAGATCATTTGGTCTTTCTTAAGATTATATTTTAGTTACTAATCCATTACCATGTCCAATTTAATCCCAATAAGTGTATATCTAGGGTAGTTTTATGAAATATCCTTGGATTTATCATCTCCCTTCGACAAATTGAAGTCGATCCTACCAAAATCAAAGAAATCCTTGACATGCCTCCTCTTACCCACCTCAAGTAAATCTATATCTTTCGATGGAAGCTCCAATAAATTCATCACTTTATCTCTTAGCTCTTAGATTGATACCAACATTTACACCACATTATAAAGAAGGATGTATCTTTTAAATGGAACAAGGATTGTCAAAAATCCTTTGATTCACTTAAAGAGTACCATCTATCTTCACCCATCCTCATTCATCCCAAGTAAGATCAACCTTTTTACCTTTATATCTCTACCACCAACCACTCCTTAGGGGTAATGTTGGCTCATTAGGATGAGAGTATAAATAGAAAGTCATATACTACATTAGCCATACCCTTGTAGAGTATAAGACTCTATACACCCATACTACGAAACATTGCCTAGCCTTGGTCTTCATGGCCACCAAACTTTACCACTACCTTCTCAACCATAATACCTATGTCATAACCAATACTGACCCACTCAAGTATATGCACTCTAATCCATACCAAAACTAATGTATGGCCAAGTGGATCATGATTTTAGTTAATTTTAACCTTGAGTTACTTTAGAAGAATTTAATTAAAGGATAAGTCATTACTGACTAATTAGTGGAAGCACCATTAGTAGACAATCAACCTCTTCCTCTTAAATTTTTAGATGAGTCCATCATCACCCTCTCTCAATTAGGCTTCACCTATCAAGTGACCATAATATTCAATGGATAAAAGTATTAACATGGTGGGGGAGCTAGGCATCAACCTTAACCCCATTCATGGTGAACGTCTTCCTTTATCCTTCAAGTTAGATTTTAAATGTACCAATAATATGGTTGAGTATGAAGCCCTACTAATAGGTCTCCAAACTGCATTAGCCTTTAGAGTCAAAATGATCAACATTTTTGGTGACTCTCAACTCATGGTCAATCAAATCAATGGCTCTTATCAATGCAAGAATGATGTTTTAAAATAGTATAAATAATTAGTTGACATAATCTTAACATCATTTGAACACTAATATATCAAAACCACTCCATGATCTATGAATAAGTTTTTTGATACGATGGATTCCCTCACTTCATAAATCTTATATACACCCTTTGAATCTAAACTATCTATCATTATCCATTGAATTACCCAACCCTCTTATGTTAAATAAGACTCTCCCACCATCTTCAATGTGGAGGATACCCAACTCGACATTTGGTATCATCAGACCTTTGACTATCTCAACCTTTCCATCATTCCTTTTAGTCTTTCTAAGAATACTCAAAGAGCATTTATTTATATAACCTCATGTTATACAATACTAGGGGGAATTATTTATAAACATGGCTTTGATGGTCTCCTCTTACATTGCCTATGTAGTCATGAAGCCTTTCATGCTATTAGGGAAATACATGATGGGATTTGTGGGGGACACTTTATTGGTCTATTTGTCACTAAATTCATCCTTTTCCTTAGTTATTATTGGCCCAACCTTAACCAATATTTTTATGATTATGTGAAAAAGTGTGTCAAATGTTAACAACATGTTAATTTACATCATGTATTTAGCCATAATCTCCAAGTATCTAAATATCTTTGGCCATTTTTTTAATGGGGTCTAGATCTCATTAGATTAATTAACCCCCATTCTTCATAGTGACATCATTCTATTATCACTAAAATGGAATATTTCACCGAATGGGTAGAGGCTATTCCTCTTGTCTCAACCAAAGCTGAAAAGATTATCAACTTTATCAACCATCAAATCATCTATCATTTTAATGTCCCTCATAAAATTATAATTGATAATGCAAAGTATTTAAAAAACAAATAAGTCTAAGGCCTTTGTGATGCATTAAATATCAATTTAAGTTTATCATCACCCTATCATCCAAAAGTTAATGGATAGGTAGAAACCTCTAACAATATTATCAATAACATGCTAACTAAAATGGTTAATACATCTAGTTAGGATTGGTATTTACACATCCCTTTCACCTTATGGGCCTATCATACTAACATTTATACCCCTATGGGTGCTACCCCTTTCTCTCTATTTTTTGGATCTAAGGCTATCTTGCCTCTCAAAGTTTGAATTTCCTCTCTTTGCATATCCCTACAAGATCTAATTTCTAAGAGTGATTATTGTCAAAAACATTTAGCCCAACTTGAGTTACTTGATGAGTTTCATTTATCCACACTTACCCACCTTTGTGTCTATCAATATTTATTCAATAATGATTATAATAAACACCTTAAAGTATGAGAATTCAATATCAAAGACCTCATCCTCAAAGAAAATCAACATGTAACCAATATGGAGAAAATCAAGTGGGGAAATTTTACTTTCAATTAGCTTTAACCTTATATCATAATACACAATTATGGATCTTGAGCTTATTAATTATCTTTTCTAGAAGGTAAAATAGAATCTGAGCCCCTCAATGCTTCGTATCTATGTCCTTTCTTTTGTTAAATAGGATCAAACTCATTTTTTTCTAACTTAAGCTAATCCCTTATTTTCACTCACATCCATCCCCTTATTTTGAGGACAACTGATTAGAACTAAATCATGTGATTGTCCATCACAACCTTAGCCTAATCTTGAACATGGGTATCATGACTCTACCCATGATATGATCCTAATGGTACTTTCTATCCCTTATAGGATGGATTTGCATGGTAATTATTACTTAAAACTCTTTTACCCATCATCAACCTTCTTATTATCTAGTCTTAACTTCATAAAGGTGAACCTTTTGAGCCCATATAAGAAAATCCATGTCAATAGAAAAAAAAATCACAATCAATTAAAGAATCACAAAAAAGTCAAAACTCATATAGGTTATTTCTAGTATTCACAGACTACTCCCTTAAAGGATAATTGATTAAACATATCAAAATTGCTTAGTATAAGGTAAAATACTCCCTTGAAGGACAACTATCAAAATCCTTAAATAGATATCACAAACTTAGACCACTCCCTTGAAGGATGGCTGAGTAAAGAATTTTTCAAAGCATAGAAATTTCTTGAAAGCTTCTTGAATTGATCACCTTTCCCCATCCCTCCAAGAAATATCAAAATATCAAAGGCCCATTATAAAATTATAAAAATCAAAATAAATTTGGAATCCACAATTGGCTTTCATAAGTAGACTTCCCACATAAATCAATCTACACCTTATATGACATGGACTTGTTTATACTAGCTCATTGGTATCCTCCATAAGAGGCCTAATAATCTCATAAGAAGGTTCCATCTTCATCCATCTCCCTTTTATACACTATAATCAAGGGATTATGAGATTACTTGATATTATGTAATCAAGATACCTTTTTAATCAACTAACAGATGCTAATTCAAAGCATTCAAAGGACTTATGTTTATAAGCTGATCATACTTTAGGTTTTTTAGTCATTGATAAAGAAGAAACATCATGCCTTCTTATTCTGTCATATCTACTTGTTGATACACTCATTAAAGAATTTGTCTCTTGATTATCCTATCTTCTTCACATTTAGTTTACTAATTCAACTTAATTTATGTGTCAAACACCTTCATCTAATCATAGGTAGCTCATTAAAAACATTTAAAACCCAACTATGTGTTTTATTATGTGATGTTCCTTGTTTAAGTGTTAATTATCAAAAGAACATCTTAGCCATCATAACAAACATACAACCATCACAACATTACCTTTTGTCACATCATAAGTCAATAACTCATCACATACAATTTGCTTCAACATGTCTCTACTCATAATAAACATCGCACAATTTCATCCAAATAACCAAGAGTACTAACTAATCATGGAATGTCTCTCACTATTAAAATCATACATCATCTATATATGTTATCCATCACATGCCTATCTAGGTAAGAAATCATAACCATTATCATATCCCAAACATAATATCCCATCATAACAAACATCATCATAACATCATGAGCATCCCATCAACTAATCATAACATCATAAGAATCCTACCACATTTCACATCCATAGCAACTACAATATATTAACCCATAACCATGCCATGAACATAAAGTACATCATTGTCATCCATAACCATAACAATAAATCATAAACATCATAGTCATGCCCAACTTAGCCTAAACATTATCATATCATACACAACATCACATTATCATCACATAGTCATATTAGGATCATCCACTATGAACATCACATCATAATCACATAAATAACATCAATCAATAACAACATCATCATGAACATAAATTAAATATCCATATCATCACATGCCTAGCTAGGTGAGTCCACATAACCATCATGAACATAATCATATCACCATCATATCAAATCATAAAATATCATCATGAATATCATAACCATGAACCAAAAACCATAAACAAGGATCATATCTATAAATCATGAGCTCATAACCAACATGATAATTGTATATACAAATATATACATATCTCTTAAAATATGTATATATTTTACTACATTAGCTCATAGACTGATTACAAAATCACATGCTACATCAAAAATATAATGTCTCATAATTGTCTTAGCCCCTAGAGTATCACTGCCTCCTAGAGCCTACCCTCCTGCACCTATCTATCCACCTACAGAAGTTCCCTATTGACCTTGTGTCATAGTGCTAGAACCTTCAGTGATCCTAGATCTATACTCACCCTATTGGGTCTCATCTAGTAGGAATCTAAAAACTAAGGCCTCATATTACCAGAGCTCCTCCACTATCACTACATATATAGCCTATAAGATAGTCCTTGGTGGTCATATAACTATTGGTACTCCTCCTACCTGATGGAGAGAATCTCTCTCCTATGTAACCATGGCTAGCTAAGCTCTAGGCTAATTTCTCTCTCTTATAAGATCAACCACCTAACCCCATGCTACTACTAAGGATGTGTGTGTTGTATCTAGAATCACTCATTCTTGGTCCCTCTAAATGATCACTACCTATGTATCTAGACCACCAACTCTCACTTGATGACCACCTCCATTTGGGTCAATATCCATGTCCTACTAACTACCAATATCACCTCCAAAATCAAATATAACATAGTGTGTCTAGTACCATACAAAATAGGCATCTATAACACCTACATCATCCACATCAATCCTCATTGGTTAAAACTCTTGATCAATGAACTCATGAACTAGCTATGGAGTAAGTAGTGGAAACTCTATAACCTCCCTCCTATACCTTATGAACACCCTAGGTATATCTTACATGAGGTTGAGCTATCTCCATACCCTATCAAATGGAATGATCTCTATCTCATGATCTTGCCCACTTTATATCCATTTATAGCTTTGAAGTGATAGAGTATGTCTCACATAATGTGCTCATCTCAAAAACCTAACATATGGTATCTAAATAACATCTCCCATGACTAGGGCATCTAGTCAATCTTTGTAATAGTCTGGGTCATGTGCCCTTCCTCTTAGTCTTATGAGGGAATAATCACCTCTCCACCTCATATATCCAACCCTAAAATCCATCTGAGTAAACCCATGTCATGGTAGCCCCATAGGTCATAGAATTTAGATGTGTTCATAAGCCCAACAATGTAAAATAAAGTTGACACTAATCCTATATCTTTTGTGAGCTCAAATTCCCCATATCTCTTAGTAAATTTGGACTAGTAGTATAGGCACTCACACAAACACTTTATGACCTAAAAACATCTCAACAATCATCCCCAACAACAAGTATGGAAATCTCTCATTGCTCAAATTTGGTAAAACATAATAGGTAACCACTATCATCATCATAGTGAGTAGTTGCCTTGCATCTCTATCCATCTAGTACAATGGTGTGTATTGGAAGCCTCCTGAGTGCCACCTCACAAATGTGAAGTCTTCTCCATATAAGAGCTCTATTTTTCCATCCTACTCATCACTATCAATGTGGTAGATTGGCTCACCCTGTATGGGTAGCCACATGATCCTATAGATGTCCTTAGGCAAAATTATCATCTTAGCCTATCAAAATCAAGAATGTGTTAATGGAAAGGTCCTATCTCTTGATGAATGCCACTAACATCACTACATCCCAAGGTACATGTTGATAGTACCTCATGCCACCTAATCCCACCTCAATCATGGGGTCCCAGTTTGCATCTGTCATCCCTTATTGTATTTCATCCAATATCTAGGGCACCTAATCTTTCTTCAATATCTACTCCTACATCTGTAAAGTTTAATAGTAATATCTTAGTTTACCTAATCCAATAATATTTCCCTCTCTACATTACCTATTTATCCCACTCACCACTGTAACCCATCTATTAATCTTAATACCTTCCACTTTCACCTACTCATGTCAATAATAATAACTATGCTTAATCTGACCCACAACTAAGACTTACCTTTAAATCCACCTATTCTACCTATCACATATAAGAAACCATTGCCTTCTAGCTAAAACCTTCTAAAACTCACCTAAAACCTTTGCCATTGCCTAATTCACCTTTAAACCACACTTTTATATACCTATTCACCTAATCTACCTAATCATACCTACCAAGTGAATCATTTCTTTACCCTATCCTATTATCCTACACCTACCTTTTACCCTAAAACTTTAACCACTAAATTTTTTCTCAATCCTTAACCCTTGCCCTTGCTTAACAACATAAAACCTTACCTACACACTTAAACACTTTCATTCTACCTTCTACCCCACACTTTTACCCTTACTTTCAACTTTCCCAACTACTGATAGTCGTATACCATCACTGATCACCCATCAACTACCGATGGTTAAATGGTTGACCATGGATGATCAACACAATGAATACTAGGTGGTCACCTATCAACCATCATTAATTAATAACGACTACCAATGGTCACTATGTAGTGATCACCAATGATCTTCAAGCCCTAGGGATTAGTTAAATTCTCTACTAATTTAACAAAATGCTAACAAAAATTAAACATAACCATACTACCATCAATGCCTACTCACTTATACCATTTCATAATTGATTCTCTCAAAACAATAACCTAAACCTAGCCCTAGGACAAAACCCTCTTGTACCAACATAAATAACCAATAAAATCATTTAATTCCTCAAATGCATAATCAACTACAAAATCAACTCTATTATACCAAATATAAAAACACCCCTTACCTCATTTCATGACCAATGATGGATTGGTACCCTCAGACCCACTACCATGCCCCATGCCCTTCCTCATCCCCTCTACATTTTCAATCAACCTTGCTCAACCCTCAATCAATCCCATCAATCATGAACTCAGCTCATTCACAATAGAGCTATCACCCTTTTTTATCACTTATAAAAGAGCTAAGCACCATGGGTATTAAATTAACAACTAAGCAAAATGAACCCTCATCAGTTCTTTTAACTTTGTCCTTTTAGGGTTTATGTCTGATCTTTGATGGTTAGGGTGACCACCAATGGTTGACTTTGATCATCGATGGTCAAAACTTTTGGGATTTTACATTCCCACAACCCATTTACCAAACACCTTCTTATAACACACACAAATTAAATGACAACCAATGAAGATAACCTCTTCTAACAACCATCCCAACTACATCACCGTGACAATGGTCATTTTGCCCTAGCTTATGCATGTTTTGTGATGACCTTGCTTTAGTCATTTTGACCACACTGAACGAACTACCATGTTGAGTAATTTAAACTTGTGACACCTTTGCACTCAACCTATTTATGTCTTCCTAAGAAAACTTCATACCTTAGATACCTATAAAAAAATTAACCTTACCTAAGAAACTTGCATTTATAAGTGCAAACCTGACTGCCATGCCTAACTATGGTCATGTGGTCCACTTGTCACTTGTCCTTCTAGTGCTGACCTTATTTTTACCAACCATGGAAACCTAGTTAATACACAATATTTTTTATCACACTTTTTCATAATTTATGCACATGTTTATGCTTCAGTGCCCAACCTATCACCACCTTTGTCACGAACTTACCCACTCATAAAACTCACACCCAATTTTATTTTACCTCATCACTTCCCATTTTGAGGGGAAACACCTCCTCCCATGCTCAAGCAACAAAATGTTTGACCCATAATCCATTTTTGTTTTATATCTTTCTAGTACAAATTATATAACAAAAAAGGGAAAATATAAACATTAAAAAACCACACACCATAGTTCTAGATGTCGATCCAACCCTCAGACCACCTCGGGACCCCCTCAGGACTATCCCACAATTTTTTGATCATAAACCTAAGTCAATTTTACTAACTTTGACTATTCTAACTTTAAACTATCAACTGCGTATAGTCAACCCTAACTATAGACAGTTAAGACTAACTATTGATGGTCATCCTTTAACCACATTAAGGGTTAACTCCAACTCAAATCTACTTGATTTTGTATTCTTCTCCACTCACATAATTATGCATGTTAAGATTAAAATTAGACAACCCTTTAACATTTTGTTTTAACTCATTGTTTCACCTCTCATTTAATTTTATAAAAAGAGAGGAGGAAGAGGTAAAAGGTGGGGAAATCAAGAATTAGAGAAAATTAACAATTATCAGAGCTTCTTGTATAAGAAATTATTTTGTAGGTATCATTACAATGAAATAATGACCAAGTCAGAGACTCAAATTGTTGTAATTAATCAATCATAGACAAGACATCAACACTCTATCATAATTACTCTAGGATTCACAATGGGTTCTTAGTCACTCACCTAGACATTATCTATGAAATAAGAAAGCTAAGTATCTATTTTTAGTAATTAGTTACTTTTCTTCTATCTCACAATTATCCTCCAGTATAAACCCACCTCCCATAATTACTTAGTAACCTTTCCAACTAGACTTACCTTTACCGAAACCAAAAACCATAGTAACTACTGATGGTCACCCTAACCACTGACAGTCTATCAATAACCATTGATGGTTACCCAACTACTGATATTTAACCAACCACTAATGGTCAACCAATCGCTGATGGTTTTACCCCAACTGTTGATGATCATTGTGTGATAATTATAATAGTAAGCTAATTCCACCTATCAAACCCCAACCAAATCCCACTTTATAACTTTCTTATTGAGCACAAAACATCACTCTATTTTTTTAACCATGTCTAATTCATTTAAAATTAATATCTAATCATTTATTGTTATAATTAGTTAAATTCATCTCTTTCAAGCACTTTTTGTATTTGATTTTAGTACCTTCTATTATTCATGGAATTAATTTATCTTTCATTTTCAAAACTTGATTATTTAAAAGTGTGGATTGATAGCCTCCAAGGAAGTTTGTGCTTCTTAGATCTAGCTTGCTAGGCAGTCCACCCTATTATCTAACTAATCAACAATCTCTTTAGTGATTTATTATCCACAAGTCATTCCTCTTAAGATAAAGAGGAGTATCTATAACTGTCTGGATCATGGAGTGCAAACCAAATCCAAGTTTTACTAACCTCACCCTTCTTTCAAGTTTTACAACTTTTTTCAAAAGGAAATAAAGAAAAATTTATGTGAAACAATTATATATTGCATTATATTTAATAGTTGAGGTCTCATCTAAGTATTAAATTATTGCAATTATCATTTTTTTTTGTGATACATTATTAATTCTCTATATTGTTATTTGTGTCTAACTTGGATGAAACAAGTACAGTTTTGCATACATAGATACATCTCTATGGAAGGATTATTTTGAGAAGTCATCAATAGTTTTGGAAACACCTTTTTTAGAAATATTTTTGAAGGCTCAACATAAAACATAGTGAGCTATGAATATCCTAAGTCAAACTCCTAAGATCTATGTAAGTAGTTCTAAAGATGCTTCATCGAGCTACGAAGATGTTTTGTTGAAGCTCTAAAGATCTTCTAAGCAGCTCTAAAGACATTATTTTGAATCTCCAAATATCCACCTAGCTATTTTTGAAGACTTTCTAACAAAGCTTTGAAGATGTTCTATTGAAGCTCTAAATACCTATCTAGTCATGCTCTGAAGATGCCTAGTTACACTCCAAAGATGTCAAGCTATACTCTACAAATTAATATAGTAACTCTAAAGTTATCTACTATACATATATAGATTTTCCCTCTTTAGATATATTCTTTTAGACATTATTATTCATAGTAATAGTCTAACATGATTTAGATATAAATGCATTTCAATTTTGTAAATCCAAACATAATCTCTTCAGATATATGTTTGTTATACTTGGTCTATTGTTAGCTGAATTAGTTCCAACACCTTCTATAAGCATGGGATCTGATTCCTAGATCTTCTATTTAGAATAAGCATATTTTTCTATTTAGATCACTAGATTTTGTATCCTAAGAATGGTTATTAAGAAGTTATTTAAGTACATGTCTCCTCATTCTAGGGTAATAAAGAGTAAAGAAAATCAAGAATCATTCAAGTGTAATTTTGCATTAGAATTCATAACATATCTATATGTTCCTTTTGATAATTAATTATTAATAAAGTACAACATTGTATTCCACTACTAATTTAAAATTTATTATGTTCTAAGGAAGGAGCAAGGGCCCACTTCTCTCTAAATATCAAGATAATTGGTATTTCTAATTTATAATTTAAAAGTTTATTTATTTTGATATAAGTATATTTCCATTTCAATGCAAAGTGTGATTTCCCTTTTAAATACAAAGTGTGTCTTTCAATTCTCATAAGAGTAAATTTAATAGGAAAGTTTTTTGACTATAAAAATCATCTCCATATTGAAAATTCATCAAGAAGTAGTCTAGGTGAAAATAGACAATCAACATTCTCATATTCTAAAATACAACATTGTCCTACCTAGTTAGGTAAGTCATGTGAGGACACTGTAGTGTTTTATGCCAAATGTTTAACTTCTAAATGTTGATGGTGAAAATTGAAGAATAATTTTAACAAGGAATTCCATAAGGGATATTCAATTATAAAAACTTTCTAGATTAACCTTTTTTGCAACATAGGATTAGAATCTTGTTTTCTTCCCTTAAGATTTAGACATTAATAGTAGAGTAAACACCCCCCAAATAATGAACTGTTAAATCAAATATCCAAAATCTCATTACATATAGCCTTAGACACTAGACATATTATAAAATGACACCAATCCATTGATTGGTTAAATAAATTGTATAACGATAACATATCATATTCTATCAAACTCTAGAGCTAGTTTAATAGACTCTGAAACTAGTTTGTCAGATTCTGAATCTAGACCATCAAACTCTAGAGCTACACTACCATACTCTAGAGCTATACTATCAAAATCTAAAACTACATTAATTTCTTTTAAATTATTCATTAGTTATTTTTATAACTCATTTACATGATTAATTATTTATACCATAGATAATGAGGAGAGACTATTACTATTTTTGTCATGTTCATCAACCCATATGTGATCTAAAAGATCTTTAATGGTTTTATAGGTGGATACAAAGAAATCCATTTTGATTTTATGATATTTAAAATAATCATGTCTCCTAACCTTTACTCTATTATATTCCATGATTATGGCTAACCAAGGTCTCTCTAAAATTAATGGATATCTAAGTTTTTTTCCCTTAGGATAGAGTATTATGAATTATATAGGATATTCCTAATATTCTACTATCATAGGGACATATTCTATGGTTCCTTTAGGTTTGGTAATAGATTGATTTTCCATTTTCAATATTGTATAAATATGTTTCACCCATGTAAGGGATAATCTTTTTATAGTATATATTGTCATCACATTGATGGTTGCTTCTAGGTACATAAGTAGATTGGGTATCTCCTTTCCTATGGTTATAGTAAAAATAGAGCTTCTACGATACCCATACCTAGGTGGAAGGAGATTTCCTACCATTAATCAACAAGTTTTTCATCCACTTTTATAGTTTTAGGATATAATATATTCCTACCTAGAGGTTTTATGCACACATCCTTACTTTATTCAATTCTAGGATATCTCTTATGGATTATAGCAATGTAATTTCAATGTTCAATTTTGTCAGCTCTTGAACCAGATCATATTTACCCTTATATCTAGTTTCTTGAAGCTATTATAGAAAAGAGATGGTTGGAAGAAATATAATGGTTTCATGAGGACTTTATTTTTCCTTATTTGGTTTCTCCTTGGTTAGATCAATATGGGGATCTAGTTTTTTACTTGGGACTTTAGTTATGGTAATTGGAATATTTTTCAATATCTTACCTAATCTCAACTAATCATTCTAAAAATCAATAGAACCAACCCCTATGCTTTTTTTATTTTTCATTCTTATAGATAGAAGCAACCTATCTATTATATTTATTTACTATTGGTTATGTAGGTAGTTGTAAATGCATCACTTTTTTAATCTATGGAGGTTGATTGGTATGGGGAGGCATTAACACTTGTTGTGGGAACCTCCTCTATTGATTAAAATTTTGATGGGGAACCCATTACTGGTTTGCCCATGGTTGAGGATTAGGATAGAGAATCCAAGGCTATTGGTGATCTTGAGGCATCTGTGGTTATGGCATCCACTCTTGTATGCCTCATGATGAAGGTCCCCATACCTATATAGGTGTTTATATAGTCCATGGAATCATTCATGGGATAGAAGGAGCTCTAGGACCAAAATGGTTCTAATTTTGATTATGAGGAAATTGATTGCCTTGTATTTATATGAAGTCAATATATTCTATTGGTTGGGTTACATAGATACCACTCTCCCCTATTTTTAGTTTTTAACTTTCCTCTAATTTTTTAGTAATTCCTACATAGTTTAGATATGTCATTGAGATCAAGTTTTTTTATATCCACTTTCCCCATAAGGTTTAGGAATTACCTACAATAATCATTAAGAACTTTTAATAAAACTATTTTATATACTTCCTCACTTAACTCATATCCACATCTCTTGTGAATCAATCAGAAGCAATCAAGGTAATCTTGAAAGTGTTCATCCTCATTTTGTTTTATCTTTAAAAATTATTCTTTTATGTCTCTTCCTATATATCAATATTCATATTTATATAATAATTTAGTATCTATATCATCTTATGATATAATCAAGTTTGGGTTCAACCCATAAGCCATCTTATGATTGAATCTTTGAGTGTAGAAGGGAGTTGCTTTAAATTTTGATTATCAGTTCTATAATAATAAGTTTGACATATGAATTTGAATTCAAAGATGAATTGGTCAGGATCTTATGTAGGTTTTCATCTAAAGGTGGGTAGGATATATGGGGAAATATTATTCATGGTAGTTATATAATCATATTCTAGTATAATGGTATAGGTGAAGATCATTCCAAGTGGATTATCCCTATTTTGTGCATTTCCTCTTGGATTTAGTACATTTCCTATGTTCTCTCCCATTTCTTCCCAATAAATATTATAGAGGTGTTCTTAAGAAGTGATGATTTGTCAAAAGTGGATGGCAGCCTACTTGATTGGGATTCATTACTTTGATTTATAATGTTTTTCAGCCTCAATCCTATTTGGAATGATGCATCTACCTCTAGAGAATGATCCCATGGTTCAGGTAGGGATAATTCTATTTCTTCTTCAAAATTTCCAAAGGACACTTTGATTTATTATTGAAAAATTTTCCACTTCTTGTAAGTGTGATTTTATTTTAGAACTTATAGTATCCTGTTGAGGGTTTGTTTGAATGAATCCTCCCTATGAGTCTCTAGGTCTGCTCATATATCTTTGTTGAATTCAAGGGAGTTTTATTCTATTATCTTGTGATATAAACCTTAAAAACACCTAAATTATCCCTATAAATGGTTCCAAAAATGATTTGTGTTATTAACCTATTCATTTAATCAACTCATTTGGTTGATGTCATTATAACCAAGGCTAGTGTCCAATAGATGTATACAATAAAGTGTGGAATTTACTACTAATAGTTGTGATTTGTGGGGTTTTTATGGATCAAATAGTTCTAAGTCTTAATACAAAAAAATCAAATTGAAATCTATCTAATTGATTTGGAAGAAACACACTTTGCATAATTAGAATGGTGAAAAGTAAACATTATTGATTATAAATAAATACTCTTTGCTTATAAAAGAAATTACTTTCTAAACAAATAAACTTTGTTTATTAGGGAAAAAATACTTCAATATATCTATATAATTTAACTTGTTTTAATTGAAATTATTATTGGAAAAATATATAAATAGTAACTTGAAATACTCATGCACAAAGAGAAATCCTTATAGGTTAAATAATTCACACATATAATATAAATTGAGAGAATATTCCTACAATAAATTAATGATAATGCATGAAATAATAGATTTATATAATTAAAAAAAGCACTGAAATGATTATATTAATCACAACCCATTTCAAGGGGGTAACCTCCTTTGAGCAAGCTCAATAAAATAATTTTTTGGATGCCTATATTAGCCTCAACACTTACTTATAGACTAAGAATAATCTAAGTAACTAATACTTCTCATGAATATGGTATAAAAAAAATTCTCATGGGATGAATTACAAAGCATATGCGTCTATAGAAGCTAATATACTAACAAAGTAAAGAGAAGGGGTTGCATAGGTTCCTAACATCCCCTCCCTCTTCAAAAAAGTTTTATCCTTAAAGATTTAGATATGGGAATTGGTGATGAATTTGAAAGAGTGGTTCCTATTTACATCCTCTAGTTGCATTTTTTGCCACTAAATTAATATCTTTGTGATGGAGCAAGACTAAAGTTAGCATGTGCACCAGTCTAAGATTACCTCTAGATAAAGAAGGATGGATCCTTCATTATCAAGCTATAGTAAAATAGTTTACACTCTGATGTTTATGCCAAGAAATTTATTCAAACAAGAGACATGAAATACTAGATGAAATCAGAAAGAAGGTGGGAGCTCCAACTTATAAACAAATGACCCAATCTTCTAGAGAACCTTAAATGGCCCATAGAACATGGAAGCCAACTTATGATTCCCTTTGATTTTTAGGGAGGATTTATTGTATGGCTATAGGTGAGTAAAAACCATATCACCTACTTGAAAGGTACATTTAGAATAGTGCTAATTAGCCTATTATTTCATTCTATTTTGTGCCATATAAATATTGTCCTAAAAGGTGATAAGAATATGATCCTAGGTTTAGAGAAGCATGTCAACCACTTAAATTGGTGAACTACTGAGGGTGTACAGAAGGAAAATTAGTGGTGCTTGACCATAGAGTAATTCATAGGGAGTAATTTTAATTGAAGTATGGTAGGTGGTATTATACCACCATTTGGTGAGAGGAAGCCACTTTTCCCATTGGTATTGTTGTTCTAAGGTGAAGTAATGAAGGAAAGTTTCTAGGCATTTGTTGATAATTTTAGTCTAACCATTCATTTGTGGATGATACCCAAAACTCATCTTTAATTGGGTTCTACTATGTCAAAAGTGTTTTGTCCAAAAATGAATAGTGAAGGTTACATCATGATCTAAGACAATGGAATAAGGAATGCCATGAAGATAGAAAATTTGGTCTAAGAAAACTTTTGTGACTATGGAGGTGATATAGGGATGGTTGAGGGCATAAAAGTGACTATATTTGGAGAGGTGATCAACAACAACCAAAATAATTATTTCCCCTTTAGATTTAGGGAACCCATCAATGAAATCCATAGAAATATCTATCCAAATCTTGGTAGGGATGGGCAAGGGTTTGAGCAACCTAGGAATAAGTGTGGTTTCACCCTTGTTACATTAGTAGGTATGACATTTAGTGACCATCTATTTAATTAAATTTTTCATTCCCTTCCAAAATAAGTTACAATGTGCCTATTCATAAGTTTTGAAAAACCCTAAGTTCCCTATGGATGGAGAAGCATGAAGTTCATAGAATATAGCTTGCTAAAGATCTATGTTTTAGGTAAGCACCAGATGACCCTTGTATCATAGAGAAGCACCATACCAATAATAATGTGGTACTATAGAGGGGTTAGTGGCCAACTATTGAATGACTTGAGATAATGAAGAGTAATTGACATACCTTTGTTATACAACATCCAACTAACTAAGAATAGGCATGGAATAACTAAAATGGAATCTTGGTCCATAAATGTGTGAGATAGAGGATCAACCACAATATTTTCCTTACCCTTATTATAAGTGATCTCATAGTCATAAACCATGAGTTTACCAACCCATTTTTTTGTGATGGGATAGAGACACATTATTATAGGAAATGTTTCTGACTCTAGTGATTAGTTTTGATGCAAAAATGATTCCCCAGTAGGTATGGCCACCATATCTATATTTCATGCAAAATGGCCATCATTTCCTTCTCATAAGTAGAGAGTAATAAATTATTGCTATAAATGGATTTTATAGTGAATGCAATGGGGTGTCCTTCCTTCTTGGAGGAGAACAACACCAAGTCCATTGCCATAGACATCACTCTCGATAGTGAAGGTCTTAGAAAAATATATCATAACTAAAATAGGGGTAGTACACATAACTTGTTCTAGTTATTCAAATAAACACTCAATAGTTTATGTCCATGTAAAAGCATCCTTTTCCAACATATATTTTAGTGGCATCACAATCTTCCTATAATCCTTAACAAACTTACGATAGTATCCAATCAAGTCAAAAAAACCATGGAGGCTCTTGAGTGTCTGAGGATGAGGCTAATTTTTCATGGTAGCTATTTTTTTGGGATCCAACTAAACCCCTTGGGCTGAAATATTATACCTAAGATACTCCAATTCATCCTAGCCAAAATCACATTTGAACTATTTTACATAAAGATGATGATCGAAGAGAAGTTGTAGTGCAAGCTCTAAATGTTAGAGATGCTTATACCATGTTATACTATAGCTAAGGATATCATCAAAGAATATCAAAATGAATTTCCATAGGTAGGTCCATAATATTTTAGTCATCAATGTTTGAAATGTTAAGGATCATTAGTGAGGCCAAATGGCATGACCAAAAACTCACCATCATGCATGTGAAAATCTATCTTAGGGATTCATCCTCATGAATCCATATCTAGAGTGGAGATCCAACTTGGAGAAAAAATGAATGCCATGAAGATCATAAATAATAATAATAGATAAATTATCCTTGATTATTATGTAATTAAGTGTATGGAAGTCAATGCAGAGGCTCCATGACCCATAGCTTTTATGAACAAGGAGAACTAGGGAAGAATATGGAAAGTACTAGGGTGAATAATGCCTTTTTTTAGTAAGTCTTGAATGAGTATCCCAATCTTGGTCTTTTGATAAAATGGGTATTGATAAGGGCTGATGTTGGTAGGAATGCTTCTAATATGGATTTGAATATAGTGGTCCTCTATCCATCAAGGTGTAAATCCCATTAGTTTATCAAAGACACCTACATACCTCTATAAAATGGTTTTTAGATGAGGAGTAATGGAGATTGTTAATGGTTGTATTTGAATAGAATGGAGTTGGGAAATGATGTTATGTGAATTCATCTTAAGAAGATTTTCCATATGATGTGAAATTATAATGTTAAAAGACCCCAATTGTAAGCCTTTCAATGTGTGTTTTTTGCTGATTGTCTAAAAATTGCATCCAAAGTTCATTAAAATCCCATAAGATGGGTCTTAGTGTGCATAACCATTAGGCTCCTAAAACAACATCACAATCACCTAAAGTCAGGTAAAACATGTCAAATAATAATTTATAATCTTTAATATAGATACACATATTATAACACATCCCTTTGCAAGTTAATGTGCCCCTATTGGCAATCGTGACTTCAAAGTTGGAACAAGGATAGATAAAACAATTAACCTATTTTACAATTTGAAGGTTAATGAATTTATGGGTGATACCTAAATCAATGAGTATTGTGAGAGGGATATTATTTAATTAATCCTTAACCCACATGGTTTATGGGGTGGTGACTCCTACTAAGGTATGGAGAGAGATCTCTAGTTGGTCTTCCTAAGAAGTAGGTTTCATAATTGGTGGAGATTTTTCTAAATTATCTACTATAGGTGGTGGACAAGGAATTTTCATGTGCATGTGTGTGTGTGTGTGTGTGTGTGTGTGTGTGTGTGTGGGATAAGTCCTCATAATCTAAAGAAATGGTATTAAAGGTGGGAATATACAAATGTATTCTATGTGATCCCACTCATCAAAGTTAATATGAGTTGGATAGGATTATAAGTGAGGAAACTAGGTTCCAAAACTAATCAAGTATAAATATAAATGAAATGAAACCTTATTACTCCTAATTTCAAGATAAAGTGTATGGACTTTCACTACATTTAAAGAAGAGGTAATATGAGATAATTGTATAAATCTATATGATGTAGTTGGTGACATATAATAAATGTAAATAGGTTATACAAGGTTGACCAATATAACTAGATCATAACTAGCTGTAAAAGTAGATTCTATCAAGTTGGCTAATATAATTGGAAACATAAGATTATATCAGATTGGTCAATAAAATAGAGTAATATTTAAACTATATCAAGTTAGACAATATAGTTACATATATAGGTAATTATATAAATTTAGTTCATACAATTTGGAAAACAATAAACTATAACAGGTTATATGATATATTTGAATTTATTGGGAGGATAGAAGTGATGATTTCTTTAGATGAAATGACTAAAAACTAATGACGAGGGCAATATTGAATCTTTATATAATATAGAAGAGGTATATAGGTCTAAGAGGATGAGGATAAATTAGTTATAGATTGTTATTCTTTTTTTATATGTTCACCAACTCTTCCTCATTTTTGTAAGGGTTAGGATTAATTATGGTTTCAACAACATTGATTACTAGTTGGGAAGATGTTTGAAGTTGAGTGTTAGATTGTTGATATTGAAAGTGATTAAGAAGATGTTTGGTATAAATTGTAAGGTGATAATTATCTTGGTTAAGTTATTCATAATTAAATTTATACTTTCTAACCTTAAAAACCTTGTCATATTCTTGTTGACATTCTCTAATCATGACTTCATGATCAAAGTAAAGACCAAGAAAAAATTCAAATGCTAGATAATTAATTTGCTTGAAAATTTCATGAAAATGACCCCAATCAACATGAAACTAAAATTGATTTTAGGGATCATACCAATGGTTACTATGATGAGAAGCATAAATATCTCTACATGAGTTTCTTATAAGGTGTATCATAAACTCATCAAGGGTAAGATGTTGATGGGCATCACATGTTTTGACTTGTGACATAGGAGGAGGAGGATCGAAGAGACTTCCTACTATGGGATTGGAGAGATTAATTTTATTGGATAATCATAAAATAATGGCATGTATGGTTTTATTAGATTTATAAGTATCTATGACACCTAATGAGAAAAATAAAATCATAAAAATCAATGGAGGTAAAAATAACTAACCTAAAACATAATAGATGAACTAAGAGGTAGTAATTTGAATTATTAATATTAGCACTTCACTGATTTTCAACCTATAGGAGTATATTTGGTAAGGTATCAATAATGAATGTGCAACACTAGTCATTTTTGAGGGTTAAGGTAATAAGAGTTTCATATAGGGAAACAAACTTGTAGAAAGTAAATGACATGAAATTATATTTCATGAAATAAATCTAGAACTATCTTTAGAGCTTCCCACACTTCCTAAATTAAAACTTTAAAATTAAATATGCTTATGCAAAAATAAAAATATGAAAGGAAAGGACACACACTATAACTCATTTTGGAAGGTAAAATATACACACACAATGTAGAATAGAAAATAGTGGATGATATTTTCACCATATTTCCTCATGAGTTAGCCCTAACTCAATGAAAGTTGCATTAAAATCCCTTCCTCTACTACATATGATTTACATCAAAAAAAATTTATTGCATGAATGAATCCATAGAAATGAAAATATTTATATAATAGAATTATAAAAGTAATAAAAAAATGATTTGAATCTATAATATTGTATTTTACATGTCATTTGAATCTATATCCTTCTTAAATCTTGTTGTAGTAACTCAAATTTGGTCATGAATACTTAATAATGTCAATTTTGTCCCACTTTTTTCTTAATTGATTTCAACAATTAAATTGGCCATATTTTTCCAGCTCACTCTATCTTAATTATTTTTATGTACCTATAGATTTATAATTTATTGTTTTATGGATAAAAAGTGTTATTACTTGATTATAACCTCTCTAACCATCTGTATGGACATCACAGATCCTTAATTTCAACTGTTACCCTTCTAGGGTAAAATCAACTATAATGGGACATGATCAACAATTGACATAGTATTTATGGCTCAATCATGTCCTTCACCCTATAAAAATTATTTTTAAAAATTTATACCCTCCCTTACATGTTGTTCCATATTTTTAAGATAGGTTGTGTGAGGTTTTCCACTTTTAGATTGATATAAAGACACATCTAAGTCACATATTCTTCCACTTAGAAATTTGATTATTGAGACACACTTACACTATTTCACACTAAAAAAAATTCCCCATTCTTCCCAAATATAATTATATTTGACATGAAGTATCATTTAGTGAAGTTAAGATCCTATTCTATCCAAGTAAAGAAAATCATTATCAAGTATTGAATCCATCTTTAGATGCATACATGTAGCAAAGGGAACATTATTTCACTAAGCACTATAAGTGTAATATTTACATGCACTTAATTTTCCTCTTTGAAATATTACATATGTAGGTTTTGATTAATCATCACAAAGGTGATTGGGGTTATATAATCCTAGTAAACTCTCTTTTATATCTTTATAGGTTTTCAACCATTCTAATCCCTATTAAGTTTTAAACTTTGAAGAAGTCATTTTAGGTCATTTACACACAACTAAAGGTAAAATTTATACACACAAGGATATTTCATGTATGCACAAGTGATTGTGCTTTTATTTTCATAATTTTCCATAGAGTTTAAGAGAAAAACATAGAGGATAATAGCGTAAATTGATCATGTCCCATTATAGTAGATCCTGACCTTTATTAGTGATAATTAATTTTTTGTTGCATGCACATAATATGATTTGAGGGATAATTTACATATATATTTTGATCACAAACAATCCACCTATAAATAGGAAATAACTGGTAGAAAAAAATAAGTCTTCTTGTTTTTTTCCATAGTTAATTTATTTCATCCATTCATGTTTTTCATTTTAGTACTTTAATTTCAATCTAGTAGTTGAAAATTATTTTACAACATTTTCTACCCTTAAATTCATTGTATCTCTATTAGAGTTAATACACCAATTAATTACAAATTTTGATAAAACATAGAGGTGAAATCACACATTTTATTATAAAATTTATTCATGATTTTTAATCTTAGGGTTTAGATAAATCCTTTAAAATTTGACACAAATAATTTTATTTTGACTTTGGATCTAATATCTAACACTAATATAATTTTCTTTGGACTTTGGATTTGATATATGACACTAAAAAAACTTTATTTTGACCTTACATTTGAATTTTAAAATTGAAATAACTTTATTTTTACCTTTTATTTTATGTAAATTTAATAATATCCATGTTGGTAATTTTTCCTATCAAGGCCAAATACCAACCTCTGTAATTCAAAACTTTTCCCATTCCTATCAGTAGCCCTCTACAAGCTGGTCAAACTAAGTATTTTAGCCTAAAAGGGAAATTTTCCATCTCTAAATTATTAAATTAAAGTAAAAAAATAATTAATAATTTCAAAATATCTTTAAATCCATTCAATTTCATGATATTATCTTAATTCCTAAGTTTCATAACTTGAAAAGGTGTTTAAATACAAATATAAGTAAAAAAGACCCCAAATCACCTCCCACATGCCAATTTGTAGTAAATGATGAAAAGGACATAATTTGATGCAACTAGGAGGGCAATTGGTTTTTCTTAGTTTCTCCTCACCATGGCATCATTTCAAGAAGATTCTAGTTGGTGGAGCTTCTTATGGATCTAATATACCTTATAATTTATCTATTAAATAATTTTTCACATATGTGATGTTAAAACAAAATATATTTTACAAGGGGAGTTCATTTATATAGCTTATGAGCTTCAAAAGTGAATTGTATAGCCATGGAGGGAGAAGGTTGCCTCAAATTTTCTTGAATTTGTGTTTTCAAGGTCTCCATATTTTTTATGTTATTCATGAAACTTTACTCAATAAGTCTCCAATAATGAATCTCTTTATCCATATTTATGCTATCAAAGCATCTCAAAAGAGCCAATTTAACATTGTTTAAGGTTTTCTAGCATCTTTTTAAGTTTTAGAAAAGTATTAGGTTTCATTTTCAACCTGATGCCCTCCTCTAATGGCATCCAAATTCATATGGTGAGAGGATGGTGTGTCCAAGTTTGCATATATTTACTCATCCTAGTTTTCTCATACTCCATGCTCCTTTCCCACCTTCATCCCATTCCACCCATACCACTATCATACTTTACCATTTTCCATTGTGTTTTATGTCTTTTCACCCTCCTTTCATGAGTTTCAAACATATTTCATCATCTTCCACCCTCATACCATATATATTTCATGTTTTCATCATCAATGGGGTTAAGGATTGACAAGAGACCATCAAATCATGAAAAAATGAGTTTGTAAACCAATCAAGCATCAAATTACAATAGTGGAAGAAACACTTATAGTAGGTTGCATAGTCAATGAAGGTTCAATGAAGGGTCAATTAAGTGATCAAGGAGAAATAGACCTTCTTTAAAGTCTAGTAAGAGTAAGAAATGACTATCATGAGAAATCATGAGGTGAGAGGCTATTATGGATGTGAGAATGAAATATGTAGACATTGATTTTTGGCAAGTTGATGATGATCACCCACCTCAAAGAGGAACATAGTTATGTTTTTCCTACTGTGCATAAGAAATAAGTAGCAGAGGTGATCTCTCTAAAAGGGGTTATTGCAATGAATTTATAATTAATCATCATTAAGTTATTTTTCCAAAGACCAAATCATGATTTATATTTTCTCAAGGTATTTATGCCATCTCAGTTCTGTATAATGATGTGACCCTACAACAAGCTCTTGGAGGGTCATGCTTTGAATGTACACCAAGAGGTTTTGACCTTTTTAAATAATTTCATTGATGTTTGTTGAAGTAATTATCATAATATATGACTCAATACCACCTTATGAGTTTTTAACCTCCAAGCACAAGAATCCCCTATTTAATATCTGTACACTCTCACCTATAATCATAACACAATCAAACATAACAAGTACAACTTGTCTTCATAAGTAATGGTGACCTTGAATTGGATAGAGGGAATGGTTTTCTAAATAGATGCATACATATGAATAGAAGTCCATGAAGTGGTTTTCAAAAAGAGTCTAGCATGGTTTAATAATATTCTTCATGAAATCAAACCCTATAGGCATGCTCTTAAATCACTACCTATTGTGATAAAGACCTTTTAATGTAAAAGAGACCTATGAGATGTTTGGATACCTTAAAGTAATGCATAGGACTAACATAAATCAAGGGTTCAAATGAAACTTAGGTTTAATTTAGGATCCATTAAAGGGAAGCTAAAAAGAGACCTAGAAAGGTAAAATATACCTATAGCCACTATGAAAATGACCTACAATGCCTAACAATGAAACCCTATAGCCAAGTGGAGGATATTTTGGTCATTAAGGGACAATAAATCATTGAGTTATAATTTTAATGAATTTAACATGATTTATAAGGCATTAAAAGTCCCAAGGAGAGTTTAAGGGGAAAAGAATCACAAGCTACATCCCCTAAGGACAACCTATAGCTAACCTTAAGAGCTAAGGTGCAGCCAAGATCATGAACTAGGTTCAAACAAGCCTATAGAGAATATAAGACTCAAAAGAGGAACGAGACATATAAAATCTATTATTAAAAATAATAAAATATCATGAACTTCATTTTATGCTTTCTCAAGGCTGGGACTATTACTCAGTCCATACACATGAGCATACATTTAAGTATCACTTGAAGGACTAGTGCTCTTAAAAGGGTATGGTGTAATGAAGAGTTGATATTATTAAAAAGAAGGGAAGGTCATGGGATTAGTATCAAAATAATACCTTAGAGAAATACAAACTTAGTTTTGGGATCATCCTCTTGTATCAATCATTATGACCTATATCCACCTACAATAGGCTCTTCATGGCATACTATAGCCAAAGTGAAAATGTAACCCTAGATCATGAAAAAGTAGTATAAAGGAGTTTAAAATTGTTGGGATGTTTTAAGATAAATATAAAATTATTATTGGTCTTAGATTCTTGGTATAGCATGACCAAGATTCAAACCTAATAAAAGTCCATACACACCCTATAGGCATCTAATGATAGTCAAGTTATGGGTTCTAATGAAGTTGTTTGTTTTCAAGTGGAGAGACAAAGCTATTAAGGACAACATGATTAATGGGATGTCTCATGAGAATCATGATGATAATGGATATCATGAGGAATTTTTAAATATATGCAATATCCATACCCTCTTAAAGCTTGCATTTATAGATATGGAAGCACAATCTCATGAGATTGGTAACCTTGATGGGGTTTCATGATGTACAATTATTTTACATGTTAAATAAAGTGTATGAGTAAACAATAAGGTTTTTAGCCCATAATAAAGGGTCATAAAATGGAGTTTTAAGATTCAATTACAACCCTATAAAAGGTATCCTACAACCTTCTAAAGCACATTCCATCCTTCAAGTTATTGTGCATATAAATATGATAGTGGGTTATCTTGAGTAGTTATATGGTGGGATGATGATGTATAAGATGGGAGAGGTGTTTGAATGAAGTTAAATCATGTTATGGAAGGTATTAAGGATAAATAAAGTTACTTTACCTTACCATATTAAGCTACAACCATGCTAAACTACAAAGTTCTTCTCATAGTCATGGCAAATGTAAAATCAAGATTCCCTCAAGACAAGATGGGACTATGGATACATACTCATGAATATCCAAGTGATAATATACATATTAAACACTTGTTAATATATACAAAGAACTATTTGATCATGACATAAGGGTTTATAACATAGATTTTTACAAATTTTGATTAATTAAGAGGTTTAGAACATTGTGTTAAGGAGTCAAATAGCAAAGGAGATGTATTGAAGATATAAATATTTTATAAGCACAAATTTAGGATGTAATTTCCACTAAACATGATCAATTCTAATCAATATCCACCTGTAATAGTATATGCATAGTCATACAAGGCCTAAAAACCTTGTTTGAAGAGGTACAAAGTGACATAAGCACCATGGAGGATTATGAGATAGCCAAAAAAATGTAGAGGAATAAAAATAGGTTTTTTTATATCTGATAAAAAATTTATAAATCTTTCTTTGAATCCAAATTCTATGGTAAAACACCAAAATATAGTCCCAGTCATACACAAGAGCCTATCTTGAAGGAAATGGTAGGTTTGAGGCACCTACACATGGAATTAGGAATTTTAATTTTTTAAACATGGTAATAAAGACTTTAAGAGGCTTTTATATCATTTTAAAGGTCTTTTTACAAGTGGAGGTGCCCAGTGTTTTATGACAGTCATCAACATGTCTATATGAGGTCACCATTGAAGCAGGCAGTGTTCTTGAAGGCATACAGGTGTAATAGAGGTTGTAACTTTATTTTAGTTTTTTAAAACATGGGATAATTATTTTAAATATTATAAAGACATTTAAATAGTTTATAAACTCCAAACCGAATGCAAACCATGCCCATATAAGCTATTTCAAGCAAGCAGACATATAGGCCAAAAAGGCATTTTTGACTTTTCAAGAAAGAAGATACTTTAAGAGTGTTTTTATAGAATGGTAAAGACCCCATGATTATTTTTTAATCCATTTTGAGGCAAGGTAAGAATAATTTTTATCCATGTGGAGGATTTCAAATTCTATAGTTCCATACACCCTTCCAAGCCACTTGTTTAGATGATTGTATCTTTCACCACATGAGGAGTTAGGCCAAATGATATTATATTATTTTTAGGAACCATATTTAATTATAATTAATTAACAATTGAGTTTTTTTATGGTTTTTTATTTATTAACAATCGTTAATAGGTTACATAGCCCATAATGTAAGTAAAATCCTACAAGCATATTTTCTCCACCTGATAATTTTTCATATATTTTGAATGGGAGACTAATATTTTAATGGATTTTTATGGGGTGAATATAATACAAATAATTGTAAATAATTTTGTATTTTTAGGCATTTACTTCATGAATCATTAGTAAGAAGATTCATCTCTAAAACCCTCCAAAACCCTCATAGTGAATAGTTTTGAAAAAAAGGATTTTATTTACATAAAAAAATATTGGATCAACAAAAAAACTATTAAAACATAAATTAAAATCAGATCATATTCCATAATTTCCAATTTCATGTTTGAATATGTACAGATCAAGGAAAAAATCAAGTTTTTTTTAGAAAAAAACATGCAGAATGAGGTACAAGGTGGTTTACATGAATCCAATTCATGGATATGGAGTCTTGAGAATTTTTATCCATCATAAAATATTAATATGGTCAAAAATATTATTGGAAGTATCCCTACTAGCTCCTCCAAAATAACCACTTTGTAAGAAACTAGGGCAAAATGGACCTAGTCAACCCTGTTGACTAAATGATAAGAGTTTCTTCACCAAAATAACCTATCTCATTATGTAATGAGTTAATTCAGGTATAATTTCATATTGGTTTCATTTTTTACATGTTTTTATAGGTTTTATGGATTTCAAGTGCATGAAGATAGGCTACTAGGCCTAATTGGTCAAACAATCAAAGTTGAATTTGGCATTGAAATGGATATCATTGAGTTATTTAGGAGTTCCCATGATTAATATTTTATTTTCACATGTATATATCAATCAATTCCATCCTTAAATTTTCATATCATGTAAGGAGGTGCTAGACAGGTAGTTAACCAGTCTTAAGGGTTCATGACTCCAAGTTGACTAATCATGACTAGTTAACTATATTCATGAAATATTATTTTGATTTTCATGTCATTTAAGGAAATTCAAATGATATTTACTCAATTAAAATTTATTTAAATCACCAATGTTTGTGTAGCATCATGAAAGGAGAGTTTGATTTGTCAAAAGGGCCCACCATTCCTTGTTCCAATGCAAAAGAGGAGTCCATGCAAGATTTTTCATCAAAGGAGATTTATTCAAGACTTTAATATAATTTTATAATTCAATTTTGACTTGAATTAAAGTGGATTTGAACTAATATTTTATTTACAACACTAATATCTTGGATATTATATGTTTTTTGCTATATATGTAGGCTTTTAGACCATTTTTCAAGGAGATCTCTCTCTTGGCATGACCAGACTCTACCAAGATATAGTTTTATAACATTTTTAGACAAATAAAATGACTATTTAAAATTCCATTATACTGGTATAGTGTTTTTATTTTGGTTTATTTGCATATGTAGCAAATCTTTCTCCCTTGTCAAGTCCTGATCTCACCTAGTTACTAGTAAGCTAACTTATGCAAGTCATGTTTTAGTGTTTTATGTCATTTGACAAAGCTGAATAGTGGATAAAAGTGGTTGGTTAGTTCCTTGAATCAAGCCTATTCCATCATTTCCCTTAGGATTTTATCAACTATCAAAACCTCTACATGAAATACTGATGCATAGGAGTCTTGGTGTTGTAGGATTTAGTGTTTTCCTTATCTTATCTATGTTTTAGGAGCTCAAAAAGAGTTGATGAACCAAAAATATGGGTGTATCACCAACAGTAAAGTAGGATTTCCATTTTAGTTTCCTTCTTCCCCTTTTCATCCCAATAATTAGTTGTTTATTAATAAATACATAGTGATACATTAGAGGAGCTAGCCTCAACAAAATCTAACGGTCTTGTCTGAGTTTAGGTGTCCCACACCTCAGATCATTCCAATGTTAGTCCAGCTGTAAAGTAATTTCAAAAAAAATCTATCAAACCTTTAAGTATAGTGATAATCTAGGTTGATAACACTCCATACACAAATTTTACTTCTTTTTAAATATTTCCATTTTTTCTATTATTGTTTATAGTATATTTTCCATGTTTTTTCTATGCCATCTAAATACCTACCTAATTTATTCACTAGTGTTTAGTGATAGGCTAAGTGGGAACCATACTAGGAATATTTTAATACCTTTAACCATGGTTAAAATGGATTATTAAAATAAATATAATGGTTCTTATTTTAATGAATAAATTATTCATAAATTTATTCAAGAAGATGAGCATAATGAAACAAATAATAACCTTCTTGATGAATTCAATGGAGTAAATCATGAACAAGTCTAATGTTTATCCACATCATGAGAAGGAATCTATCAAATTCCATAAGATATACCTAAAATATTCCAAATCCTCTTAGTTTCTAATAGTCTATAACAAGAGAAAATTTATAGTTTTAATGTACAACAAGAGGCAATATTTCCCATTGTAAACTTTACCATAAGTGCTTTTACCTCTACTATTGATATTATTATTACATATATACCTATGGGTTTAGGTGAAACACAATGATTAAAATATATGTATATTCACATGCCTAACCAAATGAATCAAATGAGATCTTTGATATCTATACATATTACACCACCTACCTTGTCTACTAAAAAATATCTCATGAAAACTATTTCAATTATGTATGCTAAAGTGTTTCACTTAGAGAAAGGTACACACAAAGATATCAAATCAATGGATTCAATATCCTTTCTTCATAATCTATTAACACCTACTATTACAACATATCCTTTACCTACATGATTTTTAGCTCCTAAACTTACACTATATGAATGTAAAGGAGATCAAGAACAACATCTTCAATATTTTCATGTGATATTTTTGGATTATTCTTTCAATGAAATGTTTTGAATTATTTTTTCCCCAATAATATTAAAATTATATGCCTTTCATTGGTTTATTATTTACCTATAAAATCATTTAAAGCATTGAATCTAGTAGAAAATTAGTTTCTCAAGCATTTTTCTATCAACATTGATGAAAATATTTATTATGCACAAATTTATAAGCTTAAGAAGGGAACTATTGAGCCTATTAGTGACTATGTACTTTGTTACAAGACCATGTTTTTGAAAATGACTAGTAATTTGGTAGATAATGAATTACAATATAAACAAATTTTACTTTCACCTTTTCATGACTTAATCATTTTCAATAAATTCAAATAATATGAGTGACTTTGTCATACAATAATAGAAAGATAAGTCAAGCTTTATGATTTAACAATTTTGGGAATATTGGTGTATTATTATTAATTTAGTTAAAGTGTCTGAGTAGTAAAATAATTAAATAAATAGACAATAATTAAGATACTAATTTGTGTAAATTAATTTCAATTTGAAATTTTCTAAAAATAGTAATAAGGATAAGAAAACAAAATATAGTTGAAAACTGATTGATCTGACTAAGATAGAGGCTAGAATTTACTGTGTGAGACTGAGACACTGTCATAAATTAAGATTTGAACTTAATTTTAAGATTAGATAGGAAAAATATAACTAGATATTAGTGAAATTTATGGTATGGTCCACCTCTACCTCTATTGTCTTGAGGATTTGAGCTTTCTATATTTTATTTGCTATGTCTGTGTGACCCCATCTATGAATTTTTGGTAGTTGGAAGTCTATATATCTCCCTATAGATTAGATTATTTATTCAAACCCTATTTTACTTTGTGATTTGACAAATTTTGATCAAGATGTTGGGTTTAGTGTGTGTAAGATGTACTAGACATGATTCAGACCTTTTGTGTGGGCACACTACTTACAAACCAATACTTTGAATAGAGATAAAGTCATATGTAGTTCTCTCACTTGATGTGCTTTATACAATTGTATATATGAAGATTAATAATGCTAAAATAGATGTGCTTGAGTTGGTTAGGGATTGGTTTAAGGATTTGAATCAACTTGTAAGTGTTTTGGTTGGTTGTATGTAGAGAATAGGGAAGACTACTTGAGTAGTCTTGCTTCCTTAGTGATAATTGCCAACCCTTTCCAAATGATCTTTGAATGGGATTTTATAGGGATATATTGGTCATGGATTAAATATAATCACATTAGGATAACAAGGATAAGGATGGGAAACCATAATAAATTGACTATTGGGGCCAAAAATAGACTTGGAAAATAGTACTAAAAGTAGATAGGAGTGGTACCAGTTCTATAGTCCAAGTGTGGCACTACTATTTTGAGTAGATGGGACCTAGGGATATTGATTTGTCTTAGAAAGAGTATTCTATATCAGTTAGGACCAATTATATAAGGCTATGAATGATTAGGAATCAGTGAAAATAATCCTAAGAGGGTCATGAAAGCAAACAAGAGGGACCTAAGGGTTAGGTTTCATTAGCCATGCTCAAGTTACCAATTTTTGCATTTTATATGACTACATTTTCCCCCCTTTATTCTAGTTATAAAACAAAGAAAAATACTAGGATAAATGAAAAATAGAAAGCATACCTAAACTTACCTATAAGGGTGAAGCTCATGAAGATGTGTGATGATGGGTGTGCATAGAGAAAGCACACTATGAAATGCGAATATGCAAGAAAAACAAATATTAGATCATTTATTAATAGATACACTATATATAAAATAAGAATGTAAAAAACTAGGTAAGAGAGAGAGGAAGAGAAAGGAATGAATACACCTCATTAGGTATGCAAACCAATACAAAACCTATTGTGATGTTGGATTATATTGGGTAATGCTAGAAAGTGTTATACCAAGAGTAATATCATGAAAGGAACTGAGTGCTCAATTCCTCATAAGTGGCTCAAGAATGAAAAGGCTGGTCCTTTAGCTTTATCATCACCCACTAAGTGAAACTAGGTGGTCTTGCATGTGTTGATCGATGTTTGGACTATGTCTCCAATCCCTTTGAATAGGTGGTTCAAGAATACAAATCCTAGCTAGTCCTTTGGATCCATTATTTCCCCACGAAGTGAATCTATAAGATAACATCGATATAAAATGTATGTCATATGAGATGGATCCTAAATCCCATGAATTTACTATGATCTAAAAATGTTGGCATAGATAGTTGAGTGTATGCTGGAAATTAGGCCACTCTTGACCACTCCAAAAAAATAGAGATTAAGCTTGTATGAAAACCACTCTAAATTGGTGCACTAGGATTATATGAAATCAACTTAAAAACTTGGGAATTTAGGCTTGTATGAAATTGATTCCAAAATTATGCCAACCATTTGTAGATGGAATAAGGCACACAACTACTAAGAATGCTTGAGTAATACTGAACTTTGAAAGAAAAGAAAAAAATGTGCCATGCACATTGCCCCCAATTATTGGCATCTAAAACATGGATTTTGATCTATAAATCATATCAAATACTATATCTAAAATTTGAAGTGAGAGCCATCATACCACACATGATACCCCTTATATCTAGATTCTCTAAGGAAAACTATACTAAAACAATAGAATCTAGTCTGAACTGTAACTAATAAAGCTATAACTAAACTTACCTTTTTGGAAAATTTGGTCTTTCTACTATTTGGATAGGAGCATCAAACATGGACACTAGTGGTATCAGCACTATTATCCAAGTTGGGTGTTTTTGTCTAGGGATAAATCTAGGAATTTAGATTCTTGACTATCTATCTATTCTATTCTGATTGGTTGGATGTGTGGTTGTTATTCTTGGTGTTCTAAAAACTACTAGTTAAACTGTTAAGACCTTTGACCTCTATGACAAAACCCATATTTGTTTCCCCCTCTTCTAAGGGTATGAATAAAGACATTATAATTAATACCCTTAAATAGCCCTAAAAATGTGTTATGTTCCAAAGATACATGATACAGTAATGATAATTGACAAGATATCTAAATATATAGCATGATTTGTATCGAGAGATTGTTAGATCAATAGGGGTATGCCTAGATAGATATAATAATTTACTACAATGTATTGAACTAGAATTAGAATGAGAAGTCTTCTTAGTTATTATTTTTTAGTTATTGGTTGGAGAGATGGAGCATGATGTCCATCATGACATCCAAGAAATCAAGATAATGCATGATTAGCATCATAGCATTATAAATAATCAGAAAGTAATCAAGCAATAATCACACAAGGCAAGAATCAAGAAGCATGAAAAATATGGCCAAGGGGCCAAGAAAATAAGGGACATGAACACATGTCACTCAATCTATAAATCAAACATATAAGGCATGTTTAAATGATACACACACATACAATTAAAACAAGCACATAAAAGAGTGCAAATAAGGGACATTGATAGATGTCCAAAGGCACACACATGAATAAAAGCAAAGGACATTGGTAAATGTCCTAAGGCACATATAGGAGATAAATAAGAATTGGAAAATACAATCACATCAACCTAATGCTAAGAAAGAAAAGAAAGCATGTAAATACTAGAAAATAAAATCACATCTAACTAAACAAAGCAAGAATATGAAGGTATGTAAAACATGTTAGTCTATTACTAGGTATATGCTAATAAATACAAAAGTGTTATATACTAGTGGAATGTAGATAGATTAATCTATGTAAGTAGATAATGTAGAACAACATGATAAATAGAGTTTGTGGTGTAGGAATGACATAACCTAGATGGTGTAGTCATGTGGAAGATGCCCCAAATGGGTAAATATATCGAAGTATGTCTCAAATGTAAAATTAGGATGCCCCTCAATGGGTAGAGTGAAGTAATCAAGGAGTTGGATATCACTACATACACTCAAATAAGATCAAGTGAAGCATGGTAATGTAGATAAATAAACAAATAATAAGCATATAATAACAAATGTAAGTCTATTATATTAGTAGAAATGTAAATCATGGATAATGTATACAATCAAAATGTTTTTGGTTTTTTGACATATTTGAATGTTTTTGTATTTTGAAATTTTTGTATTTTTTGAGCTATGTACAATCAATCATGAGGAGAATATATACAAAAAATACTAATAAACTATCTAAAAGTAAGAGAAAAGAAACTATGTACAAGTAAGGCTAAGAAGAGATGATACTAACAAATGAGTCTCATGGGAGACTCCTTATCTTGGTGTCTTATATCAAACAAAGGAATCATGCATGATTGTGAAGCATGAGGGAATTTCTACAAATATAACTCTAGATATTTGAATTGATTTTCATTACCTTGGAAATCATAATAACCTATATTATTCCACTCATCTTTATCATCTTGATTTTGAACCAATGGAATCCTAGTGTTGACTTTTTTTTAATCTAGATCTTTTCCTTTGATAAATTGTCTAAGTGAATGATTTGCATTAGGATTTTCAATAAATCCCAAACCTTGGTGACAAACATTATACACTAGTAGAATAGATGTAGTGATTCCTTGAGCATGCTTGCCCAACCCTTGACATTGAAAATCAAATTATTGTAAATATTTTTGACCAAACCCATACTACTTTGAAAGTTGAGCCTCATTTTGGAGAGGTATATTTTAATATTTTTCCTACTTTACCTATGATTTTGGTACTATTTATATCTCTAATTTTCCTTTTTGATCATTTTGCTATTCTGAGTTATTATTTGGTAAGCAATTTTGTACTGAAACTAAATTTGACCCTTTGTGAATGTGTTCCTGTGTCACTATGGATTGCTTGACTGATTTACCTTGTATATGTTCCTCATTATCAATTATCTATTTTATATGTTTTTTTAATGCCAATCATGAATTTGTGTGATGCCCATGCATTCTATGATATGCATAATAATATCTAGATCTTCTCATTGGATGTAGAAGAGGTAGTTTGGTTAACTTAGGTTTAATCATTTCCATTAGTACCTCACTTGAAATCTTATTTTATCTTTTAATGATTTTTGAATCACTAGTTGTAGAGTTACTTTTTTTTATTTCTTATTTTTATATGTAACCTTGCTTGTAACCAATTGACTAGGTGAAGGTGCATAGACATGATTGACACTAGGGTGCCTTTGAGGCTTTTGTATTATAATATGATTTTCCAATGTTGTGATATTTTTATGTAATAACTGATTTTGTTTTTGTAAATACAAAATTAACATTGTCCCATACCGGTGATTTGATCCCTTAGAGTCTCACAAGTACAAACCCTTATTGCTTCTGATTGAACATGTAAGCATATATGTTGAAGAGATTTTGAAAAAGCTATGTGATACATGTATGCATTAGGAAAAATAGTATGGGATGCCTCACATTTTTTAGGGTGATATCATGGACCTAGTTAGAGGTAAATTACCTATCAACCTCTTGGGGGAGAGGAGGAGAAGGAAACTATTTCATGTGCTTAAGATATGGCATTTAAACTTGACATATGTTTGTTAGTGCATGCAATAGATCTTCTAGGTAGAAAACATGTATGTGGGATAACATGCATGTAATTGGAGTTATAATTTGTATAAAAATATGTTTATAAAGATAATTTCACATGAGAGATATCAAGTTTGGAATATAAAGTATGGAATTGTGTATTAATGCATAAAGAACTTTGGCATGTGCTATGACATTTCTAATGTGTTTAGCATGATAAGATTGAAAATAATTCCATATAAGAGATAGAAAGCAAAGTTTAGATACCATGGAATGGTGAACTAATGCATAAAAATCTTTTACATGTTTTATGATATGTCTAATATGTTTAGCAAAATAAAGTTGTAAATTATCCTGCATGAGAGAAAGAGAGTATGCAAAAGAAATATTGGAATCTTGTGTAATTTTAGAAATAATTTTTTAATAGCATATCTTATTATGAAAATTAATCATGAAAGGTAAAGAATGAATCTTTACATTAACATGTGTTAAACTTCATTCATTCACGTACATGATAGGACCAAGGATGGTCTCCTTATTATTTGCAAAAAATGCAAGCAATATTTGAAAATAAGTGAGATCCATTTTTGAAATTTGATTTTAGGTGTAAGGTGATACCTCAAGAAGGAAATAGGAACTATTACATGTAAATAGGGTTTTAAATATGATTATTTGAACAATTTACTATGAAAATTTTAATTTGTAAGTAAATTTTTGAGTTAGATACGCAAGTAAAAAAAAATATTAGAAAATTTGTGATTTAAAGAGACATAGAAGATGCCACTAGGGTTTTTAAAAATAAACATTTCTTTTTAAATTAATATTGAAATTTGAAATTTGAATGGATTTTATAATTTAAATATGCTAGTAAAAATTCATAATATGATTGGAAAATTACTGGGACCTAGTATGGTCAACTAGGGTTTGAACAAAATTTATTTTAAAATTACTACAAAATTTTAAAATTTAAAGCTAATTTATAGCTTTATTATGAGGTAAAAAATCACAAAAATATGAGAAATCATTAGGAATTTTACCCTAGGGTTTCTATGGTTTTTATGCATGTTTGAAGTAAGTCAAATTCACTAAATGATTTAACAATTTTAGGAATATTGGTGTATTATTCTTAATTTAGTTAAAGGATTTGAGCATTAAAATTAGTAAATAAATAGACAATAATTAAGATACTAATTTTTGTAAATTAATTTCAATTTTAAATTTTCTAAAAATATTAATAAGGAAAAGAAAATAAAACTTAACTAGAAACTAATTAATCCAACTGAGACAGAGGGTGGAATTTACTATGCAGGACTGAGACACTATCACAAACTGAGATTTGAACTTGGTTTTGTGATTGGATATGAGAATTAAAACTATATATTAGTGGCACAAGTGCTATATTCCACCTTTACCATTGTTGTCCTAAGAATTTGAGATTTTTTAGTTTTATTCCTTATGTTTGTGTGATCCCATATATGAAGTTTTGGTAGCTATAAGTTTGTATAGCTCCCTATAAAGTATATTATTTATTAAAACCCTATATTACTTTGTGTTTTGATAAATTTTGAGTAATAGGGGGGATTAATGTTTGTAATATGCACTAGACATGATTCACAATCTATGTGTGGGCATGCTACCTACATACCAATACTCCGAAGAGGGATCAAGTCATATGTAGTTCTCCCACTTGATGTGCTTTGTGAAATTATGTATATGAAGATGTATAATACTAAACTAGATGTGCTTGAGGTGACTAAGGACTGGTGTAAGGATTTGAATGAGCTTCTAAGTGTCTTGACTGGTTGTATGCAAAGAATAGGGAAGATTTATTGAGTAGTCTTGCTTTCTTAGTGATAATTACCAACCCTTTATAAATGATATTTTAATGAGATTTTATAAGGATCTATTGGTCATGGGTCAAATGTACTCATGTTAGGTTGAAAAGGATAAGGATAGTAAAATGGAATAAATTAACCATTAGGGATAGAAATGGACTTGGACAATAGCACTAAAAGTAGATAGAAGTGGCACCAACACTATATTCCAAGGGTGGCACTACTATCTTGAGTAGATGGGACCTAATGGGATTGATTTGTCTTGGAAAAAGTAGTCTGTGAGAGCTAGGACCAAGTCTAGAAGGCTACATATGATTGGGAACCAATGAAAATAATCTTAAGAGGGTCATGAAAGCAAGCAAGAGGGACCTAAGGGTTGGGTGTCATTAACCACGCTCAAGTTACCATTTTTTTTGCATTTTATATGACTACACTTTGATTGATTTGAACAAGGTCAAATATGCACTAGCATCTACTTCAAATTCCAAAATGAAATTTCAAAACAAACCATCTTAAAAATCTAAGACAATAATGTTGTGACCAACATGCTCCATTTTCATAAAATCAAATAGGGACCCACTTGTCCTAAAAATAATATGTTTGGTTCATTTAAAGACATGGATTGGACATAAATATATTTAATACTAAATTATAAATACTTTTATTCTCTTTTAACTTTATGAAATTTGGATTTAAATTGGGATACTAATTTGGTCTTATTTCTTTATTTTAGTTTATTCAACTAATCAAGCTAGTCATTACTTTTTAAGTTCATCAATTTTACACTTTATAGGTAAACATACTATCAACAAGTTTCAATTATTCAATAAAGTTACATAGACTATAAATGACTATTTGTAATATCAAGATTTAAAATCCTAATTGAGCTAGATCAGACATGCATTATATCCTCATTATATCTAAAATACATCTCAATGTTATAAATATTACAATTTGATGACTAAATGAAAAAATATAATGTCCCAAGTGTCATTAAATCAATCCATCATATGCATCTTATGGATTAAAAAATCACAAAATATTATAGCCAACTAAATAAGTGAGATCATGCCTTGTGTCTCCATCTCATTGCATCATGCCTCCTTATCCAAAATCATAAATCATAAAATCCAATAACCATATGAGAAACTGAGATTGATTTGTGTGTCTCAATATCATTTGGTTGTAGGCCTAGAGACATAGGGATAAATTTATAAAATAACTAACTAACCAACTAAGCTATATAATGCCATGTGTAAACATCTCATAACACAATCCAATAGAAAAATGATGAGACACTAGTTAAGTGATTCAATGATAGAGAGCCACATGACATCCTCTGTATAGTCATCTACCACATGGTATAATTTGATTATACCACATGGATATTATATCAGGTTAGCCTTGACATTTTATGCCATGTTTCATCACTTCACTACCTCATACACTAACATAACCTAATTAATTGATGGTGAGTGAAAATTAAGCAACTAAATAGAAATATACCACACATATTCTAGTGATATAGATATGATGAATTATCAAGCGTAAAGGGCCATGAATTAATGATATTATGGCATTTATAAAATGGTTAAAGCATATTAAAATATAAAAAATATGATTAAGTAGGTAAAGACAATGATGAGGCGATATGTGTCAAGTAAGCATGCCAAAATTGACATCATAAAATCAAATTCAAATTTGATGGATGGTTGACAATGACCATTACCCTAAAATTAATTATTATGCACAAATGAATTCAAAATATATTCAAATGGATTATATTTTATGTTACCAATTTAAATAAAATTACATTTTATAATTTCCAAATTATGGACTACTATTTAGAGATCCATATCAACTAAAAGCCCTAAATTTTAAAATTAGTATAGAGCTTTAATTACTCAAAAATGGAGGTAGAAAATGAGGATTATACTCATTTTATGTTATAATTTAAGACTAATCAAAATTTTAAATAAATAAAATTTGATAAAGTTCCCTTATATGGAGTGTTTAAGCATTATTCAATAATCTAAGTAGAGTTCAAGGTTATTAGGTCTTATAAAGATGAATAGACATTGTCTATGGATCAAAGGGAGTACATATATGACTTGTTAACAATTAGAGCTGTCAAAATTCATAAATAAATGATTAAATTAAAAGTATTTCCTTGAAAAAACCTAATGTTAAATGTATTTACAAAAAGATCTTTCACAAGAGACTTTTTTCAATAAAAATAATAACATATAACTTGTAGCATATGTAGCTAGCCTAACATTTGAAAAATTATATCAATTTCCATAACCAAACATCATATATAATTATAAAATAGTAAATTAATATTTAAAATACAATAAAATTATAATTTCCCTATTAGGATGGTATCAGAATCCTAACAAGTTCTCCATGAAGAAGAAGGTCCCTATTACCCAATTCAGAAATGGTGTCATAATTTCTATGGCCTATTATATAGAATACACATAACTTCATCTATCACTCATTTATATGAGGTTTGGATTTAGTTATTTTCCATAATTTTATAAGGCAAGGTAATTCCCCCATTGGGGAAAGTCATAAGATTCAATTTAAAATCCTAGAGAGATCGTATGCATGACAAAGTAGATGCCGAATTATACATGTTTTCATATTTTTTAGGTATTATCTATGGAAATATTATCCCAATCAATGTTTTGCATTAGGATCTAAAGGGAAAACATATATTTATGATTAATTCAACCATATTCATATACAAAAATATAGGGACCATATGAATAAAAGTTAATACACCTTTTACCCAATGGTCCATACAAAAATAAATAGTCAATCAATGTCTAGGTTATCTGATCAGATATAGAGATCACTCAAATCATTGGGTTATTATTGGTTTTATCTAGACCATAATTTCATCATAATTTAGGGCACATTGGTATCTCAATTATTACTACCAGAGAAAGTACCTGATAAATTATCCAAGTAAGACATAGCCTATTAGCTATCCAACAGTGTGTATGACAATTTGAGGAAGGCTAGATTAGCCAAATATCATAAGGCACCCTTCACCATTGGAAGATAATAGTTCCAAAATTGGGAATAGTTGGACAAAACTTCAAAACATAGAGGTTAGTTCAATTTTGGGCTAGTTTAATTCAAATTTTTAGATCCAAAAAAGGTGATAAATCATTAAATAAATAAGTTCCATAGGTAATTCAAATAGGATTATGGCCATAGAGAGTATTAACATGACATAATATTTATTAATCCTGAGGATGACTATGATGTTTATGTGAGAATGAAAAAGGATTATATGATTATGAGGATAACTAAAATGATCCAATATGATTCATATATAATAATAGAAGATGAAATTATGATTTAATAGGATAAAAATAACATCAAACAAGCTGGGAAAGATCAAACACAAGAGGAAATATAAGAATAAATTGAAGATCAATTAAGTGTAAGGATTATTAAAAATTTCCCAAAGCCAAAGGATGTAAATAAATAGATTTTGGACATAGGGGAACCCCTAATAATAAATATCATAGTTACATTTAATCCATAGGTTACAATAATATTTCCACCTTAGGTTCCAATAATTAGTCATTTCCATTCTCCTTCTCCATTATAGGTGACAACCACCTCTTCTGTACTAACCTGTGTGAGAAAGTCTCTCCCTATCTCCCTATAAATTCTTGTTATCACACAACAAGAAGAGAAAAAGGAACCTTTAGACGAGCAATAAGAATAATGGTATTTATAAATAAGCTATGTAGGGAGCCCATATGAAAAATTAACATTGTATATCTTTCATAAGGTTCCCTTATATAAAAATATTTAGACTTTAAGTCATAGTCCTCCTCACATTCAGGTTACATGACAAGAACAAGTATAAGAAATAGACCAAGATCATTATGTGAACAAAGAGTTAGATCAATAAACTATGGAAATTAGAAATATGATGGTTGCATCAACTAATTTAGTTATTCTACCTATGGTAACTTTAGTAGCTTATCCACATGGCTCAACATAGGTCACCATTTCCCTTGTTTTAGCAAGATCTCTCCCAATTGCCATGGACTTTTTAGATTCAACTAGTATGATATATGTTAAAACTCTAGATTATTTTACCACTATTAATCCTTTCACTAATCCCATGATTGTTGTATATACATCAATTAATCAATTTATGAAAATTCTAACCCATTCTACCATTACATAACTAATTCTTCCTATGCCTGACTTAGGCACCATAGTCACCAACCCAATTTTAAAAAATCTTATATCCAAAAAAAATTATACACACCCCTACAAACCAATCACTTTACTCAAATGGGTTTGTCTATTAAACAATATCTTCTAATAGATTCAACAATTTTCTTAGTTCAGGATTCTCTTGAACTCACCAAGTTTGTCTTTAAGACCCCTCCACAAACTAATATCTCCAAGGGGAGGTTGATCATTCCACATTTTCATTCAATGTCTACATATACCCATTCTACTTCTCCATCTCCCTCCATTATAATGCCTCCACCACAAATAATTTTACCCCTTGCCTCTTAGGATTCCCATCAAGACTTGATAGTGACATCCACATGGATACAAAAATGCAAGGAGAGAAGTCAACTAAAAAAGAGTTGGTGATCATTGAGGAGCCAAAATTAACCATAGTGTTGGACAAATATTCAAAAAAATGAAAAGGGTGAGGTGAATGGTATTCATATATAAATGGAATCTTACTGAGTTTTTAAGATAAAAATAACTCTTCTAATTAATAAATAGAATGAGAACTAGACATGGGGATGAAGATGAGATCCATGAGGACCTTATTTCTATGGTATATTCCACTAAAGGAGTATTAATTTTTTTTCATGGGATATAATAAACTAATATTGTACTATAGGCACAACGTAGAATATAACCTCCAAAATATATAGTGGATAATGTGCACATCTTAGCCAAAGTCCTTTATAACATATAAGCTCTATTCTATAGTCAAGGGAAGAATCACAACCACAATGGAACAATGTGGAGAAAATTTATGAATTTGTGAAAATATTGGATGCCAAATTGTGTTTTATCAATAAGGTAATAAGGTAAAATAAATACTATAATATCAATTTGTTGCAACTCCTAGATACTTATTTAGCTCAAAATTATGTAAATAACAAGAGAAGTCATCTAATGGAATGCTATAAATAGAGGCATGAAATGGTTTATCGATTAACAAGACAATAATACAAAGACATGAAAATTATAGGATATATGTGCATCAATATCATATATATTCCATTGGAGAAAATTGTAACCAAACCATTTTTTTATAGCTTGCTATATAGTGGGTCCAATAGCCTTAGAGTAGTGGTTGAGAGAATAGTTTTTAGTAGTGATTAGGTGATTTAATTGATCACTTTTTATTTGGAAAAGGTGGAATAATTATGAGACTTTAATACATATTTAGATATGTAATTTACTTACACAAAAAACTAATGAATAAGATCCCAATTTTGTTTAAGCTTCCTATCATCAATTTTGAAGCTATTGAACTAGAATTTACATATAGTATGATTAAATATGAAAAGATAAAATAATAAGAATGGTTGGACACTTAGGTATGAACTTAATATTTATAAGATCGAGTTTTGAATATCATGTATTCCTCTCCTAAGTATACTATAGTATACACTCTAGAAGGGCATGCATTTATAAGCTTACCTATAATAATAACTCCTTCATAGGATTAGCTAAAGTGAACTGTACTTACAACTACAATATTACTTCAAATGACTTCAATAACTATGGATATGAAAGGGTTGTCTATGATATGTTCCATGTAAACATCTCCTACTCCTACTATTTATAATGTATCAATTCCAACTACAGTTCAATCTATTTCAAGTGTAGTCTCAACTAGCAGTGCTAATTATAACTAGTGAACTGACTACTCAAGTATATTTTTGACATAGTTATTTATATATTTATACATAAGCTATATATATAAATTAATATTCTTATTTATAGGCATTATAAAATATGTATATTTTGTATTATTAAATTCATAGTTGATCTTATATTAAAGTTGATAAATTTGGACGAGATTTGAGGATGAGGTAATCATGTTCAAATCTATATATGTATGTCATTTATCTATTATAAAATGGGGATAATTTATCAGTTATTAAAATCAATTAAAGTCTATATGATTATTTTTTGAGTTTGTGTCAATGTTTTTACTCTTCCAATTTTCTATTTTTCATTAGGGAATTTCCATTAAGTTGATGAATCTATAATAGGTTGTGTATGTTATTTATAGGAATAATATTGAATAGTATATTAGTATAGTAAATTATTTGGTTATATATCATAATTATTACTTGTTAATTGAATTTTATTTTCTCTAAAATATAGTACTAGCAACACCTTTTATTTTGATCATTGAATCTTTCTACAATTATTTCCTTAGACTCTTCATCATGTTTGTCGTATTATGTTCTTTCAACTAATCCACTATAGAAATTAGTTTGTGACATGTTCTTGGAATATTACATTAATTTATATTAAAATGGTTTAATATCTAATTGTATCATAAAATAAATTATTTTATTCCTTACCCTTCCCTCTTTTTTCCCCTTTTTTTGGACTTGTTCACCTTAGTTTAATTTTAACATTTGAGGACTTAACAAGTGTAAATATTATGTTTGTTAAAGAGATTAACAAAATAAATTAGGTTAATAATATTCAATAAATATATCCAATGATTTTTCATATAATTAAATAACTTTTACCTTTCTTAAAATAGTAATAAATAGTGCAAGTAAGAACTTAGCTGGAAAATAACTAAGATTGATGATCTAGAGGGTACAAGCTAAGGTAAAATCTAGTTTGAGTGTCACAAATAGGATCCTAGTATCATAACACCTCTTGGATAGTATAAAGCTAATTATATAGTAGTGTCATTATTATAAATGTGGTAGTAGTTTCCTTATATTGGAAATAATGTCCTTTGTGCAAGACTGCCTTGAACTTCTAAATGCACCTATGTCTAGATCTCTAAGGTCTGTTATTGATGCATGAGTCTTAAAACCCTTTATATTTCCTATTTTGACTAAATTTATGAGTAAAACCTAATTATCCATGTTTCTAGGGCATCTAATTGATATAAGCTAAAAAGTGTATTTGTTAATGGGGTAGGCTAAACATCCTCAACACCCCACTATGGTGATAGTTGTCTATATACCAATACTATGAGGAGGGATAAAGACTAATGTGGTTTTCCCCACCTAAGTTCTAGTGTAAGTATAAGTGAATCTAGTATGATAGTGGAATTGAGTGATTTAAATGCACTTGAGACTAATAATCTGGATAATCTAAGCTTAAGACTGTTGTAGATGGTAGTATTCAGAAGTAGGGTAGAATAGGGATTGGTAACATTAATTATGCATGAATTTCTCTAAGTTTGAATGTGTATTTTGAGTTTTATTTCAATTTAATCATTAGAGGGATAAAATTCATGTATTTATACCATTATGATGCTTCTATAAGTACTAAAAAAGGTCTAGGCTAACCCTAGGAGGTTTTAGATTTGAAAATATATCCATTTGTGAAAAAGAGATATAAATGACATTAGTATCATTATTTTAACACTAGTGACATGTGGCACTATTGTCCTTATTATGTCACTAGTGTCCAAGTGGAACAACACTAGGCATAAAAGGCCAAAACCAAGAAATGAGGGTTTGGGACTACTTTAGGGATGACTAGGGATGCCTATGTCCCACATGAAGGTTAGACAATTGTGATAATAATATCTAGGATAGGTCTATGGATAAGATAGGCATAGCTAGTCTCAAGTAACACTTTTAAACTCAAATACCACTTTTAGGTGATTACATTTGCCACCTTATTTGAACATATCTATCTACTAAGAGGGGGTGAATTAGTAGATTAACTAAATTAGTCCTTTTTAAATCCCTTTTAAAAAAAACTAGAAAGGATATGTAGATTAAAACATATATGAATATATCACTCACACAAAAACACAACACCATATGTATATGTGGGAAACCCAATATCAAAAAAACCATAGTGAGAATAGCTACTAAAATCTACTATTCTAATCTAGCCTCATAGTCAAAACCTCATTGGTTATAAATTTAAGGGCATCAACCCTAAGGAGACACCAATCCCCTAATTTAATATAACTAACTCCAAGGAATCACCCACTCCCCAATTGAGCACCAATTCAACTTATCTGATGACACCCACCAATCAAGTCTATATAGAGCTAAAACTCTAGATTACAATATATATTCATAAATGAATCCAATTCTCTATTATCTATTATAGGTCTGGTCTATAACTGATCATGCTCTACACTTTATCTCTCTTCTATTCCCTTCTCTTCTCTTCCCTTCCCCTCTATCTTTGTGTATTTATATTTCTCTATTTGACACAATTCAATTACTTCTAGAAGTAGCAACAACAACTTATGATTGTATCTTAGATGACATATATAAGCATTTGATCTAGGTTTTTGTATTTTCTCTATGTTTACATTTTTTTTTATAATACATTATGATTAATTATGCTAGACTATAGTTCTTGTCTTTAACTATAAATTTCTTGCATCTTGAACTCATGCTTAACTACTATGATTCTTGGTCTCATTATTATTTTTAGCATATACTAGGCTTTGGTTTTGATGCACATGCCATATAACACAAATTTGATCAATTAAAATGATCAATATCATTGTATATGTCATATTTTATGGATTAACTACAAGTTACTCCACTTGACCATTAAGATGATCATATCTTTAAATATTGACTATTGATCTTAAGTTTGGTGCCATGATCTGATGATATCTATTCAATTTGCTCAACTTTAAAATATGTCTATTAGATCAAGTTTTGATGGGATCACGTACTTTATTCAATATTTTAATGCTTATATAATTTAAATTTTAAACTTTAAAACATGTCCATTGATCTTTCTGATCTAAGCTCTCACATGCCATTATATCTTAAAACTAGCATGAACTTAATCTATGCTAGTCATTAAATGTCGATCTCTTAATATCATCTCATTACTTCCTAAGTATTTGGAACAAATATGCTCCATAAATCTCATCAAACTATTTCAATCTTTAATTTGCCTCTATCTTGTTAAATATCAAGCACTTGATCCCATTAAGTCCACTCACTCTATTAGATCTTCATTCCATGGTCACACACACACTGTTGATCCTTGGAAGAAGCATAATATTTATTTATAACAAGCTATCAAGAAAGTGAAACTTGGAATTAACACATGCCTTATACACATTGATATTAGTTCTTACTATTGAGACACTTGGCATCCTCATGTTGATCATTCACTATTTGACTTTGAACTGCATTATAGATTTACTATTCAAGCTCCGTGATTGTGACACTTATCACTAGCACATTCACTCATAGGTGCCTTTGACATGTTGAATTTATTACATGTTATTGGATATTCATTATATGATTAAGTTCTCATTATTATATCTTATAACAAGCTCAAACTTTACCTCGTGCAGATTTGACTATAGGGACCATGTCAATATACCTGAAAGGCTAACTTTTCACCTTCATATATTTTAATTTGCTCATCCGCTTGTTCTAAAATTTAGACCATATAAACTAGGCATGATAATAAACAAAACCATATGATCACTTCTTCCTAAATCATTAACATGTATGAGATATAATTACCTTAATATACTCACTCAAATTATTTTACCACAGACTCAACTATGCTTAGAACTGCTTGGAAGGCCAACATTGTTCTTGCATAAATTTTGATGTGATTCAACACATGACCTATAATTTAGTGAATAATATCCTCTCACATATTGGATTCCATCCATATATTCATCTTCTCTAAAAACCTTCATACATGAAATATATGACATCATAAAAATGCCTACTCAAATTTTTCTTGCCATCTACAAATTTGACTGTGGGAAAACACTATCAAAATTCTTGGAAGCCCAGATTTGTACATGTATATATTTTATTGTGCTACATCACATGACATAATATTGAGTGCATAGAAACTAAGCACAAAAATTAACAAACACATATGATCATTCTATCGTGAAACCTCCATGTGTGTAAATGTTGACCTCATCAACATGCTTCCTTGGCTCTGCTTGAACCCTTTTACAAATTTGGCTAAGTATAGAAACTTAGTGAGTTATATTCGAGTAGCCAACTTTTCATCATCATATCTTCAATTGTGATTCATCACATAGATTCAGATCTAGTTTATAACAACTAGGGACAAATGTGATCACAACTATATGACCAACTCCCCTAGACTCATCCATATGTGGAAATGGTGACATTAGAAACTACCTATTTATATTTTACTCTATAGACCCAAAATGTCTAGATGATCAATATGAAGAACTAGATGAATTCCACTCATGCAGAAAATCACTCTAATCATCCTTAACCTTTGATAAGATTCCTTACACATACTCAAATCACCATACTTATCCCTAAACATCAATGACATCCTTAATTCCAATAATCTCCCTTTTGACATAAAAGATAATCATATTTCCAACAATCTCACCCTTTGCCATTGATGACAAACTAAATGCTCTAATCTTATAATATTTTTCTCCTTTGACATTGTATACATTAGCTTCTGATGAAATTATTCATACCAATTTTGTTCCCCATTAGGAAATGGAACATTTTCCTAAACTCAACTTGTACACCTGCATTGCTCTTTAAAACTTTTATAGAGATAATTTGCACTTTTTATCCATGGAACTTCTACAAAAACTCAACTTAGCTATTTTGTTCCTTTTATAGAGAGAATTTGCACATTTTTCTCCCCCTTTGACATTAATGGCAAAGGGACTCCAACTTTTTCAATGTTTATCCAAAATTTTCTTCCCCTTTATCAGATAAAGGAGTTTTTCCAAGCATCTATAACCATCAACTCATTATAAATTTGAAAAAATATGCATACCTGAGTTTCCTTTTCTTTCTTCTTCCAGGGATTAAGAAAGCTTCCATGAGACTCCCCCTAGACTCATGCCTTATCACTAGGATCTAGTGATGTGATTTAGGAGCTACCACTCCCAACTTCTATCTCATATAATCAAATTATTCCTTGGGAAGAGGTTTGGTGAATTTATCTATAATTTGATCTTGAATTGGCACATACTCTATTGTGACCTCTTTATCTGCAACCTTTTCTCTTAAGAAGTGATACTTGATTGATATGTTCTTGGTTTTGAAATGTGTCATTGTATTCTTTGATATGTTAATAACACTTGAATTATCACAAAGAATAGAGATAGGTGATTTATACTCTACCTTGATGTATTTTAGTGTTTTTTTCATCCACAAGACTTGAGTACAACATGCCATTGTTGCCACATACTCTGTTTCTATTATGGAAAGAGTAACTGACTCTTGCTTTTTGCTCAGCCATGAAACAAGGCTATTTATAAGGGAAAATTCACCACCACTAGTGCTTCTTCTATCATACACACTTACTTCCTAATATACATCTATATATGCTGTCAAAGTGAAATATTCACTTGTAGGATACCATAAGCCATAGTCAATTATGCTCTTGATATATCTATAGATCCTTTTCATTGCATTTTCATGTGACTTTTTAGGAGTAGCTTGAAATCTTGTAAATATGCAACTACTTGCATGATATCAGGTTTTGATGCAATTAGGTATAATAATCTACCTATAATTGATCTATACATAGTCTAATATACATCAAGGGACTCATACTCTTTTCTCAACTTACAACTAGTTATCATAGGAGTAATAACTGGTTTGTTATCTTCTATTCTAAACTTCTTGAACATTTCCTTTGCATACTTGGTTTGTGATATAAATATCCCTTTATCAGTTTGTGTTATTTGTAGACCAAGGAAGAAAGAAATTTTTCCAAGCATAGACATCACAAACTCACTTTGCATTTGTGTAAAAAATTCTTTACACATTTTATTATTGATAACACCAAAGATGATGTCATCTACATAAACAAAAACAATAAAAATATGCTCACCTTCTAATTTTAAATATAAATTATTGTCTACACATCCTTTATTGAATCCTTATTATTATATCTATAAGTCTAATCTTGAATACCATGTCCTAGGTGCCTATTTTAGACCATACAAAGATTTCTTTACTCTACATACATAATATTCTTATTTTGATAGCTAAAAACCTTTAGGTTATGATATATAGACTTCCTCTTCTAAGTTACCATTCAAGAAATCAGACTTAATATCCATTTGATAGACTTTAAATTTTTTGTAAATAGAGAATTCTATAAACATTATTATAGATTCTAATCTAGAAACTAGAGAAAATGTTTCCTCAAAATCCATGCCTTCAACTTATGCATATATTTTACACACCAATCATGCCTTATTTCTTATGATAATTTTATCCTCATTGAGCTTGTTTCTAAAGACCCACTTTTTACCTATCACATTCTTATTTGAAGGTCTTAAAACTAATTGCCAAGTTTTGTTCTTTTTAATCTGGTTCAATCCTACTTCTATGACTTTTATCCAATTCTCATCCTTGTTATCTTAAACATATCTCTTAGGTTCAATTTTAGATATTAGAGCAAGACTTACTTGCTCATTATTTTGTACAACTCTTCTCCATGTTTGAACTCTTTCATTTTTATTTCCAATGATCTTTTCTATAGGATGATTATTTTGAACAAATTTTGAAGGTGCCTTTTCATTTAATTCCTCATGATCTTCATTAGTTGCTTCATATGCATGATCTAATTCTTCATTATATATTTCTTTGTTAGGTTTAACATGGTTCAAGCCTTTTTCAAACTTGACATTGATGCTCTTTATAATCTTATGTAGCCTTTTGTTGTAACATATGTAGGCTTTTCTTTGGGTGGAATAACCAAGAAGTATTCCTTCATCATATCTTGATTCAAAACTTCCTAATTTGTCCTCTTTTCTCTTGATGTAATATTTGTTGCTAAACACTATGAAGTACTTCATAGAGGTAGGTTTTCCATACCATAGTTCATAGGGAGTTTTATCACTATTTACTGTCAATTGAACTCTATCCAAGATATATATTACTATTTGGACTACTTCTATCTAGTATCCATTAGGTAACTTGGCCTCTTTTAACATTGTTCTAGCCATCTCTTTGACTATCCTATTCTTTCTTTCAATAACTCCATTATGTTATGGAGTCCTTATTACAGAGTAATGTCTTTTGATTCCATGCTTCTCACAATCCACTATGAACTCATTTGAGGTGATTTCTCCACCTTTATTAGATCTTAAGGATTTTATTTTTCATCCAATCTCATTCTCCACCATGGCCCTAAATATATTTAATCTCTTAAATTTTAATGACTTGCCCTTCAAAAAGGTTACCCATGTCATTATTTTAATAATCTAAAAATAACATGAAGTATCTCTCCTTTATATCCTCTTGTATTTGTAGGGACACAAAGATCAGTATGAACTAATTTTAGAGGATTTGTAGTTGCATATTCCTTTGTTTGAAATTTAACCCTTGTCTATTCGCCTAGTTGACATTCCTTGCAAGTAGTGTATGTAGGTATGGTTATATTAAGCATGTGTCTAACACACTTATTTGAGATAAATACGACTAGGTTATAAAATTTGACATGACCTATTTATCTATGCCATAACCAACTCTCATCAATCTTTCCTATTAGATAGGTATTACCATTCAATTTAATAAGATTATAGATATTGATTTCAATTCTTTTCCCTTCTGTAACTAGTCTTATAGATCTCTTTAAGTTACAAAATTATACATTAAAAGTGACCTTATATCTATTTTCATATATTTGGATGACACTTAGTAGATTATGCTTCAATCCTTCAACATAAAGGAAATCATGTGTAGGCAATTTTCCATCTATGTTCAAGATTCCTTTACCTCTGATCTTTACTATAGTTTTATCTCCCAAATTGATATATCCTTCCTTACATTTTCTCAATTTGATGAAATTTATCTTTTCACCAATAATATATTTGAGCAACCATTGTCTATTACCCAAAAATTCTACTCCTTGGCATTGAGTGTAGTTTGAGAAATCATAGATTTATATTTCACTTTCCACACATTATTTGGTTTCTTATTTAGATTTTTTTCTCATTTTCAAAGACTTGTGAACCTTTGTTCTCATTTGGAGGCATGTATTTCTTCTTACTTTGTGTTTTTGGTCTTACAAAGTTTGTTCTACATTGTTTATCTATGTGACCAATATTATTTCAAATATAGCATATTACATTTGTATCTAACAAGGAAGCAAATGAATTTCTACTTACAAAATTTGTTTTCCTTTTAGTTATAAATCTATAATCAATATAACTACTCATGATTTACACTTCATCTCTCTTCTTTTCTCTTCTCTACCCCTTTATCTCTATGTCTCTGTATTTCTCTATTTGACACAATTTAATTACTTTCAGTAGTAACAACAATAACTTATGACTATATCCTGGATGACATAAATAATCATTTAATCTAGGGTTCCATATATTCTCTATGTTCACACTTTTTTGCTAACACATCATGCTCAGTTCTGTTGGACTTTAGTTTTTGTCTTTAAATGCAAGTTTCCCATGTCTTAAACTCATGCTTCATTACTATTTTTGGCATATATTGGGCTCTAGTTTTGATGCACATGCCATATTACACAAATTTGATTGATTAAAATAATCGATTTCATTATTTGTGTCATATTTTATGGATTAACTACAAGTTCCTCCACTTGAGCATTGAGATGATCATATCTTTAAATACTGACCATTGATCTTAAGTTTGGTACCATGGTCTAATTAACTTTGTTCAATCTACTCAACTTTAAAATGCATGTATTATATCAATTTCTAATAGGCTCATGCACTCTGTTTGATCTTTATATGCTTATAAACTTTACATTTTCAAATTTAAAATAGATCCATTAATATTTATGATCTGATCTCTAAAATTCCATTAGATATTCAAACAAGCATGAAATTTATCTCTATTAGTCATTAAACATTGAGGTCTTAATCTCATCTTGATACTTCTTGAGTCTTTATAATGAATACACTCTATTGATCTTGTCAAACAAGCTTGATCTTTAACTCACCTCTATTTCATTAAATATTGAGCACTTAATCCCATTGGGTTCACTCATTATGTTAGATCTTCATTATATGATCAAACATACACCATTGATCCTTGGAAGATGTTCAATCTTTATCTCTAATAAGCTCTCAAAAGTGTGACACTTGGAATTAGTGTGTGCCTCTTATAAATTTCTATCAGTTCCCACTATTGAGATACTTAACATCCTCATGTTGATCATTGAATATTTGACTTTGAACCACATCATAGATTTATTATTCAAGCTCTATGATTGTGACACTTGTCACTAACACATTTACTTGAAGGTGCCTTTGACATATTGACGTTTCTATGCATCATTGGATCTTCAATGTATGATTAGTCACTCATAATTAGATCTTATAACAAGCTCAAACTTTACCTTGTGTAAATTTGATTATGGGGACCATCTCAATATGACTAGAAGGATAACTTTGTACCTTCATATATTTTTCTTTATTCATTCATCTATTCTAAAATTTAGACCATATAAAATAGGAATGATAATGAATAAACCCATATGTTCATTTATTTGTAAATCCATTGTGTGTGAAAGATATAATTCCATTAATCTTCTCACTTAGATTCTTTTTCCATAGAGTCAACTATGCTTAGAATTACTTGGAAGGTCAACATTGTTTTTACATAAATTTTGATGTGCTTCATCATATAAGTTATAGTTTAGTGCATAAGATAATCTCACATAGGGGATTCCATCCATATATTCATCTACTCTAAAAACCTTCATACATACAAGATATGACATCATAAAAATGCTTACTAATTTTTTTTTCTTTCCATCTATAAATTTGAATGAGTGTGGGAAAACATTGTCAAAATGCTTGGGAATCCAAATTTGCACATGCATATATTTTATCACATTACATCATGTGAACTAATATTGAGAACATAAAAACTAGGAATAAAAATGAATAAAACCATATGATCATTTTAAATTGACACCTCCATGTGTGTGATACTGACCTCGTCAACATGGTTACTTGGATTTGGTTGAACCCTTTTGAAAATTTTTCTAGGTATAAAAAATTAGTGAATTTTGTTTGAGTGTCCAACTTTGCATCCTCATATCTTTGAATGTGCTTCATCACATGGCTTTAAATTTGGTGCATAACAACTAGGGACTAATTTTATCACAACGATATGAATAAATTCCCCATAATCATCCACACATGATAATGGTGACATCAACAAACTTATTATTTAGATTTTCCTCTATAAACCCAAAATATTTAGATGATAAATATGAAGAATTAGATGAATTCCACTCAGCACACAGGTGCTCTAATCATCTTTGAACTCTAATAGGATTCCTTGCACATAATCAAATCACCATACTTAGGCCTAAACTTAATGACATCCTTAATGAAAATAATCTCCCTTTTGACATCAATGAAAATAATATTGCCAACACCTCTTTATTCTATAAATTCAATAAATAAAAATGACTAGGATAAAGGAAAAATAAGAGTACTTGGATTTACCTAAGAGGTGAATCCCATGAAGTTGGGTTTGAGAATGTGAATCTAGGTCTAATTATGTGAAGCATGCTCCAATGTGTGTCCTACAAGTGAAATGTGTATAAATTAGTCCTTACTTAAGATATATTAAAAAGTAAAAGACTAAACTAAGTAAAGAAGAAAATTTGAGTAAAATCAAGTAAAGAGATAGGAGAGAAGAAATAAATGAATACACCTCACTGGGTACACAAAAAAATGCATAAACTTAGTGATAACCTATGCGTGTATGTGTATATAGTGATAAATCAGTGAATAACTTAGACTATGATAATGGATTTATCAATCCTTATGTGTGGGTGGTTTAGAGCTCAATCTGATTTTGACTCCATCATTGCCCACCTCTACTTAGTATATCATGAACTATGAATATCTTAGATTAAACTAATGGTGTGTCTAAACTTATCATGTAAATGGCTCAAGAAATCAAGAAGGCTATGACTCCATCATTTCCCATCCATGTGTATTAAATGCATCTAAAATTAAAACTACACAATGAAATTCTAAATATCTAACTAAGTATGTCATCTCTATGGTTACTCAAGTATATTTGGAGGCTCCAAGCTACTTGAGAATTCCAATCACTATAGATGGAGTAAGGTATGAAATTGGCATATAACCTATAATATGTTTCTAGATATATACAATTTAGATAATGACATGGAATTTTTCATTCTATTTAATCAATCAGTGTTTAAGTGAGAAAATGGAAATAATGTGCCGCACACATTCCCCCATATATCATATCTCAACATATAGATTATAGACTAAGTTTTAATAATATGTATCTAGGTATTTGAGCTGAATATGGGAATGGTCATGTTGCACATGATAACCCTAATCCAAGTAAACTAGTATGAATATGAGCTAAATTGGTATAAATATAAGCAAAACTAATAAATTTGTAACTAAACCTATGTAAACCTATATTTTACCTATTGTAATTTATTGTCCAATCTAGTTTTTTATAAAACTAAGCCTACTAAATAGTAGTGGAATGTCTTTGATAATACCATTATTATTTTAAATGTGGTGCTAGTGTCCCAATTTGGGTACTAGTGTCCTTTTGGTATGATTTATGTGTAATTGTGTTGATCTGTGTGTAACTATTTTCCCACTATTTTTACCTAAATATAATTTTATATAATCTAAGCCTGTGTGTTTAAAATGTAATGTGAATGCATTATAGGATCCTAATCTCTGTGATAAACCCCTGTGAATTCCCCTTCATTTGAGGGGAGTTGTTAAACCTTTGTAAGAACTATCCTCAAAAGAAAAAGCTCTGCAAGATGTGTGTTAGTCAAAATAAATATGATAACTACATAATAATCCAATATAATATGCATACATAACATCAAAATGTAAGATAATATGAGTATAAATTTGTATTATAATATGTATGTCATGTCTAGCATTCACAAGGGTGTTAAGATAGGTATAATAATGTATGTAACAACAAATCTGAGTAAAACTTAAGTAGATACCTAGGGGATGGGCATGATGTCCATCATGGCACCCAAGTAAGAATGGGAGATGCATGAGGTCCCTCAGGGAATCTAAAACTATAACATGTAATAAGAAATATATAAGTGTCATAACCATGACACATATAATAAAAAATTCATACAAAAAAGATGGGGCACACAATGTAGGCCAAGGGGCCACAATACAAGGGACATGGGCACATGTCACTAAATTTGAGAAAATAAGACATACAAGGACATGTTTAAATATCCACATGCATTAAAAATAATCAAGTTGGCATATATCCACATAGAAGGACATGCTCAAATATTCACATACAAAACCAAGAAGGCACACACATAGACATGGGCACATGTCCAAATCATACATACTTTGGAAAGAAGTGGCATAGAGCTAAATATTAATGGCATATTCAAATTCCCTCAAATAAAATGAGCATAGAGACATAATCAATTCTAAACTAGGTAATCTATAAATAAAAGTATTCATGAATATGTAATATAAATATATATAAGAGCTAGGATGTAAAAATGATGATTCTAAAGTAATAATAGCCTACAAAAAATATGAGTAAGTGTAGCATGATAAATATAAAGATATAACATTGCTAAAGTTTTGATGTAGGGTATATAAATATAGAACTTGGTAATTGAAACTATGTATAGGGTACCCCCAAGTGGGTGAATATGTCAAATGAAGAACCTGTGTATTGTTATATATGCCCCCAATGGGTAGATAATATCAAATCTAAATCAATGTAGTGGAATTGAGTCCTATAGAAATCTCTAAGAACTCAACAAGAACAAGTGAAACATGTATGTATGATAAAACCATCCATACTAATTTAGATAACAATGTAGTGTCTATAAAATATAAAAATGTAAACATAAAAATCAATACAATCTATAATTTTGTGTTTTCTGAGTAAATATTTGAATGTTTTTATGTTTTTTGAAATATTATATTATATTTGTATTTTATAGATATAAGCCATGTAAAAGAAATATGAAAAAAAGTTGTTGATTTTATATTTAAAATATCCTTAGATTCATGATGTTTAATGGGTTTTTTATTACCTTTCCATCAAGTAAATATAGATGATATACTTTTGGGTGAAGATTTTTTGTGATTATGTACAAGTTAATCCAATTTGGTTTGAATTTTCTTTTGTTATCTTCTTTGTCATTGACATTTATGAGATATTATTTGAAAAACAAATCATTGACTTTTAATTCCATGTTGTGTACATGGTTATTTTAGGTCTTCTAGATTCATTTTTGATATGCCTTGAGATGCTCTAAAGCTTGAATGCATGTGTGATCCAATTGTTATAATTCATGGAGACATCTCTCTTTGTATTGATCATCTATGATGAACCCTTTTAAGGAGACCCATAAAGATGATATTTATAACTCCAACAAGATAACTACTTCTATGTTATATACTAGTGAATAATAAGTAGCTCCTATCGATGTGTGTATACTAGTACAGTAAGCCCATAGTGCATAAACAAGCTGATTTTGCCAACCATAACTAAATTTAGTAATTGTTTTGATAATGATACTATTAATTATATTTTTGGTTTCTTAAACTTGACCATTTCCCTATGGGTAATATAGAGTAGATAATGTGTGATAGATTTTATATTTAGTGAAAAATTTCTTCACTATTTTATTTTTGAAATAAGTTCTATTATCTGTGACAATGGTCATCGGGAGGTCAAAATGGAAAAAAAATATTGGTCATGAGGAAAAAACATATATCTTCTCCCTTTTTGGATTGTAAAGGAATGAATTTCACCATTTCATAAAATATTATTTATCTATGATAATGAATTTGTGACCTCCTATGGATTCTGGAATTTATTTTATCGATTAAATCAAAACCCCATAATGTGAATGGCCATGGGGATATGACAGGTTGTAGTTGATATGAAGGGACATGGTGTAGGTTGCCCATATTATTAACATTTTTTCATATAACTTATTGTATTATTGGCATTATTGATCCAAGGTTGGACAATTATAACCTTGCCTAAGTAATTTGTGTGACATCACTTTACCACTAAAATGACCACCACACTCACTATCATGTACCTATATGATACCCAACTTAGCTTCCCTAGATGTCAAACATTAGATTAAGTGCCCCCTTAAAATATATTTTGAATATGTCCTTACAAATAATAAAATATCAAAGGAAGTTTCACTATAGTTATGTTTTTTGTTTCTTGTGAAAGTATCAGGTGTAATAGATTTATGTGAAAAGTTGTATATATCAAAGAACCATTCAGATGTTATTTTTCTACATGGGGTAACTAGAAACCATTAGAGATATGAGGTCTACATGGGACACTGATGGATATTGTAATCATCTGATAGTGAAGATAGCATAGTATTCATCTATGTTAATGGGGTCAATTATGTAGCATTGGCCATTACATCGACATGATGATTATATTTGTGTGGAATGTTTTCAATCTATAGAAGTTTTCAAATTGATCTTATAAAACATTAAACCATATTATTTTATGTAATGATAAACTCTTATTTTATTTGGTATATATATGTAACTTGATTGAAAATTAATTGTGAATCTATGTAAACTTTAATTGATTTGATCTAGAGAACCTAAGCTTCTGAAAGGTCTAAGATAAGAAATTATTATTCTATGATGTTATTGGTACATGAAAAACTGAGTCGATAAGTGAGAGGTATTGTGTGTCTAAGTGGGTTGATGAAAATAATTAAAGATTCATCATTATATGCACATATAGAACCATCAAATAACATTATCCACATATTAGAAGTGGTATTATATGTTGTGAAGTCATCTCTAAAATCATTGTTAATAGGATTTATATCAAATAATGGGGTTGTTGCCAAGTGATATGTAATTATCTAGCCTTTTACTTATTTTTGTAAAATGATCTTGAGGTCAAAGTATATGAGTAACATAACCCATTTTAAAATATAGCTCAAGAGATGTAGTTTCAAAATAAGGAACTTTAAAGAATCAACTTTTGTAATGACTTAGGTCTCATTATTAATAAAATAGTGCTAGAGATTTTGAGTAGAAAACACAAGTGCCAAACCAAGTTAATTTTTGGATGATTTCATTCATAATAATAAAATATATGACTAATGTAGTAAATGACCCACTATTTATGTTGATCATTGTGTTGTGCTAGGAGTGCACCTAGTGCATGATCGATCACTAAGAGGTAAAGTAGAAGTGGCTTGTTAGGAGTTAGTGGTACCAAGACATGTGGGTTCAATAGGCACTATTTGATTATGTTAAGTATTTCTTAATGTGTGATGTCCCATTCAATATTTTATATCCTTTTTAAGTAATCTAGTGAATGATCAAGTCCCATCTACTATTTGTGACACAAAGAAGTGTATTACTTGAATATTTCCTTGGAAGGTGGTGAAGTTACTTTAAATTCATATGAGGAGTCATTTACATGATTAATTTAAATTTATTAGGGTCAAACTTAATGCTACATTATGATATTATAATTCCTAAGAGTTTACCTGATGAAACCCTAATGACACATTTCTTTGGATTAAGTTATATATTATAGTTACTTAGTCTCTTGAAATTATGTCATAAATATATTACATAATATTTTAAATATTTTTATTTTACAAGAAAATCATTGAAATAACATTAAAATATTTTATGAATGAGATGATGAAATATATGTTTCATTAATCATGGGTATGTTGTGCCTACATTTTTTAATCCAAAAGGCATTAATATATAGTAAGAAAGTGCCCTGTGATGTGGTAAAAGAAGTTTTATCTTGGTCTTCTTCAATGATCTTAATTTGATTATAACTAGCAAAGCCATCCATAAAGGAGAGCATTTCATAGCCTATTGTGGAATTAACTACCATATTAATTTTGAGTAGAGGAAATTCATCCTTAAGACATGCTTTGTTTAGGTCTCTAGAATCACAAAAACATCAAATTTGGTTATTGGATTTTATTATAAGGATAATATTGGAAATTCATTGGTGATGAGCAATTGATTGAATGAAACCAACATCTAGAAGTCATTGGATCTCATCCTTAAAGGAGCATATTTGGGGTGCATATTTTAAATTATTTATTTAACCAAATTGGAATTGATATATAATGTAATATTGTCTAACATGATTAAGGGATAAATGCCAAGCATATCTAAATCATGGTATGCAAAAAAGGATCAATATCTATTGCCATAATTAAATTCAACTATATCTTCATTAAGTAACGTAAATTGATCCATAATGTATGGTATTGTAGGGATAATATCATCTCTATCAGGTAAAATATCCTCTAAATCATATGAAACACTCACCAAAGTATGCTTAGGACATTTTTGAAATGAGGAAAACTTGTTATTATGATAAAAGGAAGGGTGATCCTCGTATACCCCAATAATTTTAAAAGAGCATCATCATTAGAGAATTCATCAAAACTAGGTAGATCCAGAGAAGCTATATCATCAATAAGATTGGGGTAAATAAACTAAGAGTGTATAAACATGGTTTATCATATCATCTACCTATGCACTAGGTGGACAAAACATAATATGCTGAGAATTATGGTGATATGAATTGGCATTGGACATGATATATTTATATCCAAGTCCTTGTATACCCTATTGATAATATGATTCAATGGGATTAAGGATTCCATTCTCATGTTTGCCAAGGCCCAGTCCTATGTAACCCCTTTTTTGGAATTATCTCAATGCAAAAGGAGAAGTGAATATATTATCCTAGGTTTTGGAAGTATTTAGGGGAGTGATATGTGTGCTTTTAATAGTATATCAGAGTGGTTTTGTATCAAAACCCATGTGAGGAATATAATTATGTGAAGGCTCTATATGTTGATAATATTTGAATGGTTTTTTTATCAATAGGACAAGTATAGATATGACCTTTATAACTAAACTTTAAGCATTCATGTAAAGTGGATAGAACTATTTGAATCCATGGTCTTCCAAGCAATATATTTCAATTAAGATCATTAGGCATGACTTGACATGTGTAGGGTAGTATTATAGGCCCTAAATGCAAGGTTTAGTGTGATTTGACCCAAGACTTTACATGGAATATTATCAAACCCTTGAATGTTCATATTAGAAGGATCCAAATCCTTAACATTTTTATTAAGAAGTTGAAGAAAAGAGATATTTGAAATGTTGAGTCATGATCCATTATTGACTAAAACATGTTTGACACCTACCTCATTAATTCATAATGTAATGTAAAGAGGTAAGTGAAAATATATGATGTGCTGAGGTGGGATATATTCCATTTCAAATGAAATATGTTCTTAGGTCCATTTCAAAATATTAATTATGGAAGTAACATAAACTAACGAGGATTTTTGAGGCACCTAAATATCATAGAGTGTAAGATATAAAATGTCATTATATGTGTCAGAATGTTGTAGGAGATTTAAAATAGAAACTATATCTAAATAAGCACTACTATGGTCAAAAAAGTTATATCCATGGGTGTTTCTAACCTTCTAAGCTTCAAGACCACATGTAGACATTATATCCTATACCATAGGGTCTACTAGGATCGTAGAGCTCATAGTAGAGGTAGGATGGTGGATAGATGTGTGTGATTGATAAGTAGGAGGGATAAGTGAGACCAATGATGTTCCCTTATGTATATTAGTGATAGGTAGGGAATCAAAGTGAAGCAAATAGAAAAATTCATCTAAAGGAGACTTGTTAATTTTAGGTAGTGAAGTTGTTATCTTATGTAATGTATTCTCTATGTGTTTAAAGATTTGCATCTTAATTAAGTTCTAAATAAGAGAAATATAACATGATAAATAAATAATGAAACATGACAAGAATTTTAATTGATATAAAGCATCATGTATACACGTGTTTATGTATTTTCTGAGTTCATTCTCAATTAAATGGAACAAACATGTAAATGAAAGTATTAAACTTTGTAACAAAAATTGATACACTTATATTTTAATTATTATCATTATCATATCAAATAAAATAAAAAATGTATGGATCTTAAATCTAAATTCTAGAAATGTAAACCCTAGGTTTATCTATGGTTATGGTCTATGTAATATTTTAAGTAAGTCAGGTTCACCAAACACTTTATGTTAAGCAAAAAATATACTGAGGGGGGGTGAATCAATATATTATATATCTTTTTATTTAATCTTATTTCTTTTCTTTAACCACTTAATCACACATTTAAGATATGTAATAAAATTGAAACAATAATTTTCACCACACAAGAGAGAGAGAGAGAGAGAGAGAGAGAGAGAGAGAGAGATGAGAGAGAGAGAGAGAGAGAGAGAGAGAGAGAGAGAGAGAGAGAGAGGAGAGAGAGAGAGAGAGAGAGAGAGTAGAGAGAGAGAGAGAGAGAGAGATGAGAGAGGAGAGAGAGAGAGACCATATTTTTACATGGAAACCCAAAGTGGGAAAAACCATAGAGAATAATCTCAAGTATATGAATGAGCACCAACTCAAAATACAAGGTTTTGCAAGCACCAACTTGAAATATCATCAACCTCTTTATTGAGCACCAACCCCTCTTGTGTATAAAATGCAACTATCTCTCAATGTTACTTACTCAACAAATGATAGAACTCTACAATATCTCCTACTTTTCTCTCTTTGAAAACAAATAAAAAACCCTACACTCTCTTGCATATTATAAATGGCTTCTCAAGCCTTTATTTATAGCTTTCCAAATGACATTTGGCATTCACCCTTTGTGACCCTTAAATCCTCATGGAAAATGGTGCCAAATATGCATGACCCTTTGTATCCTTGCATTTGAAAATTCATATGGTGAGCCTTCATAAGCAAACGCATCATTTCCTCTTTTATCTATATCTTGGTGAATTTCATGTTCATCAAAGTGTCCCTTCATGGAAAAACATGCCATACCTCTTTTGTCTTCACATGGTGAATCTTGGAATTCCTCAAGATGAATCTTCATGAGAAAATTCATCCCATTCCTCTTTTGTCTTTTACCCATGACTCTTTGACTTCTCCATGTGCCCTCTTTTGACTTATATCCAACCAAAAATATATCATTAATATTAAATAAATATTAAAACACATTATCCAAGATATGAATATTAAAACTACCATTAAATGAAATGGGGCCTTTATCACAAATAATGCTAGACCTTTGACATCAATGACAATATTTCCAACAATATTCCCTTTTGTCATTGATGGCAACCTCAAACTGAAATTGCCACATCTTGAAACTTGTACATACTACCATTTGAAAAACATATAAAACTCCCCCTTACTATAGTAACCTATACCTATTCCGTACCTATTTCTGCACTTGCACCTATACCTATTATTCTCCCTCTTTGACATCAATGTCAAAGGACCTACCTGAAGCTAACACTTAGCTCCCCCTCAACTGATGTTGAACCTCAATGGTAGGAAGTAAAAGAAATTACTCCCAAATTATCTCAAAGATACTCAAATGTGTCTTTTGGTAGTGATTTTATGAAAATATCTACAATATACTTTGAATTCAAACTTACCAAGTTTTTCATCAGTTCTCTTTATGAAGCATCTGTTGTTGAAAAATTTGAAATAATCAACTATTGTTGGTTTGTCTTTCCATAGCTCATAAGGAGTCTTGTCACTATTGACTCTCAATAATGATGTATTCTAAATATGCACTATTATACCAACTACCTCTCTCCAATATTTATCTACTATCGTGGATTCATTTATCATTATCCTTGCCATTTATTAAACTATTTTATTTTTCTATTCAATGACTCTATTTTGCTATGGAGTTTTGGCTACTGAATAATGTCTCTTTATTCCATGGTCTTCACAAATATTAATAAATTGATCTGACATGATTTTCCTCCTCGATTTGATCTTAGACACTTAATCTTCAAACTAGTTTCATTCTCAACTAATGCTTTGAATACTTTGAAATGTCTGAAAGCTTTTGATTTTTTATTTAAAAACATTACCCAAGTCATACATGAAAAATTATCAATAATCAACATGAAATATTTCTCACCTTGAGTACATTGAATTCTCATAGGTCCACATAGATCAGTGTGAACAAGCTCTAGCATTTGAGTGGTCGATTACTCTTTTGTTTTGAACTACCTTCTAGCCTACTTCCCATGCTGACAAGGTTCATAAAGTGTGTTAGATGGCTTTATAATCTTTGGAGGATTTTTGACTACTTTATTCTTATTTATGTTGACAATATTGTCAAAATTTATTTGCCCCATTCTCCTGTACCATAGCCAACTTTCTTCAATCTGACTCAAACAACATCTTTGACCTTTGATGTCTGATAGTATATATAGATTATTTCCTGTCTTTGAGCATCTACAACCAATACATTTGAATATTTTCTTCTAATTTCACAACCTTCTACATAAAAATTTAGTGTGTGCCCTTGATCACATATTTGAATTACACTCAAAATATTATGTTTAAGACCTTATACATACAAAAAAAAAATTAGTTTTAGTTCTACCATTATCCAAACTTAGTGTACCTTTTCCATCAATTCTGGTAGTAGTATTGTCTCTAAATTTTAGTATGCCGCCATTGATCTTCTTCAAGGTTATGAAATTTCTCTTGTCTCCTCTCATGTGCCTCAAACATCCACTATCAATGAACCATGGCTTTTCTTCATTTATTACATGCAAAGTTGTCTGCACCAACATAGATTTTTTAGGTTATTTCTTTTGCCATGAACTTGTCTGAACTTTCTTCTTGATGAATGGAGCCTTAAACTCTGGTCCTTCTTGATTGACTCAAAAAAAATTATAAATTACTAAGCTATGTGTCCAAAGTTGTTTCAATTGTAACATATTATGGCCTATTCATTAAAGCTTGATAGAGGAGAAAAAGAGTTATGGCTTCTTCTTGACTCTATATAAATTTCCTTCTCCTTATTCTTAAATTGTTAGCCCTTTTTCAACCTTTTATTTTATTATGACCATATCCATTACAATAAAAATAGTAACCATAAAAATAGGACCTATTTGTGGTTCTCTAACTTTATTGCCTTTTATAGCTCTACTTCGTCCAACCATCTTTGTTTGAGATGCCCTCTATATTCTTAACTTCTTCCCTTTTTATTTCTTCTTTTGTAAGAGCTTTAGCATAACTCTTTCCTTTTTCTTTGTCTATGAAATTAGTGACCTCCTCTTTCTCTTTTTCAAATCCAATACCTATCTTAGCTGACATTTATCTTTGATTTTCTCATATCCTATTCAACATATTAGTATTATTCTTAAATTTTGAATCATTGGCTACTTTATCATTGATTGTTTTATTTGTTTTATCAAGATTTACTTTTAAAGAAGTAATTTAAATAACATACCTTTCACATTATTTACATACTATTTTCAACTATGACAT
>JARHVA010002085.1:2652500-2833945 GCA_037957365.1 Torreya grandis | reverse complement strand
TTCCTACTCATATGCTATAAGATTGTGCAAGTGCAATAAGTAGGGTCAGGTGTCATTTCCAAGTGGAGGGCAAAATGCAAACCTTACTGACATAAATATAGTCAATAGAATGAAACTAATTATATAGAAAATGTCATGGAAAAAAAATGGAACCCATGAAGTGGACTACGAGATCCATGAAAGCTATGAATCAACTTTTCTAGATATCCCATAAGTGGGATAATTGCCTCAAAAATGCATTTTTACTCAAAGAGTAAAACATGAAACTTATTCACATGAGCATGGTCGATAGAATGAGGTTTGTTCTAGAGGACCACATAGCCTGAAAAATAAAATGACCTCCAAATTTTTTTTTAGGTATCCAAGAGATCAAGTTGTCAATATTTCAAAGTGTGGATACGTGTAAAAGGACTCTACTTTGGGGCCACGTATTATGTATGAAAGTTTACCATTTGGAATTCGTTATCACAATGGGATAGGTTTTAGGAGATAAAATGACATGGAAACCAAAATTAACTCCTAGATTAGGATAAGATATCTAACTAAGCTAGATTTAAATGCAAATTTGGAGGTCAAGGCTCCACTTTCACATTGAGTGTTATAAATAAAGTATTCTCACACAAATAGTATCTACCCAATGGTGGTGATTATGGGGCCTATTTTGGCACATAAAATGATATGAGATACCAAGACAACTTGAGAGTGATGATATTGATGATATATGAGTGCATGTGGGAGTGGATAACAAATTAAAAAGAGGATCCTTGATTCTTAGAAGAATTAGGGTGTGTTGAGTAAACAACAACATATGGAGACTCTACTAGAAAATACTCATGAGTATTTTGGAATGATATAAATTTATCTATGATCCTAAAATCTTAGGCTAAAAATACACATGGAACATTAATGTATTTGACATAGCAGAAGATGGGAGTGGAAAAAATACCAAATCATACATTTTCATTCACTTAGTGTGTGTAAATGAGTGAAGTACCACTTCTTATAACCTATAAGAACTAAATACTATATATACAATCATCAAGTTAGTAAATCCTACTTTGAGATCATTTTTATAGACATTACTCCAATACTAGACAAACATTCATAACCCTGATGGAATTATATTTGATCTTAATAAAGGCCTTTCTCAATTGTCAATTGTGTGTCCATAGCCTTGGTAGAGGTTTCCTAAATCACCTAAAATTGAGTTTCTCTAAAGTTTATTTTTCTTTTATTTTCTTGTTTCCTCTTTTATCTTTATTTTATTAGTATCTCAATTCTAGGTTTGAGATCACTAGGGTAAGTGAAAGGAAAAATTATAGATTTTTCACCATATATGTTCACCACAATAGGTTTATCTAGTCAAACCTAAAAACCATTAAGATGTGATTTTTATTCTTAGTTTCAAGAGAATGTATTCATTGACTAAATAGTCAAAACAACCCCAAATGTTTTTTTAAAGTTACATATCAGAGTAAATAATGGACCCAAACCTCACTTGTTGAAGTAAGCGTTACACACTTAGTGTACCCACATACACATAATTAGAAAGATTAATTTTCACCCTCTAAATCATTAATGCTCAAAACAAGACATGACTAGAAACCAAGAGAACATTATCTCTAATGGAAATCAAGCAATATCTAGCCTTTTGAACTCATATGGTAATAGACTATCCATTTAATTACACATGGATTATGCTAAGACTCATACACGTGTCATGAGAATAACATTTATCAAAGAATAGATCACAATCAGTGCATAAACATGCCTTCTGCACTCTAATGGATGGATGAAGATACAATGAGTTAAATGATTATCTAACCAATAATGATATAGTAGCAGCCATGTATGGAATTGATATAAATTATTATATATTAGTAACATCCAATGCAAGGTAAAACATAAAGAAGTCAGTACTACCAAGGTAAATTATAACCCATGTACAATATTTATTCCTTAGTATTGATTATCTTACCAATTTATGTTTAAGATAGTGGAGGCATATTAGCCCTTATAATTTACACTCTCACATATCATTTTAACTAATCCTATACTCAAGAATTTATTGTGTATGATTAATTTTTTTGAATTTAATCTAACATCTTATTAAGGAATTTGTTAATGAATTTAAATCACTTCATATAACCTCATACTAAGTATTTTCAGCATGAAAGAGTAGCGTGTTTGCCTAAGCACCCCTGTATCTTATTCATGCCTAAAATGATTCCAACAAACTAATTTATGTAAGTATACAACCATCGAGGTTTATATATATATATATATATATATATATATATATATATATATATATATATATAGACTAATTTCATACCAATAACAATGCCTTTTTGGTAAGGAAATCTAGCCATTACGAGGGAAATTTAATATTCATATCCAACATGCAAAAATGATATCCACATATGAACAAGGGGAAAGTATCAATTATAATTTCCTTTAATTCTTAACATAAGATATTTTAGGATCCACTTATATATTCATAAACTAATTATTGTTCTAATATTGCAATGTATATATTCTCATAATAATTCCTATAATCTGTAACACATAAGGAGTCTCTATACTCCACACATAAATTAGAAACCAACTACAAGTAGTTATATATTCTTATGTTAGATGAAGATAAATTTCCATGAGTGACTAAGGATATGAGTGTAATCATATAAATAAAAAATAAATAATTAAATATCTCTCATTAGTTACCAACAAATTTAAGATTTTAACTTCCCATAGATCCTAGCCAACATACTCATTTAAATAACTTCCAATTGCCTAGGCAATTTATCTATCAACATATCTATGATGATTCCAGTCAAAATAATATAGGTGAGTTTTATATTATTGAATAATTAATACATGTTACTATAAACTTGGCACATCATTACTACCATAAGATCCATGCTGAAATAACAAGATAATTTACTAACATAGCATGCATAACTAATAACCAACTGTATTCATATAAAATGTGAAAACTAGTAACTTGAGTATGGATAATGATACCTAACCTATAGGTCCCTCTTGCTTTCTCTCATGACCATCATAATCATATTTTCATTGATTCCCATTCATTTGTATCTTTCCAAACTAGATCCCAACTAAGTCAAACCCCCTTTTCCATGATAGATCCATCCCCCTAGGTCTTGTCTACTCGGGACAATAGGGCTGCACTATGAATATAGTGTCAATGCCACTCCTATCCATTTTTGGTACTATTTTCCAAGTCCATTTCTAGCCCCAATGGTCAATTTATTCTAGTTCCCCATCCTTCTCCTTGTCAACCTAATGTAATTACATTCAACCCATGACCAATGGATCCCTATAAAATCCAATTCAAAGATCATTTTGAAAGGGTTAGTAAATATCACTAAGCAAGCAATAAAATAAGAAATAATACTCAAGCAATCTTCCCTATTCTCTACATACATCTAGCCAATACACTTACAAGATTATTCAAATTCTTACACCAATCCCTAGCCACCTCAAGTACATCCATTGAGTGTAATAATATGCATAATCCACATCAAGTGGGAGAATTACATATGGCTTTGATCCCTCTTTAGAGTATTGGTATATAGGTAATGTGCCCACATAAGAGGTGTGTATAGACATTCAGTGAATCTTAAACACACTAACCCCCCCTCTTTCTCAAAATTGGTCAAAACACAATAAAGTATAGGGTTTGAAGAGAAAATTTTCTATAAAGAGAGATATATAGACTTTTAGCTACTAAAACTTCATGGACAAGTTAACATAGACCTAGTGAACAAAACCCAAAAAACTCAGATCCTCAAGAAAAAAGTGGCATAGGAAGACTATATCACCGGCGCCACTCTTGTTCACTTTTGGCATTCCTATCTAATCAAAAAATGAAGGTTAAATCTTAGTTTATGACATTGTCCCAGTCCTACATAGTGAATCTTAGACCCTATCTCAACTATATCATCTAGTTTCTAGCTAAGTCTTATTTTCTCTATCTTATTACTATTTTTAGAAAAGGTAAAATTTAAAATCTAGTTTACACTATTTAGTATCTTAATTATTGCATATTTATTTACTGATTTTACTACTCAGAACCTTTAATTAAATTAGGAATAATACACTAATATTCCCAAAATTGTTAAATCATCTGGTGAGCCTAACTTACTTAATTTTTGCATAAAAACCATAAAAACCCTAGGGTAAATTCATTATTGAATTTTTTTATTTTTTAACTGCATAATAGAATAAAAAATTAGCAAAAAATTTTAAACTTTTTAGTAATTATAAAATAATTTTCTTCCAAACCCTAATTACCCATATTAGGTCCCAATATTTTCCCAGCAATTTTCCAATATTTTTTTGATTTTTTACTAGCATATTAAAATAAAAAATACACTTCAAATTTCAAAATTTAATAGTAATTTTCAAAAACATTTATTTTTCAAAACCCTAGTTGCATCTTCTAGGTCTCTTTAAATCAAAAATTTTCCAATAATTTTTTAATTTTTTACTTACATATTTCAATCAAAAATTCACTTTAAATTTCAAATTTTCATATTAGTTTTACAAATAATCATCTTAAAAAAACCTAGTTGCATAGACTAGATCCAATTGCTTCTTTGAGGTATCACCTTACATCTATAATCAAATTGCAAAAATAGATCTTACTTATTTTCAAATATTTCTTGCATTTTTAGTAAATAATGAGAACATACTTGGTCCTATAATGTGCATGAATGATGAAATATACCATATGTTAATACAAAGCTTCATTATTTTCTTTTCATTCCTATTTTTCATAATATGGGATGATATTAAGAAAGTCATTGTTAAACATAGTAAGATACCTCTCCTTCAAAGCCAAGTTTACTTGTCTTTGATACAAGGTTTCATATCTTGATTTTTATCTCTCATATGTAATTTTTTTCAAGTTTATAATGCTAAAAACATTATAAATATCATATCATATGTAAAAGTTTCTTATGCATTCATGCACAAATTCATGCTTTATATCCCAAAGTTACTATCTCTCATGTGGAATGTTCTTTATAAACATATTTTTAAACAAATTATAACTCCAATTACATGAATTTTATCCCACATACATGGTTTCTACCTAGAGGATTTATTTCATAAGCTAACAACCACTTTTCAAGTTTTAATGGCATATCTTATGCATAAGAAATAATTTCCTTCTCCTCCTCTCCCCCAAGAGGGTGATAGCTACTTTCCTTCTAACTAGGTCCATGCTATCACCCCTAAAAAATGTGAGGCATCCCATAATAGTGTTTTTAATGCATAAATTCATCCTATATCTTCTTCAAAACCTTTTAAACATATGTGCTTACATGTTCAATTGGAAGCAACTAAGGTTTGCACTTATGAGACTCTAAAGAATCAAGTCACTAGTATGAGAAAGTTAATTTTAGAACTACAAATGAAAAATCAACTATTACATGAAAAAATTAAAACATTGGAAAATCATATTATAATACAAAATCCTCAATGACACCCTAGTGTCAATCATTTATATCCACCTTTACCTAGTCAATTGGTTGTAAGCAATATTACTTATCAAAACAAAAAATCATAGAAAAGTAACTCTATAATTAGTGATTCAAAAAGAATTCAAAGATAAAATAAGATTTCAAGTGAGGTACTAAGGGAAATGATTAAATCTAAGTTGATCAAATTACCTCCTCTACATCCATTGAGAAGATCTAGATATTATTGTGCATATCATAGAATGCATGGGCATCACATATATTCATGTTTGGCATTAAAACAATAGATACTTGCTAATGATAACCTTATATAAGGTAAATTAGTCAAGCAATATATAATTACATAGGAATACATTCACAAAGATTCAAATGCAAAAATAGTACAAAAGTAGTTACCAAAGCATAACTAAGAATAACAAAGGATCAAAAAGCAAAATACAAGTAAGAAATAGTACCACAAGCTCAAGTAAAGCACAAAAAAGATGAAAATATATCTCTACAAAATGAGGCTCAAATTTCAAATTAGTATGGGTTTGGTCAACAATATCTATAATAGTTTGATTATCAAGGTCAAGGGTTGGGCAAACATGCTCAAAGCATCACTCCTCCTATTCTAGTAGTTGATAATGTTTGTCACCAAAGTTTGGGATTTATCAAACATCCTAAGGAAAATCATTCACACACATAATTTATCAAAGGAAAATATCCAGATACAACAAAATTCAACACTATCATTCCATTGGTTAAAATTAAGATGATAATGATGAGTGGAATAATACATATTATTATGATTTCCAAGATATCGACAATAAATCTAAATATTTATAGTGATATTAGTATCCATTCCCTCATGATTCACAATCATGCATGATTATTTTATTTGGTATGACACCATGATAAGGAGTCTCCCATGAGACTCATGAGTTAGTATCAATCCTTCCCAGCTTACTTGTACATAATTTATCAATTTACTATACATAGTCTCTTTTCAAATTCTTTGTATATAGTTTATTTTGTTTACTTATACCTAGTTTCTTAGTATTTACTATACATAGTATTATTGCGATTGATTGTACATAGATTAAATATAAAAAATATAAAAACATTCAAATATGTCAAAACATCAAAAATATTTTGTTCATATGCATTATCCATGATTTACATTTCTATTACCATGCTAGACTTACATTTGTTGTTTTATGCTATTGTTTGTCTATTTATCTACATTACCATGCTTCCCTTGATCTTCTTTTAGTGTGTAGAGTGACATTCACCTTATTGATTGCTTCATTCAACCCATTGAGTGGTCACCCTACTTCTACATTTGAGACATACATCGATATATATACGCACTGGGGGCATCTTCTACATGACTACACCATCCAAGTTATGTCATTCCTACACCACAAACTCTAGTTATCATGTTGATGTAAATTATTTACTAGATTATATAGATTAATCTATCAACACTCACTAATATATAATACTTGTGTATTTCTTACATATACCTAGTCTTGTACTAACATGTCTTACATACTTTCCCTCTTGCTTTGGTTAGTTAGATGCAATTTTATTTCTAGTTATTACATGCTTTTTTTGTTGCTTTGCATAGCTAGATATGATTGCATTTCTCAGTTCCTATTTTTTCTCCAGTATGTGATTTAGGAAATTTTCCAATGTCCTTTAATTTTATGTATTATGTGTGCCTTAGGACATTTTCCAATGTCCTTTACTTCTATGTCTTATGTGTGCCTTTGAACAATTGCCAATGTCCCTTGCCTATAGTCTTTTATATAATTTTGGATTTCATGCCAACCTTGTATGTTTCAATTATATGCGTATGTGGCATTTGAATATACCTTGTATGCTTTCCTTCTAGTTTGAGTGACATGTGCCCATGTCCCTTGTTTGCTTGGCCCCTTGGCCACCCTTATATGTTTCTTGAGTCTTACCTTTTGTGTTTGTTTGATTTCTTACTTCTCATTGTTTGTAATTCCATGATCCACATCATGCATTTATCTTACTTTCTTGGATGTCATTATAGACATCATGCTCCATACCTCCAACTAGAATCTAACTAGACTTTCATTTCTAATTCAGTACAATGCACATGTTATTACATTATTATATCCATCCAAGCATACCCATATTAATCTAATAATATCTCAATATAAATCATGTTATATCTTATGATATCTTATCAATTATCATTATTATATCATGTATCTTTGTAGCATAACACACTTTCAGGGATATTTCTTTTGAGGGTAGTCATTATAGAGTCTTCATTCCTATGCTCAAAAGAGGGGGTAATAAATAGGGATTTTGTCACAAAAATCAGAGCTCCTAATGGTCAAAAAATTAGTTTTTAGCACACCTAAAACAATAACTAGACATCAAAATAATCAAAACAAACTAAAAAGATAGTGAGAATATCATAATGTCTACCAGATTTGGCCTAGGACAATAGCACCCAACCTAGATTACAATATTGATACCGCTAGTGTATACTTTAAGTGCTCTTATCTAAATAGTAGAAAAACTAGACTTTCCAAAATCAAGAAGAAACATAGGTTCAACTACATTTTTCATAGTAATAAAAATTCATAATTAGCAGTTTTTAGTACACTTTTACTTACAGAATCTAAACATAGGGGGTATTATACATGACATGATGGCTCTAACTTCTAGTTTTAGACATGATAGTTGATATAAATTCTAGATCAAAATCCATGTTCTAGACACCAGTGATTAGGGGCAATGTACATGGAACATATGTTTTCTTTTCCTTTCCAATTTTAGTATTACCTAGGAAATCTTAGTTGTGTGCCTTATTCCATCTGTAGGTGGTTGGCATCATTTTGGAATGGCTTTTATACAATCTTAACTTCCACATTCTTCATAGGCTTTCATACAAGCCTAGTGAACTAGTTTGGAATGGATTTCATACAAGCCTAATCTCCATCTTTTGGAGTGGCCAAGAGTGACCTAGTTTCTAGCATACATTCAACTATCCATGACAACATTATTAGATCATAGTACATTCATGGGATTTAGTAGCCATCTCATATGACATACATTTTGTACCAATAAAAGTTCATAGCTTCACTTCATAGGGCAATGATGGAGCCAAAGGACTAGCTAGCCTTTGCATTCTTGAGCAACCTATTTAGAGAGCTTAGACACATAGTCCAAACATTGATCAACACATGCATGATCACTTAGATTCACTTAGTGGGTGATGATGGATCTAAAAAGATAGCCTATATATTCTTGAGCCACTTCTAGGGAGTTGAGCACTCAGCTCCATTTATGATATTACTCTTGGTAAAATAATACTCAGCATTATTCAGCATCACTCAACATCATAATAGGTTTTATATTAGTCCACATACTCGATGAGGTGTATTCATTCCTTTTTATTCCTCTCTCTCTCTTACCTATCTTTGTATTTTCTTATTTTTGGTTTAGTGTATGTAGTAGTAAATGATATACTCTTTGTTTTCTTACAAAATTTCATACCTCACAACATGTTCTCTCTATACACACTCAACATCACACAGCTTCATGATCTTCACCCTTATAGGTAAGTTTAGGTACACTTTCTATTTTTCCTGTCTTAATATTTTTCTTTACACATCACTAGAATAAAGGAGGGAAATGTAATCATATAAAATGTGAAAAATGGTAACTTGAGTGTGGCCAATGACACCCAACCCATAGGGCCCTCTTACTTTCTCTCATGACCCTCATAGGCATCTTTTCACTGATTCTCAATCATTCATATCCTTACAAACTTGATCTCAATTAAGCCAAACCACTTTTTTCATGATAGATCCATCCCCTCATGTCCTGTCTACTCATGACAATAGTGTTACACTAAGACTATAGTGTTGGTGCCACTATTATCTACTTTTGGTGCTATTGTCCAAGTCCATTTTTGGCCCTAATGTTTAATTTATTCTAGTTCACCATCCTTCTCCTTGTTAGCTTAATGTGATTACATTCAACCCATGACTAATAGATCCTTATAAAATCCCATTTAAAAATCATTTGGAAAGGGTTGGAAAATATCACTAAATAAACAATAATACATGTGAGACTACTCAATCAATCTTCCCTATTCTATGCATACAACAAACAAATACACTTAAAAGCTTATTTAAATCCTTACACCAGTCCTTATCCACCTTAAGTACATTTAGTCTAGCATTTTTTCATATTCATGGACTTAATTACAAAAATCACATCAAGTGGGAGAACTACATATGGATTTATCCCTCTTTAGAGTATTGTTATGTAGGTAGCATACCCACACAAGGGGTGTGGATACATGTTTAGTGAATCTTACACATACTTACCCCCCCCCCCCCCCACCCCCGATTTCTCAAAATTAGCTAAATAAAAATTGATTATAGGGTTTGAATTTAAAATCTCCTCTACAAGGAGCTCTATAGACTTGCATCTTCTGAAACTTCATAGACATGGTCACACAAACCTAGCAAACAAAACCTAGAAAGCTTAAATGCTTAAGAAAATAGTGGTAGAAGTGGACTACAATACTAGTACCACTCTTATCCATTTTCAACACTCCTATCCAATCATATAATTAAGTTTAGATATTAGTTTGTGATAGTGTCCTAGTCTTACACATTGAATCTCAGACCCTATCTCAATTGTATCAGCTAGTCTCTAGCTAAGTCTTATTTTCTCCCTCTTATTACTATTTTTAGAAAGGTCAAATTTCAATCTAATTTAGAAAAAATTGTATCTTAATTATTTCATATTTATTTATTTATTTTATTACTCAAATCCTTTGATTGATTTTGGAATAATACACTAGTATTCACAAAACTATTAAATCACCAATCATCAATCCAAATCTAGAACTCTAGTACACTTATATAATTCTAGGCTCAAATTCCCATGATTATACATTTTAATATATTACATATGAAAATACGTGAGGCTACATAATTAATAAATTCCACATTAAGCATGGATACATCATTACCACACATGTTTCATGATGAAGATAACAAGGTAATTTACCAATGTAATAATAGTACTTAAAATCAACTATCCTTCTAAGGATAACCCAAGCATGGAGTTCAAGTATGCCTAACTAAAATATAGGTAAATTACTAGACTAAGAAATTCACTACTCAAGTTACCATAAGAGTCTATATTACGTGAACATAATGAAGTTCTATAAGATGACACAATGAAATACTACAACACTAAGTATGTTGTAACCAATCACATGTTTTTAGCATAATAACAATTATCAAAGTAGTGTAATAATAAAATTTTAGTGATGATAACAATATATTGTATCCATGTAACATTGTAAATGGAAAGTCATTAAAAATATAGGATAAATAACTAAGTACATCCAAGATTGAATTCAGAACTATATAAGAGCTCCAACACATTACATCATAATCATAAACATGAGATTGGACTTATTAATTCTAAAAGGTCCCTAATCATACACAAGGTTAGCATGCCAAGAACCAAATGTGACTTAACTAAAAATACAATGAAACTAATTATAACCACAACCACTAGTTATGCAAGATGAAAGTAACATACATCTAAGCTAGTAAGGAGATAACAATATGAGAATAACACTACCAAATACATTGTACCTACCCATGAATTCATCCAAGTATTGATCAAAAAAAATAATTAGGGAAAGCCCTCCCAACTAGCCTTATGAGCTCAACCATCAGTGGACCTTACCACCCAACCATTAGCCATATGATGGTTTTAGTAAATAGGGTCAAGGAGGAAGTTCTGAGCAAGTTGGATTCATGACCAATGGACATCACAATATACTACATACACCAAAAAAAGGGAATAATCACCAACAAGGGCACACTCCATGCAATAATAAGGTAGGATAGAAAACACCACATATAACCTAATAGTTATACTCCACCAAGTCAAGGACCAACAAATAAAAATAACCAAGTCTGATAATTAGGCAAACTCAACCATATGAAATCCCAAGGAAACAATTCAATATAATAAAAACTACAAATCTTGAATTGGTCCTGCAATTTATAATAATCCACAAGGAAACAATGGTTCCAACCATAAACAACAAAAAATTGATTTAAAAACAATAATTGATACAAGTGAATTCGAAGATCATTATGAGGTCTCATGACCTCATATGATCCATGAATATAGAAATATCAGGTTATAAAAGTTAATGGAATACTAGGTCATTTAAAATGGCTTAATTAAGAACCTAAAGCCTTTAATATTAATATAATGGTACTAACAAGGCTTTGCTCCTTTCATGTAATTTGACATCATGCCAAACAATACAAAATCTTGCAATAATCTATCATGGAAATGTATCAAAAAGAATAACACCTAGGAGGTTCTACTCCAATCAAATACATATTTTATAACTAGATTTATTTATTTAGGGGATCTTGATTATTCAATTTTGGATAAGGAAAGGGCCCACCAATGCTTTGTGTATAATAACTCAATCGGGTCCAATCATTAAAAAATAATAAAAATAGACAATTTCTTCCCAAAATGAAATTTACATCTATATGGCCCAAGTGTGCCATCTTGTATACTTTTGAAATTGAATCAATTCATGGGAGAAGACTAATGATAAAAAATCAGCCCTTTTAAATATCAAGGTTCCAAATCAGTTTTTAATTCAAAATATAAAATTATAACCAAAGATCTGAAATCCATATAGATGAATAAACCCAAGTTGATTTAGTTAAAATATAGTAGTTTATATGGACAAATTAAATAATTAGTTTATAGATTTAAAATGACCCCCATATCAAATTTCCATAATCTGAGAAATATAGTGGTCACCAAAAGATTTTCCATTATTATTTTAAACCCAAGTAAATGTTTTGTCATGGAGAAATTATTAATATAAACTAACCACATAATTTCCACTCATCCAAAGGAATAAATCCCAAATTATGTATTCAAATGAAAGCATATATATATAATCCAACTATGCCAATTGATTTATTTTGATAAGTTTACTTGTGATCAAACTTCTATAGTTGTGCAATAGAGGGAAACATGGCATGTCATCCCAACCTTCTACACATAGGTCAAAATACTATAAGAGAGGATGGTAGGAAGGGTTTAATAGAAGTTTTATCTATTTTTTTAGAAAAAATGATGAGGGCCAGAAACATAATGATTTTCATTTACATGATGCTCCTCAAAATTAATGGGCTCTACCATACCCACAAACACTCAACCAAACTAGTATAAAAGTAGGGTTTGAATGACAGGCCATTGAAATTAAATAATAGTATTGAAGTATACCATTCAATTAATAATAATGAAAGTCTATGCTTAATCCTATCCAAATCAATCATTTATAAAAATTAGGGCTATGTGTTTCATTTATTTTCTATAAGGTTTATTCATCCATGAATAATAGTGATTATACATGTTTTTAATATTAGATAGTTATATTGATGAAGGCAACTCAATAAAAATTAAGAAATAAGTCACCTCATGAATTTTGTTTCCTTTCTCCTTATTCCACATTATTGTGTCCTTTTTACACCTCCTAAGCCCTTATTTTATTCCCCTTCCTTCTATCATTTACTTCTAATGCATCTTTATTACTCTCCCTGCTACGTATTCCTTCCCTTCATGCCTTTTATTTTCCCTCATTTTTCCTTTTCCTTGCCTCATACCCTCCTATTCCTTTCTCTACATGTTATTTTCCTCCTCCCTATTCCTACCTCCTACCTATCATTTTCTCCCTGATACATAATTAATCTCCTTCCTCCCTTCACCATGCCACTCCCTCATTTTTCTCATCATCTCCCAACCACTATGCATCCTTACTCTACTTCAACATCCTCCTTAGCTTCTTCCCTACGTATCTCACCACCCACTTCTCCCAAATCATTGACGCACTCCATTTTGGTGACCCCCATGCCAAATCCATCAGTTAAAGGATATTAATGGCTTTAAAGCTAATAACAATAATCCTAAAGAATAAAAATTAGATAATAAAATATATATAAATATATCTACATATATATATTTGCATAGATAGATATATCTATATATAAATATATATTATATATACTATATACACCTTTATACATGTGTGTGTGTGTCTGTGTATATGTTTACATATTTATATGTATATAAATATATCCATATATTTAATTATATATATATATATATATATATAATTATATTTATAAATATATCTATATATATTTATATATAACTATATACACATTTATGGGAATTTGTATATGTATATTTAGATGTGTATGTGTGTGTGTAGATAACTTACAAATACATACATACACTCATACATTCATATATATATATATATATGTATATATATATATATATATGTATGTATATATATACATACATATATATATATATACATATATATATATACATATATATATATATATACATACATATATATATATATATATATACATATATATATATATATATGTGTATATATATATATATATATATGTATACATATATATATATATGTATATCTATATATATATATATGTATATATATATATATATATATATATATATAGTGGTGAGTATCAAGACAGTGGGTGCCACATCATTATGGCTCAAAACCAAAGCCCACCTATTCCCAAGAACAATAGGGAACACAAAATAATTACATGGAATAAGAAAAAGGAAGATGCTTCAAAGACCATCACATGTGAGGAACACATGCACACAAATAAGAAATGATAATCAAAGGATCATTCAATACACAAACTCCACCATGTACAAATTTATAATAAAAAAGGTAAAATTATCATTTTTCATAAGGCAATAAGGTCAATTTATTCATAATACTAGAAAGGATGACATAAACAAATAGGAACAAACGTAACTAATTAGACTAAGTTTGAGTCTTAAAATTATGCATAACATAAAATTTTAAAACACAACATAAATAAAGAGTAAAAATTTACCTATCAAATCACATTTTATTTCTTATAACCACTCCTTCTACCCCAAATCCAACACTATCATCCATTCTATCTCATGGTCTGCACCTACAACCATTAAGTATACCCATCAACAGTATCTAGTCAAAAAATCACTAAAATGATAAAATAATAATGAAATAAAATCAAGTACATAGAGTACATCCATAATCCATACATCATCAAGTGCATATTTATAAACATGATAAATTCATCAACCTAAAATCATATATCATAGCATTAGGATCTTATAATACAATCTAGTTTAACAAGGAAGTATAGTAGCAACTATACATATGATAATATTAATGCTTAGGAAATAAACCTTTGATATATCAATAGTTAAGTATTTAGTAAGGGTATTGTAAGGGTGGGATAATGACATCCTTCCTATCTGAGAGAGGAGCCATCCGAATAACTATATCATAAATTGAGGACTCGACTGTCCCAAGAACTCAATCACTCTCTATACAAAGATTTCATCTAGTCAATCATAATATTAGTTAGAAAAATAGTAGATTACATAACTAAAATGCAAGAGAGAGTAATACATAATATAAGTAAGGTAAATTTGTTATTCTAAACATGATTCATAAATACATGTATAATAAAAAGTCTTAATGATTTAGGTGTCATTTTACAACATTATATGAAAATATGGAGTTATCAAAAGTCATGTAGCAATAATGCTCAAACACATATCTCAACTTAGGGTAAAATTCCATGCTTATGATCCATAGTTCATTTAATGATAGCCAAAATAGATAACCAAAACCATGGAAAATTTTCTAATAGCTCTAATTATATTCTAATTTATCACATATACCAATGATATACCACTATTTTTACATAGTTTTAAGAAACTATTAAAATTTAGTCACTTATATAGGTGTGACTTCCAAAGAAAAACAACATTACCAACCATGGGAATGAATTTTACCATCTTAATATAGGCAAAAAAAATCCTCCCTTGCCTTCTAGTCACATCTCTATTAGCTAAAATCTTGTAAAAGATAGCTGAATTATAACAAATTTATACCATTTAGATAAAAATTTGCTAGAAAACCAAACACTAGCAAGACATTCATCTCATCAAGAGGGGAACATACGACAAAAAATAATTAATTTTATGATCATATTTACAATTTGTATAATCCCATCAAGATTTTAAACACCAATTTGAACCTAAAATAGTGTTTGAACTGACACACATTGTGCCTTATGAATAATTTAATCAACATTCATCATAGAATGCTATCACAAGACATTAACTCATTATCAACAGTTACTTCCAAAGTAAACAAATACCATTCAGGGGATAGTGTAACATCCCACACTGAATAATAAGAGAATCCAACATAGGTTATACATGGCACTCAAAGGTTTACCACATTCTCTCTAATCAAATTGTGAGCTCACATGATGGTTATAGGAATCACAGTTCCACCATCATACTGCACTTACCTCATGGCAGTAAATAGAAAAGAAACGAAATATGGGTACCCAAGAATACAAAATACAATTGATCTAGACTTATAGTGTTCATCTTGAACATAAAACTAGCATATTATCAAGTCATGCATAAAGTAATACATGAATATATTCATACCATTATATATATATATATATATATATATATATATATATATAAGGTATATCAAGGTAATACCTCAATCACAACATGTGTACCACACACATACCAACATGCACATGTATTTCAAAAAGTGCTTCCTTATTGATTTGCATACACATCCACAATGTAAGACCAAATAGTGCTTCATAAGGCTTACACAAAGAGATTCCACATAGGCTATTTATCAACAACCTTTGAGAGGTAACTAAAGGATCACTAAACCATAAGGTAACCATTATGTAGTAGGGTCCCATTGTCATTATGTGGCTATCATGGTGCACACTCTGAATGAACTAGGTGGTTAGCTCATGCAAAGGGGTGGAGTGGTTTTTTAGCCTATGAGAGACTCCACTCCATAGCCTATACCTAGTCTAAACTATTATGGAAATAGTGTTTATTTACCCTCAACCTCATACTTGCATCAATTTTCAAAACTAGAACATTGATATGGGATAGAAAATACATTACAACACTATACCTTGGCAACTTAAAATAAGGAGTTCAGATTCTAAAGGGAGTTACACAACATAAGTTCTTAGATTCATAATTATAGTTTAATAACACAATAAGAACACTTAGATAACCAACTGGATAGAATAAAAAGTTCACATATTTCATGTGGTTAAACACTTCCACATTTCACAAGCTTATATAATGTACATGAATGAAGATGTAGTGTAAGATAAATTCAAAATTAGATGTAGGTAACTATACCAAGGTATTTTCCATATAATAATGGTTAAACATAGGATGGTGAAGCACAAAGTTCCATGAACCTTTATTGGTCCATCTAATATGTAAATTTCATGCAAAAAGTCATTATATACCCATCACTAGTATCAAAAATCAAACCCAAAACTCTTAAATTACTCATGTAAGTAAACCATACTCACCCCATCATGCCCTTTAGGCTTAAGCAACACCCTTGGTCCTATAAAGTATCATACCTCAACCTCATCAAATGGCTTGCTCATGTAAGCAATCAATAGACATATAGGCATTATCCTAAAATTCTAACAACAAGCTTATATCATGATTCAACCAATTAAATAAATCTAACATGTCAAGGGTCAAGTGGTGATGATTGTGTTAATAAAACATAAATTTTGGAAAGGCTAAGCTTAGTCAAGGATCAAGGAGAGTACCATATCACTATTGTGGGAATCAAAATTTCTCACGATTAGGAAGTTTGATCAGAACTTGCAATAAACATCATCATTGATACAAGACATATATAATGTCTTAATAGACATCCTCATTGGTGTCAAAAAGAAGCTAAGTCTGAATAGACATCCCCATGGGTATATAACCCATACAGGACCAATAAACATACACATGGAATCAAGCATATCCATAACTAGAATATTCATCATAGACATAAAACTGATCTAAGATTTCAATAAACATGCCAAGACTAGCTAAATTCAGCCCTTTTTAGAGTTATGAAGCCACTTGCTTCCTCAAATTGACCTAAGAGAGGCTAAAAAAACCAAGCCTAACTTATCTAGAATGCATATTTTTTTAGCTCTACATCATTTTTTTTGGTTTTAAGGGTGCATAAATGCTAAAACTTGGCTAACTAGGCAACAAACTAGACAACAAAACCTTCTAGGTTCACTTAAAAGTCCAAATGTATTAGATAAACCAATACCTCCTAGGCATTGTCATCACAATAAAATTATGGTATTTCTACCCCCAGTCATGTATAGTGACACCTACACCAAAATATATGGTTTTTTACCATAGCCATTATTGTAATATCATTGCATGAAACTTCTATATAACAAACTCATTATAAATATAAAAAAGGAAGTAGGGTAGCCTTGTTATCCATAAGCAACTCCCCCCATCAAGATGTGTCCACTCCATTAGAAACCATCCATAGTATGGACTCTGGCTAGCATACCCATGTAAGTTCATAGGTTTTCAAAAGCTTGAGACAATCCTTTTCATGAGTGGAGAGATCAAACTAATTGCACTTACTTAAGAATTTTAGTCCTTTTTGTACTTTATCATGCCCTTTAGGTTTAAGTTGAATCCTCAATCTTCCTTATGTCATAATGTTCTATGTAACTACGGAAGGATTTCAAATATAAGTTGACCATAGATGCCTAAGCATCATTCCCCTAAGTCTAAGAGAAAAGCCTGTATCACCTAATTCCTACTAACTTGGCCATATAAGTCGATGGTTATTAGGTGAGACTTGCCCTGACACAACTAGATTCAAGAAGGGTTAACTCAAACAAAGGCTAGGGAGTCATAAACACTAACATAGGATAAAATCCAAATTCCTTAGAATCATTCCTTTTGAGAAGTCCACAAAACTTTACAACAATAAGAAACAAAATAACACAACACCTTAACCTTTAGCTTGAAGGGTTAGGTGTCTAGGAAATTACTTCTCAATTTTTCTTGATGGCAATAACTCATTGGTCACCATGCAATAACTCTACAAATCCCAGAGTTCCCTAGAGCAGAAACACTGCTCTGATAAAAGATGAAACAACCCCAAAATTTGTTTTTGAAGTTGTATATTAGAGTACATAATGGATGAATAATGGACCCAAACCTTGTTGAATCAATCATTACACACTTAGCATACCCATGTATTTACAATCATAAATGTTAATATTAACCCTATGAGTCATTAATGATCATAACAAAACATGACATGGAAAGCCAAAGAACATTGTTCCTAATGTAAATTAATAAATATCCATCTTGTGGAGCTCACATGGCAATCAAATATTAATTTGATTAGACATGGATTATGCTATGACTCATATGAATGTCATGAGAATAACATTTCTCAAAAAAGATATTACAATCAATGCATAAGCATTCCTTTTGAACTCCAATGAATGGACAAAGATGCAATGAGTTAAATCATTATCTAACAAATAATGATATAGTGGTAGTCATGCATGGAATTAATATAAAAATTTATATATTATCAATAGCCAATGCAACATAAAACATAAAGAAGTTGGTACTATCAAGGTACATTGTAACCCATGTATAATATTTATTATGTATCATTGATTATCTTACTAATTAATGTTTAAGATAGTGGAGACACATTATACCTTATAATTTAAACTCTCACATATCATTTTAACCAATCCTATACTCAAGAACTTATCGTGCATGATTAATTTTTTTTGACTTTAACCTGATGTCTTATTAAAGAATTTGTTAATGAATTTAAATCACTTCCTATAATCTCATACTAAGTATTTTCAGCATGAAAGAGTAGTGTGTTTTCCTAAGCACCCCTATATCTTATTCATGCCTGCAATGGTTCCAATGAACTAGTTTACGTATACACCAATTTCGTACTAATAGAAATGCCTTCTTGGTAAGGAAATACAGCCATTATGAGTGAAACTTAATATTCATATCCAACATGTGAAAATGATATCCACATGCGAACAAGGGGAAAGTATCAAATATAATTTCCTTTACTTATTATCATAAGATATTTTAGTATTTCCTTCTCTATTCATAAACTAACAATTATTCTAATATTGTAATGTGCATATTCTCATAATACTTCCTACAAGTTGTAACACCCAAGGAGTCTCTCTGCTTCATACATAAATTAGAAACCAACTACAAGGAATTCTATATTCTTATGTTAGATCAAGATAGATTTCCATGAGTGAATAAGGATATGAGCATAATCATATTCATAAAAACATAATAATTAAATATCTATCATTAGTTACCAACTAATTTAAGATTCTAACTTCCTAGAGATCCTAGCCAACATACACAATTACATTAAATCCAATTGCCTAGGCAATCTATTTATCAACATATCCATGATGATTCCAATCAATAGAATATATGTGATTTTTATATGACTAAATAAGGACTAAATGTTACTCTAAAATAGGCATAACATTACCACCATAAGATCCAAACTAAAACAACAAGATGATTTACTAGCATAGCATTTACAACTAATAACCAACAATCAATACAAATCTATAACTCTAATACAATTATATGATTCTTGTCTCAAAGTCCCATGATTATACATTTCAATAGAATACATATGAAACTCTATAAGGCTACATAGTTAAGAAATTCTACATTAAGCATGTATACATCATTACCATACATGTTTCATGATGAAGATAACAAGGTAATTTACCAATATAAAAATAGTATTGAAAATCAACTATCCTTTAAAGGATAACCAAAGTATGGAGTTAAAGTATGCCTAACCACAAGAGAGGTAAACTCCTAGCCTAAGAAATTAACTATTGAGGTTACCATAATAGTTTATATTAAGTTAACATAATGAAGTTATTTAATATGGAATAATTAAACATTACTACACTATGTATGTTGCAACCAATAACAAATTTTTATCACAATAACAATTAGACAAGTTGTGTAATAATAACGGTTCAATGATGATAATAATATAGTTTATCCATGTAGCATTAGCAATGAAAACTCATTAACAATATAGGATTCAATAATAAATACATCCTATTGATGCTTCAAAATATACCACAGGTTCCCTTAGTGTTTAAAGAACACTTCTCATTATAGAATTTAGACAATTCAGAGCATGAGTTATAGGTTTTGACAATTTGGTTCCCTATGGTGATATAGCAGTAGAGTAAGATAACTCTTCCACAATTTTTATATAATTTTGGTGGTTGGGAGCCACCTTGGCCTATTCTTTATGAATCCTTGTTGAAACTTAATGAATTATGTTCCTACTTTAAGCTACAGACTAATCTAAATGGGTATTTATGATGTGGCTAAAACTAATATGATCATGGTGTAAAAAAGAGCAAAGAGAAGGGTAAAATAGAAAACAAATATGTGATTATCAATTTTAGTCTTGAACATTATGACAAAGTGTTAATGGAAATTGAATATGCATTTAAAAAATATATAATGCAGCATAACCTAAGCTCAAATCTCATTATATATCAAGAAAACTTTAGAGGAAAATCTTTGCGAATTACAAGTAAGAACCGAGTCTACTTTAGGGATTTACCACTATAATCAAATATCCATTACACATCTGAATATAGAGAAAAATGAAATGAAGTAGATACTAAGATATTTCAACTAATCTAACATAAGCACAAATCAAAAACCCTATGATTAAAGAATGTTATTCAAATTCAAAGACACTATTCAAATTCAAGACCTCTACTAACAATTGAGAGAAAAGCTACATTAGCAATTAAAACATCAAAATAGAAAATCCTTGCATAATTACTTGCTTTTATTAGTTACTTCAAATATACAAAGTTTTTCAAAAATCTCTCTTTATAATGGTGATACATGCCTTTATAGGTAGAATAGGTAGTACACTGGTCAGTTACAAAATATAGGTCTACAAAGGTAAGGACAATTATCCTTACAAATTAAATAATACATGTGTTTTCCTAAATCATACTAACCTAGAGGTAAATATGCTAACAGACTAGAATATGACTTTACAATGGAATATTCTATTCTAAACTATTACCAAATTTCTATTAGAATAGAATATTGATCTAACTTGCAGGTGGGGCCCTTATTTTTTGTTGGAGGATGCTCATGTTCCTTTCATGTTTTTCATCAACTAGATCAAGATCCACAATAGGATTCATGATGCACTCCTCCTCTTGGTCTACTAGCTCATTGAATTCTTGGTCATTTTTGGCCATGGCCTCCCTAATACTCCTAGCTTCATTGATCCTATCACTTGCATTTAAGATCATATCTAAGATCTTGTTGTTATCCTATCTAGACTCACCTTTTCTTTTCCTTTGGGTTTATTGACTCACCTATGTGGCCCTATGCTTTAACTCTTCATCATTGATGAGGCCAATGATAGTAGGTTATGTAGGATTGATAAGCATGATCTCAAGAAGTTACTCAATTCTATCAATAAGATCTTTGTCATATTTTAGAAGCCTCATCACCTTGGTATACCAAGTACTTAGGCTTTGAACCTTATCAATAACAATCCCTAATATTGTGCCTAGGTGTCCCATACTTATGGTTCTAAAGTTTAGGATTTGCTTCTTTGCTTGAATGTTGAGGAGATGAGCAATCTTATCATCTAATGCCTACCATTAGGTGATCGGGTCTTTAGACATTATATCTTGGTCCTCTAATTCACTCTATCTCATATTCATTGACTTTAATGCCTTAAACATGTCATATAATTAATCATCAAGCATCTTGATCATGTCATTTGGTACCAATAAGATTGCTTGAGTTTGTAAGTTTTCCTTATCCATTTCCAAATTTTTGATCCTTTATTTTAGACCTTACACTCCATCCTTGGGTTGTTATGATTATTCTTCTATCAATCTTTCCACATTTTCCACATGGATGGCATCTTCACCAAGTTGCTGGCCTCCTATAAGAGTTAATCCTATAAATGGCTCCACCTTCTAAAAGGTGAATTCTTCTATCCCAACCATGGCCATCCTGGTTAGTATTCTCTCTAAGCCTGTTGTCTCAGGATTTAAATGAACTATGGTAATTAGTTCCTTAAACTAGGTACATTCTAAGATCTCCATACCTGAGCTACTAGAGGCTCCTAGAGAATCCATCTCCTTACCTCCAAAGCCTTGGGAGAATATAATTCTACTCTCTTCCTGCTACTTCATTATAACCTTTATCCAAGTCTTAATTTCATCATGCACATCCACACCAACTCTTTTCATGGCCCATGAGTGAGAGAGAGATGGGATTTTTTACAATTTTCCATAGATAAACTAGTTAGGAATGACTGGTCCATGAATTACAAATTCATCACTAAAGAAATTGACTTCACTAGTGGGATGAGTGAAGGTCAATCTAGGTTTCTTCTTTGGTTCTACTAGGACCAAAGCTAATTATACCTTCCTATTCTTTTAGGGTGCCATGTGAATCATTTATTTTTTTATTTTTCCCCTAAGGGGTCCTCTTCTCCACCTGAGCCACATGACTTTACAAGTTCCTTTAGGGCACCCTCAAGTGTCTCTTCTAGCTCCAAGACTATCATGTCAACGTACTAGACTAGGGAAGGTGGCCTCTACTACATGGTTGAAGGTAAGGGTCCTTCTCTTGGTATTTTTTCTAATATTATGTCTCAAACATTCTCTTTAACTTTACTTGGATCACCTTGAATTTTTTAAACCTACTATTGGGACTACTACAATTACTCTGCTTGAGGTTGCTCATGAGCTGTCCTAGATGGACCAAGTAGTAAATGGCATTTCAAAGGGTGCATTTTCCACATTTCCCCAAATGGCTTGTTTTATTTGACCAATCTATGCTCTAGCTTGATGTTATAGAATTGGCTCCTAGTAAACACTTCCCCATAGTTCTTAGATACAATGTATATGGTCTCATGGACACCTAATTAGTGTACATATTCAATATTGAGAATTTTGTCCTTTAGATGTTATCCTACCTTATTCCTTGGATCTCACATTTTGATTTCATCTAGATGAAATCCAAATGAATTCCTATGTGTGACCATAAATCCCACCTTCTTCCAGTATTTAATTATGATTTTCCAAATATCCAATGGGAAGGGGTGAAATAGCACTTTCCTCTTTTCCTTACAAGACTTGTCAATACCAAGGATGAGGTGGGAAGTAATCTCCTGCTTAGCAAGTTTATTTTGGACATATATTAGTAGTCTTTAAGTCTGGGATATAATTCCCTATATATTAATGATTCTATAATTAGGATAGTACCATACATCCCCAATCATCTCCACATAATTTTTGATGAGGGGGTAAAGCCTACATATAGGGAAACCTATGATGGCTTCAACTATTGATGGGAAAATGTAGTCATAGATAAACTGCATGTAATTCCTATAATTGAAGATATATAACTTGGAATAGTGGTGTGAGATGGTTGTCCTACCTTTTGGGGACCAATTCTTATTCTATGGAAGGTGATTAAAGTAAAAATGGCATCAAGTATTTAAGACATCATGTATAATTTCTTAGAGATCTTTCTCTTGATGGAGATGAATTGCTTGGCAAGAAATACGCTAATCAAATCTCTTATTAGTGGGGTAAGTTTTTATTCCACTAGGAAGTGTACATATGAGACCCAAACCTTATTCACATAAATGGTTGAAGGGGCACCAATATTTGTATTCAATAAGGTCATTATCACCCTAATATCTTCTCTAAACTAGATGTTAGGTATTTTTCCATAAAGGGTTCTAAATATGTGAGGTCCTTGGTTTAGCCAAGGTCTAAAGATAGAATCCAAGTCATGGTTATTGGTCCATTCTCTCAACTTAGGAAGGTCCACATGGGAAAGAGGGAGCTTATATTACTTTTTTTTAAAAATAGGGGAAATATATACTACCTCTTTTGAGTTACCTTCCCTAATAATAAATTCACCTTCAATCCTACAATCAACAAAAAAAATGGGGAAAGGAAATCAATGCAATGTAATACATCTAGTTTTACTATGGCATGATGGAGGCCAACCATCAGGATTAAAACCAAGTCATAGTGTCATATTTTGGTGGTGGTTTTTCTCTACTCTTAGTTTAATATGGGTTGTAATTATTCTAACATGAAGAAAATATTGCACCAATTCCTAATGTCATGGATGCTTAATATAGTGAGGTCCAATTTAGTATCCTTGAATACCTGACCCTCACTATCTATCATCAAATAGAGCTTGGTCTCTTCCTTAAATTTCTACTTTCTAGATGCCATATCTCTATTCCCTACTAATTACTCACATCAAATAGTAGATGATCTTTATGAAATCTTTATCACACTTAAAAACATAGTTAAGTTATCCTTTCATTGAATTGTATCAAATTAGATCAATTTGGGTCACTTTTATGAAAGGTTTATGGTTATATATATTTAATGGTGGAAGATATCTAGGTTTTTACTTATACATGTTCTAAGTTTGATTTGGACCTTTACCTTTATACCTTTGTGTTTTTGAGTGCACAAGATCTTCAATTTTGTCCTTTTATAATTGCATGGAGCTTATGTGGCACTGGTCTAGATCTTTCATGACATTTTTCATAAATTACATTTGAACACTACCCATTGGTATTTAAAATACTTTCTTTATTTCATGTTAAAAGATTAAAATCTTGGATTAGCATGAAGCATTGATCATAATCTATGCCCTTGTCTTTTAATTGGTTCTTGGGTATTAAGCCTTATGGTCATGATACTTGGCATGCTCACGCATCTTCCCCATGTTCCAAATCTTATGTTAGTCCTTTTTTGAATAATCATTGGCCACATGATAGGTCCACAGGTTCTATTAAAAAGTCTCTCAAGGTCATTCATGTTGTTGGATCAAATCTAGTGACATAGCATGGACCATTAATCTATGAAAATTCCTGAACATTAAGTTAGTACACTTTTAAAAGTCATGACTTAGTCTTACATCCCTTAGGCTAAGGTTTATTTCATGTTTATTAAGCATGGGACAAACCTTAACCTAAGAATTTTAAACCTAAATTATGATTTAAAAGGGGTCAAGGTATATAAATTCTAAGTTAATATATGCATTATGTTTAGGAAACATAATGAAAACATTAGGCTAAAATATTTATGACATGTGTCATAAACCATGCCCAAAATAGGTTTAACATGAAATGATAATCTGAATTTTACATAGGGTAAGTCTATGATTTAAGTTCCATTATGCAAAATGAAATGTGGATCTTAAAGCATATACTTAGGCTAGGCATACTTATTGCATGATATTAATGTTCTACAGATCGAGGCCTTCCATTTTGGGTATATTTTGAGCATTTCATTCAGCTTGGCAAGCCACCTTAGAGTAAAATGAAAGGGTTTTTGGATGCTACTTGAACACTTAGTAATAAATTTTCATTAGTTTAAAATTGATGGTCTTATAGACATCAGATAAACCTTCATGTGAATCCATTGATGGTTGCATGGATGCGAAGTTTAAATGAGTGAAATTTCATTTTAATAAACTTAAATTTGATGATTGTGTAGGCATCAAGTTATTCTTTTTAGATGTTAAAATGATGGTCATGAAAATAACAATTTAAAGTTCATTAAAATCTTTAGGATCAAATGTGAGGATGCCACTTATCATGTTTGTGGGGCTTCCCAGGGTCTCAATGTTAATTGACTTCATTGGATCAAATTCCATGATAAAGTGATAGCCATAGGATCTTAATTTGAAGACTTGATTTTAACTAGCTATCATGTCAAGTGGGCCCCCTTTCCTTTTGGTTCTTAAATGTAATGGTGCCACATGTACATCCTTAAATCTCATTGGATCTTTTTAAATTTTTAATTATGTTTTGCTCCATTTTATTGGGTCCTTGAAAGTAAGATAAGATCATCAAATTTTCCAAGATACATGATATTTAATCCTAAGTTCCTAGTTATCTTTGCTACATTAGATCAAATGTCATGATAAATTGACAACCATAGGATCCTACAAAAGCATGAGGAAGTTAATATTAGGACCATGGAGGCAATAAAAACTTAGGTTTAAGGCATTAATACTAAGGTCATGATGGTATTAATGAATATATTATGGCCTTAGTATTAAATTCTTAGGCTAATTTTTGGAATATACAAGGACCCTACACAATGAAATTTAGTTAGGCCATAAGGAACTTAAAAAGGGGCAAAATGACAGAGGAGATCAAGTCTATCAGTCAAGTTGTGTTAAAAAACATGACTAAACCTAGGATATGCATTTTATATTTATGTATATAAAAATGATTCCCACCAATTTTGGCTCCTACCTTTATTCAAATTTGAATCTAGGGTTTGTTAGGGTTTTTGAATGCAGAATCCTTGAGGGTGCACACCATGGAACCTGTAACTTATAATCAAATGAGCTTCATTAGAAATGTTAGTCCTCTTTAAATCATATTAAGACCACATATTCTTGTCTCTTAACAATGTGGATGATCTCAAAATTCTATAAAATACCTTTCCTTGCTAAGATTTCCATGTTTTATTCTAAGGGTTTTTCATGGGTTCCAATTCAAAAAATGGGGACTCATGGGGGAAACATAGTAATATGTTATAACATAGAGACTCTAATTAGACTAATAATTAGGTCATCCACTTTATTTGATAAATATCATCATTTAGACCACATCATAATTGAAACAAACCTTGCACTTATAGACTTAAGGTCAAATATCAAGACATACCCAATATGTGTATGTGTTTTGATTCCACTTATTGTTTGCCATGGGATTCAAGAAATATATTATAGTTTCATGTCCTCAATCACTTACATTAACTTATATTATACTAAAATATTCATTATGAACCATGTTTTAACTTAGGGAAGGTTTAGACATTGCTATACTAATAGCCAGGCATCCATAGACTTGACAAAGATGCCTTTGGCTCCACTCATGATCTTGTTCCATTTCCAACCAGGTATCGATAGCCCCAATGGATATTTTAAAACTTAACTTTACCTAAAATCTTTAGATTTTGCATTGTATCGTGTTTTTGTATTTCTTATATTTTTATGCTTTCAACAAGGTTTCAAGTTAGGATAGCTAGGTTTTAAGATTTGGTAAAGTATTTGATCTTTGGAAAATCATCTATGGTTATAATTTGCATCCTAGGCAAGGATGTAAATTAAGTTCTAGTTTGGGGTATACCCTAATAATTTGAGTTTTTACTCCTCAATCTAAATTATTCTTAAAACCAATTTAAGGTCAAGGCAATGGTTGGGGTCTCATGAAATGATTGGTCTCTTCACTGGTGTTGCTTAGTTCCTCTATGTTACAAAACTATTATTTATGTTTCAAAACCATGTTTTACTTATGCATGGGATTCATACCTTCATTTCTAAATTTGGGAGCATATTATAAGTGAACTTCATAACCTATGAGCTCAATATTTTCCCTAGGGACTTATTGGGATCAAGGAACCAAGAAAAAATAAATAAACACACAACATAAAGAAAGAAAACCAAGGAAGATAAATAAATATGTATATGTTTATGTACAAATAAGGGACAAGAATGAAAGAATTGAAAGGAAACTAACTAGCCTATCTACACTAATCTAAATATCTTCCAATTTTACTCCATGAAGACCCTAGGAGGAGCAACAAAAAAATAATGCTTGAGGTGTAGCCCATTGGTAGGAAATGTAAACTTTACTCCTTACAAATCTTTGATTTTGAAAGTGTTGTTTCCCAATGTTTCCACAATATGATATGGGTCAATCCAAAAGGGTATGAATTTTCCATTCTCACCCTTAGGTTCAGATGCCTTGTCTCAAATAAGAATTAGGTCTCCTTACCTAAACACCTTGATTTTAGACATTTTATCAAACCATTTATTGACTATGGTTTGATGTCTGCTAAAGTCATCAAAGGATTTCTCCCTTGCATCTTCCATTTGAACTATTTTAAACAATCTATAATTGGCTAAATCTTAGTATTCCTCCATATATTATTGCATAAAATTGTATGTGGGAAACCTAAGAGTGATAGGAAAGATGGGTTCTTATCCATACACCAATAGGAAGAGTGAGGCTCTAATGGATTTATTGATCCTTATCCTATCAGCACAAGGTGAAAATTTAAGGATCTTGTGTCAATTATTGGGTTTATCTTCAACATACTTCTTGATTACCTTCATTAGGTTCATATTTTTTGATTTAGAGACTCCATTCCCTTGGGGATAATGGTTGGATGCAAAGTTGAGAGTGATGTTATTATCATAGGCCCATTTGATCATTTCTATGGCTATGAAGGTAGACCCATTATCACATACCAGAGATATTAGGGTCTCAAACTTGGTATAGATGTTATCTTCTAAGAATTTGATCACTTCATTAATTCTACATTATTTGGTGGTTGTAGCTTTAGTCCACCTTGTAAAATAGTCTGTGGCATTAAGGACATATTTTTGACCTTTAGATGAGTTGTAGTTGATTACACCAACAAAGTCTAACCCCCATTGAGTAAAGGGTTTGTCAATCTTGAATGGTTGTAAAGGCATTGCTACCTTTGGCTCCTTAGTGCTAGAGACTTGTCATGAATGAGATTCCCTCACATGTTTTTGAGCATCTTTAAAAATAGTTGGCCAATAATAGCTAGCTCTACAAAATTTGTGAGTTATGGTTCTCCTAGATGGATGTCCACTACCTATCTTTTCATGAAAGGTTCTCATTATTTGGGTGGCTTCTTTTTGTGAAACATATCTTAAATAGATTCCTTAAAAGTTATTTTTATATAAGATCACATTCGTGATCAAGTAATGGGATGATTTTAGCCTCAAGGCCTTTTTTTCTCCTTGGATAAACCTGTAGGACAAGTATTATTCATTATCAAATGTATTATTATGTCATACCAATGAATAGCTCGAAAGTTTTGTTAATCAACCTACATAATACTTAACTTATGGTTAGTATTAGCAATCATTTGAATCAAACCTTGGCACTTTACCAATTTTGTTGTTTTCATTTGTAGGTCATATTCCTACAAGATTGACATCCATTTACCTCTATGTTCTCCTAATTCATTCTTACTTAACATAAGTTTGATGTTAGGGTCAAGCAAGATGTCATGCACTTTATTTCTAAGGATTTAATACCTAAACATGTTAATTGCCTTGACTAATGCATACACCTATTTATTAATCAATGAATAATTTAAATAAACATTCTTAAAATTGGTATTCATAAAATCAATTAGGTCATCAAACCCTTCAATTTTTTGAGTCAACACTATAGACATAGTGGTCAGATGAGAAGGAATATAGGTAGAATTCCTTTAAAAAGTTAGGACTTATAAAGACTGGGGCTTGACTGATGGCCTCCTTGATGTCATTGAATGTTTTTATAGAATCTTCATTCTATGTGACTTTGGCATCTTTCTTTAGCATGTCATTCAGTGGTTTGACTATTTCTAAAAAACCAAAAATAAACTTTCTGAAAAGATTAGTTTTACCAAAAAATGACTTTAGATCTTTTTTACTATTTGGAGGTTCTATTCTAGATATGGCCTCCACTCTCTCAGGATCTATAGAGATCCCATCCATAGTTATAACATGACTTAATAATTTCTCTTCAATCACACAAAATATACTCTTCTTAAGGTTTAAATAAATGTCATACCTTCTACATATTTAAAAAACTTGTTGAAAATGAAGAAGTGATCTTCTCAATTTTTAGAAAAAACTATTAGATAACATATATATATATATATATATATATATATAATGCACATACCAATCAGGCTTTGGAAGGCATGGTCCATAGATCTTTGGAAGGTGGCCCCTATACTGATGAGTTTAAAGGTAATTATTTTGTAGGCAAAGGTTCCCCATTTTATGGTGAAAGTTGTCTTCATGTTGTCCTCTCTATCAACCAATACTTTGTTGTAACCTAAAAAGCCATCGGGGAAGGATGTCATAGCCAATACCAAAACAACTTGAATTACTTGATCTAGGGAATGAAGGGGATAGTTGTCCTTTTCTGATGCTTTGTTCAATTTTTTTAAGTCTTTACAAAGACTAATCTCACAATTCTTCTTCCTAACTAGCACCAAATTGGCCATCTAGGTAGAGTGTCTGATGGGAAAGACTATCCAAGTATCTAAAAGTCTTTTAACCTCTTTAAATATCATGGGTTCTAATATAGGGTTTACATGCCTTTATTTCTACCTAACAGGTTTATATCTCTCTTTAAGGGGTATAATATGTGTGATGAACCTTGGATAAAATATATATAGGTCACTATAGGACCATGCTATGACATCTTTGTATTGGGAAAGAAGTTCCTTAGCTTTCTTATTTTCAAAATTTGTGTAGGCCTTCCAAACATTTACCAACCAGGGTTGATCATAAAGGCCTAGATTAATCACATTATAGTCCTTCACATTTACCTTAGGAATCTTAAAAGCCTCAATAATTTTTTCTTAATCAAAAAGTCTCTCTAAAGTAATCATTCCCTTTGGGATCTTGTTGTCACTTAGCTGAATGACTTTACCATTAAATTTATCTTCCCTAGATGCACTTCCATCATCTTCATCAATAATATGAGAATCAAATTCTATAAATTTTTTCATGAAATCCAATATCTATTGATCATAATTTAAGACTTGGAAGTGGTTAATATTATCGAGCACTAAAGGACAAGGGATCAATTCAATGATAAAATTAGGGGAATCTTGATTGGGCATAAGGTTAGTTATAACAGATGCCAATTGATCAACTACTTGATTCTCTTCCCTTAGGATGGAAGTGATGCCAAAGGCATACAAGGATTAAATCAGATCCCAAACTCTAAGCTTATACCTTTTAAGGTATGAGAGCTTACATTGGTACTTGCTCTTGACCTGGTTAACCACTAGTTTTGAATCCCCATAAACTAGTAATTCTTTGACCTTGTTTTTATACAAAATTGTAAGCCAAAGATAAGGGCTTCATATTAATAAATATTGTTATTAAAATGTAATTATATTCTATAATAATCATGATACCTTTTGTTATTGGGGTCAGTTAAAACAATACCAACCCCTGATCTAGCATTACACCCAGTACCATCAAAGTATAATTTCCACAATCTAATAACATCATAAACATTATTCATATCACATACCTTATCATGTTATAGGTTGAAGACCCATATGGATAAGTCTATTATTTTGACCCTCTCATTCATATTGTTGTATTCAGTTATCATATGCTTCATTCTTGGTTCTATCTCAACTCTGATCTAATTGGGAACACCCATCCAAGGTAGCCATAAATGTGAACAATATATGGACATGTAACCATTCAAATCCTTAGTCCATTCCATAATCAATAAGATTCCATAAAAATCATGTATTTCAACTACATGAATATCAATGAATTACTACACCCTAGGCTTCAAATCTAGTTGCATATGAATATATAATAATTCTCCTACAACTTTAACCCTAGATTTGTTTAATTGGGTGACAACCCTATCAGACTTTATGGGTGTTAAACCAAGTTATTTTCATATTATTTCAAGCATGATATTATTATATACTCCTAAATATAAGAATTAATTATGAAAGTTATTACCAAACATCCTAAAAATGACCAAGAAGGGAGGAAACTTAGCTTTGGTTTTATGACCTGTTACATTGGCATGATCAGTCTTAAAGGAACTATGCTTTCCTGACAAAGATTCTAATAGGAGATCCCTTTGCTCTATAATCTATGTGAGTTCATGCAATGTTAAATTAGATTTTATTTTCTTCATGTCCTCAATTATGTTATAGCCAATTTTTCTAGAAGAACTAGGAATCTCAACATTGGGTTTAGAAGTACTACATTTTGGTGGCTCTAGATTGTTACTTGAAGAGGTGTCAAGATGAGTTCCAAAGTTATTTTTAGGTGTTAAGGTAGTCAATGGATGCCTATTATCTCTATTCCTTAAGGGATAGGTCTTCTTTAAGAACTATTGAAAGGCTTGGATCTCCCCAAGGACCTCATTAGGTTCATTTTCCTCTTGAAAGGGGAAATCAAAGGTGTCCACCATGAAGCCATGCTTAAATGGCTTAGATGCAAAGGTGTTATTTTTTAGAGACCAATTCAAATGTGTCTATATCTTCTTGTAAGTCCTCAAAGGATTTGATAAATTCAATTTCCCCATGCTTTGTTATGCAATGAACCCTAAAATAGTCATGTATTGTAATGTAAATAAGATTAATGTCTATATTATTGCTGGAAGATAGTTCATTAGCCTTGTTATTATGAAAACTATCATTCTAAAATCTATTATTTGGCATATTAAACCTTTGAAATGAGAAATTTCTACTTGAGTGTTCCCTAGTATGGCCTACTTGTTTCTATAACTAAAGGAAATTAGTGCTTAATTGTTGAACCATTTTCAAGATTAAATCATTCTCATTTTTGGGAAATTTAGAATTATGTACTTGGTTATTATTATCAAAAGGTACCAAATCCCTTTTATCACTTGGGTTGTATCCATTAGTGAGATGAGTCAAGAATCCCAAATTTTGATTTAGAGTTACATGACTTGATGATGATTGGGTCAAATTTGGGAGCTAGTTTAAGGCTAAGATATTTTGCTTATTATTAGGGAACATTTTCATCACAAGTAGGTGTGGGTTCATATTTAGGACTGAATAAGCCATTTTCCCCTAGGGCTACATTTGATCATTTATGATGATTGATTCAAAATAGGCTTGGTATAATGAAGCTATAACTAATATAGACTTATTCAAGAACACAAAGGCCATAGGATCTACTACATCTTTATATATCTCTAGGTCTAAGACATAATTAGGCTTATAGGGTTCCATGGTCCTACTATACATTTTTTCAAATATAACACTAAATATCTGGATGGGCTCAGTGGAATTTTTTCTAATATTAGTGAACTGGTGATAAATAACACAAATACTAATAATTTTACCAAATTGATCAATAAAGACATTGTTAAAATCATTTAAACTTGTGACATAGTTACTAGGAAAATTCAAGAACCATTCATAAGTGGCATATTTAAAAGTAAATGGAAATAACCTACATGCCACATCTTCATGCACAACATTAAGAAATCTTAAATCAACCTTAAAATATTTATATGTTCCTCAGTAGTCACTACACTTATTGGACTAAATATAGGCAAATATTTCTCGAGGTTTCATAGAAGATCATGAGCCACTACTAGTACATTAATTGAGGAATCCCCTAGCCATGCCATACTTGAGTGATGGTTAAGGTCATAGGTACCTTGAATCGGTGAAGTTAGAAGATATTTAGATCTCCTGCATGTACCTTTATCATGTCTAGCTATTCTATGTACTTAAATCTTGAGCAAAGGCTCTTTGGTTAATGAGTGTGATTTTGTTCTAATTTTAGGCAATTCCATCTTGAAATTCAAAGATATTGCTTGAAATACGATGTTCCAAGTTAACTTATATAAATAATAAGAGTTATACCTACACATTGAGCTTATTTTGTAAAGATGGCATGAAAAATTATAAAGGACATTGATCTTTGACTAAATTAGCTCTAAGGTACATCCAACTACATGAATATGGTCTATCTTTGTAAGACTAAGACAAAAAGGGCTCAGATATATGAAAGATATGTCCACATTTGATTAAAATAAACTATTATAACCTTAGATACTATGGGTTTTCATGTTTTAAAGATAAATTTACTAGAAATAAGCACAATTCTCAAAGAACATCAAGGGAAACAAAAAGCAGTGTTAAAAACAATAAATATCAATGATCTTTATATATTTTAAGTAAATAATTTACTTAGAACACAAATATGTAATGATATTTAGGTAAAGCAAACTAAGATCACCAAAGGCTCAAAGAATTGGCACTCCTAGTGTGAGCGGGAGCTAGCCTATTTATGTTTATAAATATACCACAGGTGCCCTTAGTGTTTGAAGAACACTTCTCATTTTAGAATTTAGAAAATTCAGAGCATGAGTTATAAGTTTTGAAAATCTAGTTTCCTATGGTGAAATAAAAACAAAGTAAGATAATTGTTCCATAATACTTATATAATTTTGGTGGTTGGGAGCCATCTTGGCCTATTCTTTGTCAATCCTTGTTAATACTTAGTGAATTATGTTCCTACTTTAAGATACAAATTAATATAAATGGGTATTTAAGATATGTCTAAAAATAATATGTGGTATTTATGATGTGGTTAAAACTAATATGGTTAAGGGAATAGGTACCTTAAATGGGTGATGTTGAAAGAGATTTAGATCTCCTACATGTACCTTTATCAGGTCTAGCTTTTTGGTGTACCCCAAGCTTGAGCAAAGGCTATCTAGTTAATGAGTGTGATATTGTTTTAATTTTAGGAAATTTCATATTTAAAATAAAATATCTTTCTTGAAATAAGATGTGCCAAGTTAACTTCTATAAATAATAAGATTCAGACCTACACATTGAGCTTATTTTGTAAAGGTAGCATGAAGAATTGTAAAGGACATTGATCTTTGACTGAATTAACTCAAAGGTGCATCCAACTACGTGAATATCATCTATATTTTTAAGTCTAAGACTAAAAGGGCTCATATCTATGAAATATATGCCCACCTTTGATCAAAACAAACCATTCTAACCTTAGATACTATGGATTTTCAAAATTTAAAGCTAAATTTACCAGAAACAAGCACCAATTCTCAAATAACATCAAAGAAAGCATAAAGGAGTGTTAAAAACAATAAACATCAATGATTTTTATATATTTTAAGCAAATAATTTATTCAAAACACAAATATATAGTGATCTTTAGGTAAATCAAACTAAGATCACCAAAGGTTTGAAGAATTGGCCCTCTTTCTAGTGTAAGGAGGAACTAGCTTGTTTATGCTTCTAAATATACCACAGGTTCCCTTAATGTTTAAAGAACACTTATCATTTTAAAATTTATAAAATTTAGAGCATGAGTTGTAGGTTTTGACAATTTATTTCCCTATGGTGAAATAACAGTAGAGTAAAATAACTATTCCACAATATTTATATAAATTTGATGGCTAGGAGCCACCTTGGCCTATTCTTTGTGAATCCTTATTGATAATTAGTGAATCATGTTCATAATTTAAGCTAAAAATTAATCTAAATGGGTATTTATCATGTGGCTAAAACTAATATTATCATGGTGTAAAAAAGATCAAATAAAAGGGTAGTGTAGAAAAGAAATATATGATTGTCAATTTTAGTATTAAACATTATGACAAAGTATTAATGGTAATTAAATATGCATTTAAAAAATATATAATGAAACATATCCTAAGATCAAATCTCACTATATATCAAGAAAACTTTATAGGAAAACATTTGAGAATCATAAGTAATAACCATGTCTACTTTAGGGATTTACCACTATAATCAAATAGCCATTGCACATATAAATATAGAGTGAAACGAAATGAAGTAGAACCTAAGATATTTAAATTAATATAACATAGGCATAAATAAAAAACCCTATAATTAAAGAATTATATTTATAATTTAAAGACACTATTCAAATTCAAAACCTCTATTAACAATTGAGAGAAAAGCTGCATTAGCAATTAACACATCAAAATGGACAATCATTGTAGAATTCCTTGGTTCTATTAATTAATACAAATATACAAAGTTTCTAAGAAATATCTATCCTTTTTACAATGGTGATACATGCCTTTATAGGTAGAATAGGCAGTATACTAGTTAGTTACAAAATACAGTTGTACAAAGGTAAGGACATCTATCCTTACAAGCTCTATAATACACATGCTTTCCTAAATCATACTGACCTAGAGGTAGATATGCTAAAAGACTAGCATATGCCTTTAGAAAGGAAATTTTATTATAAAATGTTACCTAATTTATATTTTAATAGAATATTACTATAACTTGTAGGTGGGGACCCTATTTTTTATTGGAGGATGCTCATGGACCTCTCATGTTGTTTATCAACTAGCTCAAGCTCCACAATAGGCTTCATGATGAACTCTTCCTCTTGGTCTACTAGCTCATTGAATTCATATTCATTTTTGGCCAAGGCCTCCTTAATAATCCTAGCTTCATTGATCCTCTCATTTATATTAAAGATCATATCCAAAATTTTGTTGTTATCCTATCTAGACTGGCCTTTGATTTTTTCTTGTATTTCTTGAGTTAGTAAAGTGACCCTATGCTTGAAATCTTCATCATTGATGAGGCCAAGGGTATTAGGTTGTGTAGTATTGATAAGAATGGTTCCAATAAGTTTCTCAATTATTCTAATGAGCTCTTTTTCATCTTTTATAAGCCTCATCACCTTGGTATGCTAGGTACTCAAGCTTTGAACCTTATCAATAAAAATCCCCAAGATTATGCCTAGGTGTCTCATAATTATGGCTATAAAGTTTGGGATCTACTTCTTTGCTTGAATGCTAAGGAGATAATAAATCTTATCCTCTAATGCCTATCATTGAGTGACTAGGTCTTTGGGTAATGTATCTTAGTCCTCTAATGCACTATGTCTCATCTTCATTGACTTTAATGCCTCAAACATGTCATAGAATGACTCATCAAGCATCTTGATCATGGCATTTAGTACTAACAGGATTGCTTGAGTTTGCAAATTATCCTTCTCCCTTTCTAAATTCTAGATCCTTTGTTTTAGACCCGAGATTCTAGCCTTGGCTTGTTGTGATTGTGCTTCTATCAGGATTTCCACATCCTCCACATGTATGGATGCTTTACCAAGTTGTTGGCCTCCCATAAGAGTTAATCTTGTAAATGGCCCCACCTTCTAAAAGGTGAATTCTTATGTCCAAACCATGGTCATATTGGATGTTACTCTATCTAAGCCTACTGTCTTAGGATTGAAATAAACTATGGTAATTGGTTCCTTGAACTAGGGAGGTTATGGGACCAACATACCTAAGTTGCTAGAGGCTCCTAGAGAATCCATCTTCTTACCTCCTAAACCTTGGGAGACCATAATTATCCTCTCTTCCTAATCCTTCATTATAGCCTTTATCTAAGGCTTAATTTCATCATTCACATCCACATGAACTCTTATCATGGCCCATGAGTGGGAGAGAGATGGTATCTTTTGTAATTTTCCATAGATGAACCAATCAAGAATGACTAGTCCATGAATTAGAGTTTCATCACTGAAGAGATTAACTTCACAAGTGGGATGAGTGAAGGTTAATATAGGTTTCTTCCTTATCTCTACTAGGACCAAAGCCAATTTTCCTTCCTCTTCTCTTTGGGTGCCATGGGAATCATCTCTTTTTGAATTAGTTCCCTTGAGGGGTCTTCTTCTTTACTTGAGCCATAGGACTCTGGAAGTTCCTTGAGGGCACCCTCAAGTGTCTCTTCTTGCTCAAGGGTTATCATGTCAACATAATAGACTAGGGATGGTGGCCTCTATTGCATGGTTGAAGGTAAGGTTCCTTTTCTTGGTCTTTTTTCTAATCTTATCTCTCAAACCTTATACTTTCCTTTGCCTTGATCATCCTAAATTTTCTCAACCTATTATTGGTACTATTTTGGTTGATATACCTAAGGTTGCTCATGAGTTATCCTAGATGGCCCAATTAATAAATGGTATTTAAAAGGATGAATTTTCCATGTTTCCCTAAATGGATTGTTTTCCCTTACCAATCTATTCTCTAGCTTGATGTTGTGCCCTTGGATCTCAACCAATACTTCTCCATAGTTCCTAGCTTTGATTTATATGATGTCATAGACACCTAGTTTTTTTACATATTCAAGCTTGAGATTTTTGTACTTTAGATGTTCTCTTACCTTGTTCCTTGGACCCCACATTTTGAGTTCATCTAGTTGAAAGCCAAATTAATTCATGTGTGTTCATCTAACTGAAAGCCAAATTAATTCATATGTGTGACCATAACGTCCACCTACTTCTAATCTTTAATTATGATTTTCCCAATATAAAATGGGAATGGTTGAAGTAGACATTTTCTCATTTCCTTTCAAGCCTTGTGAATACAAAGGATGAGGTTTTAAGAAATCTCCCACTCAACACATGTATTTAGGATATGCACGAGTAGTTTATAAGGATGAGACATAATTCCCTCTATCCTAATGACTATGAAATTAGGATAGTAGCATACATCCCCAATCACTCCACATAATGTTTTATGAGGGGGTGAAGCCTAGGCATGGGGACACCTATGATGGCTTCAATTATTGCTATGAAAACATAGTCATAGATAAACTACATGTGATTATTTTACTTGAAGATGTGCAGCTTGGAATAGTGGTGTGAGATGGTTATCCTACCTTCTTGGGACCAATTCCTAATGAAAAAGAAAGTGATTAAATAAAGAAGGTCATCAAGTAGGTAAGATATCATCTATATTTTCTTGGAGGTTTTTCTCTTTATGGTGATTAATTGCTTGGCAAGGAAGATGCTAACCAAATCTCCTATTGGATGGGTAAGTTTTTCTTCCACCAAGAAGTATACATATGAGACCCAAACCTTATTCACATAAGTGGTTGAATGGGAATTGAAAGTTATATTAAATAAGGTATTTATTAACCTAATACCTTATATTAACTATATGATATGGATTTTTCCATAAAGGTTTATAAATATGTGAGTTCCTTGGTTTAGCCAGGGTCTGAGGATGGAATATATGTCATGGTTAGTGGTCCATTCTCTCAACTTGGGAAGTTCCACATGGGGAATAAGGAACTTGTAGTGATTTTTGAAAGCAATAAGGGAAATTTATTCTACATATTTTGAGTTACATATTGTAGCAAATTGGATCTATTTGGGTCACTTTTATGAACGATTTAGGGTTTTGGATCTTTAATGGTAGAAGATATATAGGTTTTGGCTTATACGTGTCCTAGATTTGATTTAGACCTTTGAATTTATACCTTTGTGTTTTAAAGCCCACAATATATTTAGTTTTGTCCTTTTTTGCTTATGTGGAGCTTATGTGGAATTAGTCTAGATATTTCATGACATTTTTCATAAATTCCATTAGAATACTAGATGTTGGTATTTAAAATGCTTTCTTTATTTTGTGCTATAGGATAAAAATCTTGGACTAGTTTTAGTCATTGATCGTAATATAGGCCCTTATATTTTAATTGGTTATTAGGTCTTAAGCCTTATGGTCATGACACTTGGTTTGCTCACACATCTTCCACCTATTCCAAATATTATGTTAGTCCCTTGTCAAATAATCATTATCCATGTAGTGGGTCCATAGGTTCTCAAGGTTTTGTTTAAAAGTCTCTATGCGTCCTTCACATTATTAGATCAAATCTAATGACAACGTAGGGACCATTGATCTACAAAAATACCCAAATTTTAAGCTAGTACACTTTTTAAAAGTCATGACTTTGGCTTACAACCCTTAAGCTAAGGTTTATTTTTTGTTTATTAAGCACATGAAAAATATTAGGCTAAGGATTTTAAACCTAAGTTATAATTTAAAATGGGTCTAGGTATAAACATTATAAGTTAATGTATGCATCATGTTTAACAAACATAATGAAAACATTAGGATAAAATGTTTATGCCAAGTGTCACAACCCATGCCCAAAATAGGTCCAAAATGAAATAATAATTTGAATTTTACATAGGGTAAGTCTATGATTTAGGGTCCATTATGAAAAATACAATGTGGATTTTAAAGCATAGGCTTAGGATAGGTATACTTATTGAATGATATTTGTGTTTTACATAATTGAGGCCTTCCTTTTTGGGTACATTTTGAGCATTTCGCTCAACTTGGTAAGCTACCATAGAGGAAAAAAAGGGTTTTAGGATGCTACTTGAACACTTAGCAGGAAATTTTCATTAGTTTAAAATTAATGGTCTCATGGGTGTCAAATACATCTTCAAGAGAATCCACGGATGTTTGCATGGATGTCAAGTTTAAACCACTAAAAAATTAATTTTAATGAACTTAATGTTGATGATCACATGGGCATCAAGTTAGTATTTTCACATGTTAAAATAATAGTCATATGAATGTCAATTTTAAGTTCATTAAAATATTTAGGGTCATATGTGAGGATGTCACTTTGCATGTTGTGGGGCTTCCCAACACATTTATATTAATTCACTCTATTAGATCAAATGACATAATAAAGTGACACCCATAGGATCTTGATTCATAGACTTTCTTTTGATTGGTTGTCATGTCAAGTGGGTCCCCTTTTTATTTGGTTCTCAAATGTAATGGTGTCATGTGTCCATATTTTTGGATCCTTGGATCCTTTTGACTTTTCTATTACACTTTGATCCATCTAATTGGGTCATTGTGAGTAAGCATGGATCATCAAATTATCTAAGATGCATACTATTTAAGCCAAAGTTACCAGTTATCTTCACTTCATTAGATCAAATGTTGTGATAAAGCAACAACCATAAGATCCTAAAAAGTAGGAGGAAGTTAATGTTAGGATCATGGAGGCAATAAAAACTTAGGCTTAAGGTGTTAAGACTAAGGTCATGATGGTACTGATGAATACATCAGGGCCTTAGTATTAAAGTCTTAAGCTAAGTTGGGGAATATGAAATGACCTACACATAATGACATTTAGTTAGGCCATAAGGAACTTGAAAAAGGGGGAAATAATAGAGGGGATCAATTTTATTAGTCAAGTTGTGTTAAAAAACATGACTCAACCTAGGATATGTATTTTATATTTAAGTCCATAAAAATTATAACCACTAATTTAGACTCCTACCTCTATTCAAATATAAATCAAGGGTTTGTTAGGGTTTTCAAATGCAGAATCCTCAAGGGTACATGCCATAGAACCTATAACTTATAATAAAATGAACTTCATTAGCAATGTTAGTCTAGATTAAAGGTTATCTTGTCTCTTAACAAAGTGGATGATCTTCAATATATATATAAATATATATATATATATATATATATATATATATATATATATATATAAGACCTTGACATGATAATATTTCCATGTTTTATTCTAAGGGTTTCTCAAGGGTCCCAATTCAAAAAATGGGTGTATGTTGGTTCCAACATATCCAAGATTAAATTAATAACTATACAAAATATCCAACATATTACATCATAATTAGCAACATGAGTTTGGAATTTTTAATTCTGAAGGGTCCCTAATCATACACAAGCTTATCATGCCAAGAGCCAAATGTAACTAAACTAAAAATCTAATTGAATTAACTATAACCGCAACCACTAGTCATGCAAGATGAAAGCAACATACATCTAAGATAGTAAAAAGATAACAATATGAGAATAATTTTACCAAATACATCATACATATCCATTAAGTCATCCAAGTATGAAGCAACAAAAACAATCAAGGCAAGACCTCCCAACTAGCCCTATGAGCCCAACCATCAGTGGCCCTTACCACCCCAACCATTAGCTAGATGGTGGTTTTAACAAACAAGGTCAAGGAAGAAGTCTTGATCAAGTTAGATTCTTGACCAAAGGACATCACAATGGAATACATACATGAAAAAAAGGGCATGATCACCAAAAAGGGTACACTCCATGCAATAATAAAGCATGATAGAAAGCACCACATATAACCTAACAATTATACTTACCTAGGTCAAGGACCAACAAATAAAAATAGCCAAGTAGGATAATCAGGCATACTTATTCATACACAATCCCAAGGTAATAATTTAATATAATAACAACTATGAATCCTATATTAGTCCCATAATTTATAAAAATCTACATGGAAATAATGGTTCAAACCATAAACATCAATAAATTTATTTTAAAATAATAATTAATATAAGGTAATTTAGAGATCATTATGAGGTCTCATGACCTTATATGATCCCCAAATATATAAATATCAAGTTATCAAATTTAATGCAACAATAGCTTGTCTAAAATGGTTTAATTAAGAACCCAAAACCCTTATTATTAATACAATGGTATTAATAGGGATTTGACCCTTTCACTCAATTCAACATCATGCCAAGCAATAAAAAATACTACAAGAAGACAACACAAAAATGTATCAAAAAGAATAACACCTGAGAGGTTCCACTCTAATCACATACATATTTTATAGTTGGATTTATTTATTCAAGGGATTTTTATTAGTCAATTTAGGATAAGGAAAGGCCCCACCAATGCTTCATGTATAATAATTCAACTAGGTCTAATCATTAATAAAATAATGAAAATACACAATTGCTTACCAAACTAAAATTTACAACCATATGACTGAAGTGTGCCATCTCGTATACTTTTGTAACCAAATCAATTCATGAGAGAAGACTAACAATGAAAACTCAGTGCTTTTAAATCTGAAGGTTCCAAATTAGTTTTTAATTGAAAATAGAAATTATAGCCAAAGATCCAAAATTCATCATGGATGAATAAAACCAAGTTGATTTATTTAAAACATAGTAATTTATATGGACAAAATAAATAATTGGTTTACAGGTTTAAAATGATCCCTAAATTGACTTTCCATAATCTAGGAAATACAGTGGTCTCCAAAAGATTTGCAATTATTATTTTAAACCCATGTCAAATTTTCCTCCTTGAGAGATTATTAATATAAACCAACCACATAATTTATACCATCTAAAGGAATAAAGCCTAAATCAATTATTCAAATGAAATCATTTAAATAATCTAACTATGCCAATTGATCTATTTTCATAATTTTACTTGTGATTAGACTTATACAGTTGTACAATAAAGGAAAATAGGGCATGTCATCCCAACCTTTTACACATAAGTTAAAATACTATAAGAGAATATGATAGGAAGGGTTTAATATATTTTTTATCCATTAAATTAAAAAAAAGGATCAGGGTTAGCCACACATCCATTTTCATTTACATAACATTCCTAAAAATTAACAGGCTCTACCATACCCATAAATGCTCAACCAAACTAGTATAAAATAAGGTTTTGAATGGCAAGTTGTGGCATTTAAATAATAAAAATGCATATCCATGCTTAATCCTATCTAAATCAATCATTTATAAAAATTATGGCTATGTGTTTCATTCATTTCTAGTAGGGTTTATGTATCCATGAATAATAGTGATTATACAAGGGTTTTAATATCAAATGGTGCCATTGAAGAAGGCAACTAGATTAAAATTAGGAAATAATTCACCTAGTGATTTTTTTCTTTTCTCCTTATTCCACACTCCTGCATCCTTCTTACACCTCTTACGTCCTTATTTTCTACCCATTCCTTCGATTATTTCCTTCTAACACATCCTTAATACTCTCCCTATTATGTATTCCTTCCCCTCATGCCTTTTCTTTTCCCTCATTTTTCATTTTGCTTCCTCATACCCTCATATTCCTTCCTTTGCATGTTATATTCCTCCTCCCCATTCTTTTCTCCTACCTATCCTTTTATCGATTCTACATAACTAATCTCCTTCCTACCTTCAACATGCCACTCCCTCCTTTTTCTCTATGTCTCCAAACCACTATGCATCGTTACACTGCTTCAGCATCCTCCTTATCTTCTTCCCTATGAATCTTCCCACCCACTTCTCCCAAACCATCGACCCACTCCATTTTGGTGACCCCCACACTAACTCCACTAATCAAAGGTTATTAGTGGATTTAAATCTAATTCAAAATGCCAATAAAAATAATCCTAAAGAATAGAAATTGGATTATATACACACACACAATTGTATAAGGGTGAATATATTGTATATAGATATATTTGTATATACAAATATATGTAATTATGTGTGTGTGTGTGTAAATATATCCATATAATATATATATATATATATATATATATATATATATATATATATATATATATATATATATACATATATATATATACAATTTTATTTACAAATATATCTACATATACAATTATATATAACTATATAGACATTTATGGGTATTTATATATGTATATTTAAATGTGTGTGTGTGTGTGTGTGTGTGTGTGTGTGTGTGTGTGTGTGTGTGTGTGTGTGTGTGTGTGTGTGTGTGTGTATACATATATAAATACCCATAAATGTGTATATAGTTATATATAATTGTATATATAGATATATTTGTAAATAAAATTGTGTATATATATATATATATATATATATAATGTACATGTATAAATAACATATAAATACACAAACACACACACACACACACATACACACACACACACACACAATTACATATATTTGTATTTACAAATATATCTATATATGTAATTATATATATTTATATATAACTATATACACATTTATGGGTATTTATATATGTATATTTAGATGTGTGTTTGTGTATGTATGTATGTATGTATGTATATATATATATATATGTATGTATGTATGTATGTATATATATATATATATATATATATATATATGTATGTATGTATGTATTGAGGTAAGTGTTAGGATAAGAGGGTGACACATCATTATGGCTCAAAACCAGAACCCACCTCACCCAAGAACAGTGGGGAGTACAAAATGACCACATGAAAAAAAAAGTAGGAAACACTAAAGACCATCAAGTATGAAAAACACATGCATAAAAATGAGCAACTATAATCAAAATATTAGTCAATATATGAACTCCACCACATAACTCAATAATATAAAAAGGTACAACTATCATTTTGCATATGGAACAAGGCCAATTTTTGCATAATAATAGAAAGGATGACATAAACAAATATGAAAAAGAATAATTGACTAGACTAAGTTCAAGTCTCAAACTAATGCATAACATTATATTCTAAATCATTAAAAAAATAAAGAGTACTAGGTTACTTGTCAAAATTCATCCAAATACTTAGAATCGCTCTTGCTACCTTGAAGCTGACACTAGCATCCAACCTAGCTCATAGTACACACTTGAAACCACTAAGTATACCCATCAATAATATCTAGTCCAAAAATTGCTAAAATGATAAAACATTAATGAATTAAAATCAAGTACATAATCCATACATTTTCAAGTGAATAATTATAAACATGATAAATGCATCAACCTAAAATCATATATCATAACATCAGGATCTGATAATACAATCCAGCTAAATAAAGAAGTGCAGTAACAACTATAGACATGATAATATTAATGGCTAATAGATAAACCTCTGATATATCAATAGTTAATTAGTTAGTAAGGGTATGCAATGGTGGGATCATGATAATAGTTTTCCCAAACTTAACCCAACATGAAAAAATTTAGAATACACATGATAGCTCAATTTTTCAAAACTAATTCAAAAATATAATCTAATACTATAATTACTCAAAATACTTATGCACTATAATGTCATTCACATCACTTATTTATAATAATTCTATTATTCATTCTTTGATCAATAAGGGAACCTATAGGGAAAAATAGATAGGACAAGTAAAAAAGAGACAAGCAACAAGGGCAGACTAAGAATGAAAATTTGGAAAAAGTAATAAGAGAAAACTAAACTAATAAAGTAGGAAATAAATCAAGAAATAAAACAAGAAAATAGAAAGAGAAAGTATTTACAATACTTTCTAAGTTAATTCAATCTTGAAAGTAGTGTTTGAAAACTATCCATTTATAGATAATGGGATTTATTCACTAGTTAGACACTTTAGATGTAATAAATTTTCACCCAAGATTTTAAATATTTGATAAGGACCCAACCACATGGAATCAAACTTGTTTTGTTTTCCATTTTTCTCATGATCCTTCCTAGAGGAGGACTAGATCAAATATCTAGAAGGCTTTCACATTAGTTCATTTTTCAAACCAACATTTGGCAACTTGGTTTTTGTTAATGTTCAGTAGGGTTGCATCATTTTTTTATTCTAGTTGTATCAATTTTATGAGATAAAATTTTATTTTATCAATATTTTCTAGGTAGCATCTCATGAACCATAACGTATAAATTCTCAAGTTCATTAGGAATAAAGGGTATTGGTTGTAAAAATGATGATATAATAATTTTTCTAAGGTTGACATTACACTTGTTCTATAAGACCAAAATGTAAATTTTATAACATTATGCCAATCTTTAAGGCTATTTACCAAGTCTTTCTTAATTACATCTAGCAATTTCTTATTTGTTGATTCAACTATCTAGTTACCTTTCCAATAATAACTAGATGAAAAATTGAGGATTGCTATATTTTCATAAGCCCATTTAATAAATTATAGAGAAGATAAGTTGGGATTGTTATCACATACTAGAGTGAAAGGCATCCCAAACCTGGTGATGATATGCTCTTATAGAAAGTTGATTACCACACCAGTTATGTAATTATTGAATGTTTGAGATTTAGTCTAATGAGTACAAAGTTATTTTTTGTGAGAATGAACTTGTGTCCTATGGAGGAATGAACATTGATCATTCCAATTAGGTCTAAACCCCATTTTATGAATGAAAAAAACTCAAAAATTGCTTGTAATGGCATGGCATGAGTACTTCTATATGCATGAAAACATAGTAGGTATGACAGATCTAGACATGATCATGAGCATATCTAAAAATATGTAGCCAATAATAACCTACCCTGAGTATTTGATGGGCTGTAATATTCCTTGAACTATGACCACTTCCATCTTTACCATGGAAATATATGATTACTCAAGCCACTTCTTATTTTTCAAGCATATCAAATATATGTCTTCATGATTATTCATGTATAGTATGCCTAGTTTGATAATAAAATTGCTACTTTTTAACTATAAAGTTATTCTCTAAGTGGAATTTAGGTGGAATGGACACTTATTAATGAGAAAATAATAAACCACATCTTGGTAATAATCATCATTTGTGATATCTTGTAATTCATACTACTGAAAGACTATATGTGGTTCTAATTCAACTATAGATTCACTAATTCATTGATCCATTACAATTTTCATTGGTCAGATTTTTAGGTCAAAATCTTGGAAAATAGTCATCCACTTGCCTCTTAATTCACCTAACTCATTTCATATTAACATAGCCTTACATTTGGGTTAGGTAAAATATATAACACTTTGTTATGGGGAATGTAGTGCTTGAACTTGCTAATTACTTTGATTAAGGAAAAATATTACTTTTCAATAATTGAATAGATTAGTTTAGCATTGTGGAGTGAAAAACTCATGAATGAGATAGGTCTCTTGTCATTAGATTCTTTCTTCTATGTTATGAAAATAATGATAGAGTGTTTTGATGAAAGTGAATAGAAGTATAAAGGCTATTTATAATTAGGACTGATAAGCACTGGTGTATTTATAATATATGTCTTGATCTGAGTATGATCTACTTGTGCTTCAGTCATCCATTCAATCTTTGCATCCTTATTTATCATGTTGTTTAGTGGTTAGAATATCTTTGTGAAGCTCTAAATGAAATTCCTTATGAATTTAATCTTTCCATAGAATGACTTCAACTCCTTTATTCTACCAAGAAATGGAATTTTGAGAAATACTTCCCCTCTCTCCAATTTTATGGATATGCCTCATTCTAAAATGATGTGATCTAGTAATTTACCCTCTGTTACCCCAACTATGCACTTATTCAGGTTTAGGGAGATTACATGATCTCTATACTTCTATAATAATACTCTCAAGACCTTCATGTGGTCTTCTTTATACTTACAAACAATAGTTAGGTCATCAATGCATATGACTATGCACTTGCTGATGAGATCCTTAAATTCAATATCCATGGCATGTTGGAAGGTATCATCCATATTGATTAGGATGAATGGAATCATTCTATAAATGAATGTACCCCAATTTTTTCTAAACATTATCTTGATCTAGTCCTCACAGTTGACCATTTTATGATTATATCCTAAATACATGTCAATAAATGACATCATTCAAGATTTTTTCACTATCTATCAAAGTTCATATAGTGAAGGTAGTGGTTATTTATCTTTCTCTAAAGATATGTTTAGGTTATACAAGTCCATACAAAGTTGTATCTCTCCATTTTTATTTTGAATTAGCACCAAATTAGCCATCCATGTGTTGTGTCTGATAGGAAATATTATTCTTGATTAGAGTAAATTTTTCACTTCCTTGAATATCAATGTCTCTAGAAATAGACTCATTTATCTTTGCTTATGATAGAATGGTTTGAATCCTAGTTTGAGAGGGATAGTGTGTGTGAGAATAGAGGTGTTAAACACATTTAAGTCCACATAGATCAATTCTATAACATACTTAAAGTCCTTTAGGGCTTGAACAAATTATTGTTTTTTTCTTTTTCCATACAATTTATGCTTCGAAGCATGTTTTTTGATTCATTAACATTTTATATATTTCAATACTGGTGAAACATACCTTTAGTAGTGTTTGATTTTTAATTTTCACCTAATAGTACATGTCAAATAGCCTTTAAAGAGAAACCATTCCCTTTGGTATATTATTGGTTTTAAAATTAATCACCCCTTCTTCATCTAGTTGAAACTCTTCTATGTCATGTTAATCTATATTATAAGATTAAAACATGTCTACATTGGTGATGAAGTCAATGATATGTTGATTATAATTGAATAACTAGAACTTCTTGATATTATTAGGATAGAATGAGTAAATACTAACTCCACTAATAATCTCCTCAAATTGGAGTTAGAATTTGGTTTTAGAGTTCTCACCATTATTACCAATACATATAATGTATAGTTTCTTCTACAAGGTAGTGTTTGAATGTTGAATGCATCAAAATTGTCTATTAAGCTCCATACCTAGATATAATATCTAGATAAACACTTTTTAGTAAAAATGTATTAGATTATTACATGTTTGACCACCAATTCTAAGTCACCAAGCACTTTTATATTCTTGAATTTATTCCTTATAAAAAATTGGAGATCGTGAACTAATGCCTTATACTCAACAACATTATTCATGCAAGTAAATCGTAGGTGAAAGGTAGCTAAGGATGAATTCCCTCATGGGTTGATGAGTTAAAAATTAAAACCAAACATACTCTTAGACTTAGATCCATCAAACTATAGAATCCAAAAGTGATTTTCATTATGTACACCAAATTTTGATAAGTAGGTGTTGTTATAACATTAACCTATTTTCTTGTTTTCTCAACACTTAGTTGGCATGCACTTTTTTATCAACTAATAATGACCTTCTAGTTAGCTACTCAAGTGGAGATGTAGGTATAGGGATATCTATAATGGTTTTTTTTCTTATCTAAAGAGTTTTAAATTCCCTTATTTTTACCTATATCAGCCCGTTTCACATCCTCATATGTTATGACAACACTATGGAATGAAGTTATCAATAGTACACATAGGAAATCATCCTCATCTAGTTGATATAAATCCTGAAATTTTGATTCATCTTGCATGGTCAACACATTAATATAGAGGTTTTAATGACTTATGCTTATTTCTCAAGTGAATACAACCTAAGTTTAACATCTTTCTACAAGATTTCATTCATTTTGTTATACTATGTGATCATGTGAGTCATTTTTGTCTCACACTCAATTATAATATAAGTCGTTATGCCACACCATGGGAGCCACATGGAAGAGAAGTTAGTTTACATGTATATGTTTGATGTTCTATACCAATCTCTATTTAGAAGCATAATATAAGTGTAAGTTATATCCACTACCTAAATATCAATAAGTTTTTTCACTTTAATATTGGAGGCCAACTACATGTGAATGTGATTCAACTTGAAAACAAACTTAAACTATGACTTGTCCAAATGAAAAACTTTCCTATTTGACTTCGTAGGAGTCAAACCCAAATTTTTGTAAACTATGTAAGGCATCACGTTACCAAACGCACCTAAATACACCAAAAAAATATGCAATTTCTTTCCAAAAATATGGATTGTTAAGAGTAAAGGAGTTTTAATTTTCTCTTTGTATATCTAAACATGCACATAAATTGTACTACTAGTTTATGTACCTTTAGGAGGAGATAATTATTTTAATAATAAGTCTTTCTTTTATAGATTTTAAGTAAATAAAACATTGTTATGTTGGATTTAGTTTTGTTTAGGATTTATACAATACTATAACCAATTTTGTTTTGTTCCACTCGTTTGTCATCTTGTAGGGGTGTAGTGTTGTTCTTGGGTTGCTAGGATGTGCTAGATCCCTTAGGCAAAAATGTGGTGTTGCCTAAGTTATCATCAGGTGGAACTTGAGTGTTATTTTAAGGAGTAGATGTAGTTAATGGAATTTAGAACTTACTCATAAAATGGTATTGTTTTCTGCTTTGGAATTACTTAAATACATGGACATCATCCAAATTGTATTCAAGATCATTGTCTCTCTTGAATGGGAACTCATAGTTTCAAAGATTATATCTATACAAGGGTTTTATCCAGCTTGGTTAGATTTATTATTAGGTGAAATGACTATCTCAAGGTTATCCATATCTTTTTGAAATATGTTTGAGGGTAAGACTAACTCAACACAATCATTTTTAACATCACATGTCCTTTTATGCAACCTGTACTAAGTGGGTAATGCTAAATCAGCTAGGCCCACTATGTTTGAAGAAATATTGTTATTGATCTAATTTGCATTGTCAAGTAGACTAGGCATGCATCCATTTTTTTCCTTATGTTCCATCACCTATTGGTTCACTATAAATAAAAAAATTATTTTGTGTGAGGTTATTCATGTTTTGGTTAGTGTTTTGAGCCACTTGTCTATGCAAATTGACCATGTCATTTTTTAATATCTTAACCATTTTATGAAAGATGGAAAGTAATTGCATTAATAAGGTCACTACAAGAGGTGCTTATTTACACATCAATAAGTGAGATTAAATCTCTTAATATGTAGGGAATTAAGACTCACATTGTAATTAAGACTCACAATGTAAAACAAAGGTGTAACTACACCATGTGACATTTATTACATATAGGCTAGGATAAATTATTTATTCTAATATTACAGCTTAATTGATCATAGCCTGAAGAAAACAAGATATAATTTTTGAATGCCTCAAATTTGTCACATGCAAGTGAATTTGTGAAGACATATACGCACTTATCTTGAGTGGGGAAATACTAAAGCTATATGTTGTGCTATTGAACATGTTCATATATGAAATTAATCTAAACCTTTATGTGTTTTGTTCTCTCATGAAACACTGGATTACGAACAAGATGTAAAACACCCTGATTGTCACAATACAATACTATAGGCTATGTTTGTGGAAATTCAAATATTGAAAGAATGGGATGTATCCATATCACTTCACAAATATATCATACTAGAGAATGATATTATACCTTTATAAAATATATAGAAACATAATTATGCTTCTTACTTCCCTATGAAATTGGACCAGATCCTAAAAGGAACAAAAATCTAAAAGTGGATTTCTTGTCATCAATAGAAGCTACATGATCTGCATCCATGTATCCTATCAAAAATAACTTATCATTTTTCTTGTACTCTATTCCATACTCAATTGTACTTATAATGTATCTCAATACCCACTTTCCTACTTTTCAATGTGTCATCTTTGGTTCCTTCATGAACCAAGAAAGATAGCTAACAACATAGATAATATTTGGCCTAGTATATGCCAATTAAATGAGACTCCCAATCAACTACTAGTAAAGTGTTTCATTTAATTTTGGTGAAGGATCTCTATGAGACAACTAAATTCTTGTCTCCATCAGTGTTGTAATAAGATTATAGTCCATAATCCTAAATCTATCAAGCAATGTCTTGGTTTATTTCATTTGTGAAACAAAAATGTGACATTCCTTCTACCATATCTCTAAACTAAGACAATAGTGTAGTAACCTGAGATCTATCATCTCAAATGATTGATTGAGATCATTCTTATTTGCATTGATCATCTTCATTATACTTCTAGTGATGAATAGATTGTTGACATGAATAATCAAGATAACAACCTCCCCCCATATTTTTTGAGGTATAGGTTAGGATCATATGGGTGCGTGTTGAATCCATGTTGTATGAGATGCTCATCAGTCTTGATGTTCTAGGCTCAATGAGCCTATTTTATCCCATAGGGAAACTTGATAAGCCTATACAATTTCTTTTTCTTGATCAGGTACCATAAATCCTTCAAGTTGAGTCATGTAGACTTCCTCGTATAAATATCAATTGAGAAAGGAACTTTTTACATATATTTGATGTGTTTTCCATCCAAACTATTCAACCATAGTAAAAACCATTCTAATAGTCTTTATCTTAGTCATGGGAGCAAAAATCTCCTCACAGTCAATGCCTTCGTTCTGAGCATACCCTTTTATAACAATCCCTACATTGTACTTATCAATACTACCATCTACATTTTACTTGGTATTAAAGACCCATTTTCACCCAATAGGATTATTCCTTAATGCAAGATCAACATGTTACCAATTGTTCTTCTTTCTTAGTGACTGATATTCTACATCCATGGCATCTTTCCAAGGTTCTAACTATAGGGCTTCTATTATTGTTGAGGGCTCATAAGTTTCTTGAATAATACTGATAAGGGCCATATTAAATTCTTCTTGAGCCATGCATCAAGTCCTCAGTATTGAAGTGGATGTATATAGTACTCCATTAAAGTTATCATCTCGTATAGTACTTGTATACCATTTTGGCATATGCTAAACTGTAGGTGGTGGTTGTGGAGGTCTTATTTGACTATCTTCCTTTTTACCTTCACCATCACTATCTAAAAATATTACATGACTTTTTCCTATATCATTTGCCTATGTAGAAGGTGGATTGATTCCATTATTTTCATAAAACACTACATCTTTGCTGATTAGTACCTTCTTTATTTCTAGATCAAGGAGCCTATATGCCTTTGATTATGTATTATATCCTACAAAAATATTCTTTTGTTTTTTATCTAGTTTATTCCTTTTATTCTTAAGAACATGTATGTATGCCTTGAAACCAAAAACTCAAAGGTGAGTAACCTTTGGTTTATTCCATATCCAATCTTTATGTGGTTTGATTCCATCAAGAGCTTTGGTGGGTGAATTGTTCAACAAGTAGACTGCAATGTGACAAGCTTCTACCTAATATGTAGTAGGCAATTTTGCATCCTCAACCATGTTTCAAAATATTTACATAATGACTCTATTAAATTGTTATGTAATTCCATTATATTGAGGTGAATATGGAGCTATCAATTGTTGGCTAATTAAATTTGTATTGAGAAGGCTAAGAATTATTTATTAGTGTATTTTCCCCCATGATTTGAGTAGAGGGTCTTGATTTTCCTATTAGTTTCATTTTAAACTGTGGCCTTGAATTTTTTGAAGATTTTAAAAGCTTTATCCTCAATATTAAATAAATATACCCACATTTTATATGATTAATAATAAAAAAAATTTGAAATTATTTGTACCCTCTGAGACTAGGATCAAAATGTCCACACAAATCAATGTCTACCAAGTCCAACTTACCAAGTGATCGATATTCAATCTTTCTATATGGATCTCTTTATTATTTTCTTGTGAAGAAAATAGTACATATATTAAAATATTACTTGAATTTGGGAAGACCACAAACCATATCCTATTTAATCAATTCAATGAAATAACCATAACTCAAGTGTACATATCTTTTGTGCCATAAATTACCTAGTTTTGTATCTTTGACAATAAGTGCTTGATGATCATTTTGAACAAAATCAAGATGAAATATTTTGCCAATTTTGGAAGCCTTGGAAATCACTTTGAAATTCCTAGGCTTGTCTTTGATGTGGAAAGTTTTTTGACCATTTTGGTTATCAAATTCAACCATGAGGTTGTGTTAAATTAGGTAATTAATAGATAATTTTTTCTATAAGTATTGAAACATAAATAACATTTGAAATGTTACAATTCTTCTTTCCAATTTTAAATTTTATGTCACCACTACCTTGTACTATTTATGAGGTAACATATCCAAGTGATACATTTCCCTTTGATTCTATTTTGTTAAATGTAGAAAACCATTATTTTCTCCTTGTCATGTGTCTGGTTGCTCCTGAATTGACATACCAAATTGCACTTGGATGATTGGTAGACTCATGTGTTTGAGTAGCTAAATCATATTTCTCATTTAAAGAATCATATTATTTAGAAACATTTTCATGTTGTCTAGGATTTTAATTTTTTTATTTCCACTTATTTTGTTGTTATAGTTGCTTCCTTTCTATTTGTGGTGAATTGTTGAAAGAGGGATTCTTGATTGATGAGACCTTCTAAAATGTGTTGTATCGATAATGGTTTAAGTCATGTCCTTATCTTCCATAAATTTGACATGATCTAGAAAAGTGTGATTTGTTCCCTTGTTGGTTTTGTTGATTATTTTACTTTGGAGATTATTTTATAATTTTCATGGGTTAATTCCCTTTTTGATTTGATGTGAGTGCATCCTTGTCATTTTTTTCTATAAATTATGCAAAGATTCCTCTTATTGTAACAAATTTACCAATACTTCAAAGGTTGGTTTTTGTCTTATGACGTTCAAAGTGGTCACAAAGATCCTATATGTAGGAGAGGGGGGGAGGGGAAATTCTCTAAAGACTATAGGGACCAAAGAATCATTTGTCACCAATTCACCCAAATATTGAATTGAAGTCCACAAAGTTGTAACCCTTATAAGGAATGCTTCTAATATTTCATCTAATTTGGGATCAATAATTAAATCTAAGGATACAATATTTTATTTTGATTCTTTTCTTCATATAATATTTTAAATTTATCCTAATCATCTTTTGTAGTTGTAGAATTTTGGATCTGAGGTTGTACCTCATATAAAACTCCAAACATGATTATTAACTTAGCCTTTTTATTATTTTTGTCATATTTTTATTGTTGATCAGCATATGTTGCATGTCTAACCCATGTGCCTTCTACAACTGACCAAATATCTTAAAAATCTAAATATTTTTGCAATCTTGTTTTCCAAGCAACATAGTTTTCATTGTGAGGTAATTATGTCTCAAGAAGGATAAAATGAATTCCAAAACTAGACATCATGAACTAAAAATTTACATATGATAAAAAATTACAAGTGTGTTGTAAGTGCAAAAAAATTTACAAAAATAAAAGTTGCAAATTCACACACACAATGAAATGCAATCACACACAAGCACACAAAGAACATTGGACATTTCAAAAAATACAGCTTGGAATGCAATGGAAAACTGAGGAATTTGGACATCAATTTCAACCAAAAATGCATCTAAGGAGTTTACAATTATATTTTCCCATTGAAATATGATTTGAGGGTGGTGAGAAAATAAAATATCTCCTTTGAAAATCTTTTCAATTGTAGAAAAAATAGCCTCTTGGGCTATAAAATTCACCATTTTAGGAGAAAAAATGACTTTTTAAAAATTACAAAATGAAAATTTTCAAAATCTAAATGACATAAATGGGATAGCCTCCTCCAATAAATTTAGCTCAATTAAAAAAATTCCCTCTTCCCACTCTATAAATATATTTATTTGATATTACATAATTATATTTAAATATAAATAAATATAATTATATAACAAATTGATTTAGCTCCCTTTTTCATTTTTATTATTAAAAAAAAGAATTAAAAATAAAATGTGTGACCTGTAGGAAGAATGGTGGAAAAATGGATAAAAACTGTGTATCTAATACACTACTCAAATCTAGTGTGACATTGTTGAGGGAGTTGATAGCATTCATGCTCAAAAAGGTCAATGATAACGAGGGAGACATATGGTAGTAGAGGTTGATGCCATTAATGGACACTGCTAGTGGTAGTTAGGTATAGTAAATACATTTTCGTTGGAAGCTTGAGTTGGATGATGATGTAGGACTAAGGAATTTTTTAGGATAAAAATACACTAATGGGATCTTAGGATGTGAATGCAATGAACCCAGGTTGTGCAATGTAGAGTTGTTTGATGTAAAACCCATCTAACAAATTGTGTAATTTAAAAGAAATTAAGTGATTATTCAGATCTATTACCGAAGGTTGGATGATGTAGACCAAATGTAGTTGACATTTCAAGGCTAGGATATCTCAATTGGCTAATCTTGGATCCATAGAAGGGAAGCTCAATCTACTAGTCAAATGGCATCACTAATAGGTATGTTGATAGATGTACCATATAAAATGAAAGATTCCAAGATCATGCTAAATATAATTAAAGAAACCACGATTATGCTATCCCTTAAACACTATCTCTTGTTAGATTTGAAATAAATAAATTAAGACAATTAAAATTAATTTGACCCCAAAAGACAGATGACCAGGTTTGCCTAGAAAGATCAATCTACTTGGCAAGGGCATAGATCTAGTTATAGGGTTCTATTTTTATAGAGTGCTAAGATACCTTATTTAAAAACTATTCATAGTATCTATTTATTCATATATCTTATATCCAACATATATGTAGTAAACACAAAATATTATAGATTAAATTATTTGTTAGAATCCTAAATATCAAATCCACTTGTGTGAGATGTTTGATAATAATTAAAATTTTAAAAATTAAAACTTAAAAAAAAAACTCTTAATTAAAATTTAAAAATCAAATCCTCATAGAGATTTTAATTTTTCCTTCTATAATTTAGTAGATATTTATTATGGGATGGTATAAATTTGAGAAGTGTGCTACTATCAAGGCTAGCATGATCTTCCTCTCAATCTCTACCTTATCTCCACCACTTTGAAACTACCTCAAGATAAATTGCTCTAGTGCCAAATGAAATATGGAAAGTAATTACATTAACAAGATCACTACAAGACATATTTATTTATACATCAACAAGTGATATTAAATCTCCTAATCTATAGGATACTAAGACTAATAATGTAACTAATAACACATAACTAACCTATGCTACATGTCAAACAAAGGTGTAACTACACCATGTGACATTTATTACATATAGTTTAGGATAAATTAATTATTCTAATATTTTATAAATGTTTGCTACTTTAGGGTTCATGCTATCATTTTTTTGATTTTTTATTTGTGGTAGTAGCTTACCCACAAGTAACAAAACATTTAAAAATATAGGGACAACAAGATGTGACTGGTTATGGGTGTTGTTGAATGTTTATTATTATCTATAAATTATGGGGTGACCTATTTATTTCTACTGAAAGTAGCATAACTACTATTACTAGGTATGGTAGTAGTGGATTTTTATACCATAGGAAGAATTTGTTGATTATTTTCTTGTGACAATGCAAAATTTGGAGGTATGTAAGGATGACCCTTAGTCATGTAATTAATAAGAATTATGTTGTACACTAGATTTAGGCTTGAATACATAGCACCTAGGATTGGATTCATCATTGGAGTGTTATATTAAAGAGCCTAGTTGATCATTGGAATTTGATTACACACACTAGTTTGACCTAATGAAGGTAAAGGATTGAATTTATAGCTTTATGGTACCATATGTTATTTAATATTGTTATATTTATTATAGGCCAAAGATAAGGATATTAGGGTTGTCAGTGTTCTTCTAAGAAATAAAGATGTCATTAAGTCTAAGGCCCTTAGGTAAGTTTTTATGTAATACACTTTTGTTTGAGTGTATGGATCTTCCAACCTATGGTATAACTTGTGGAAACATGTGTTAAAGACACTCATAAGTTAATTTGACTCTCTCTGGGTATTAGTCAAGTGATGTTACATGATAACCAGATCAATGGGAAGCCTAAATTGATTGACAAATTTTTAGATCATTCCAAGAGGTAATACATCCATTTTGAAATTTGAGATGCCAAATATACATAATCTATCCTAATAAGGGAACAAGTGGTAAGCCAGATCCTCATATTCAAACTAAGTTTAGATAAGGGTATCTTTAAATGCGTAAATATTCTCTTCAATGGTTTTAATTCCATTAGGTAGATACACCATCTCCATTCATGATTATGTACATGGTGATCAGGTGAGAGACCAATTTATGAAGTTCACCAATTGAGAAATCCATATTTCCCCTTTACTAATGTAGGCTTTATTCATTCTTTCTCTCATTCTTTCTCTTTTTTTCTTGAGTTTGTTAAACTAGGGTTTCATTTGATTTAAATTAGTTTATGCATGTTTAACTTGATTGTTTATTCTATTTCATTCCTATATTATTGACACATTTATAAATGTATTAATGTAAGGGAATGAACACCTAAAATTAGTATTTTTAACCTTTTAACCTTAAACCTTAATTTTAGATTTGGGCAAATGTATGTAGACATTTTGTTGTTTTTCATATATACTAAAAACCAAATTGAGTAAAATACAAAGACATAATATAATCTAATTTTTTAATTATTAAAACACTATCAAAATTAAGTTTTTGATTTCATACCATTAGGCCCCTTAACCAAAACAATCCACAATAATTGAGTGAAATCACTTTGACATGACCTGGTAGATATAGACCCTAAGAAGGCCATCGTTATGGGACTTATTTTAGGATAAGATTGATAGGATTCACCACCCCAATAACCTAATTTTGGTGGGTCATTATAAATGACACATCAATAGGAATATGTTTATGTTTTTAATTTTGTTATAAGTGGTAGAATGTGGGGAACACAATGCTAAGTATTTTCACATTGTTTACCCCATGATCTTAGTCTTTTAGGTTTGATTTTAGTTTTTGGTGGATTCATGGGTTTAATAATTTTTTAAATTTTTTAAATCAAGTGTTATGTTGAATCTTGTAGAATTAGAAGTAGATATTGTGAGTTTATTTTTTATAACTTATAAAATTTGTTTAAAATAAGAATTATGTAGAAATCATTTTCAATAAGGAAAAATGGAATAATATTTTTTTTGTTGATTATAGTTCCATTTAAATATAATAGATGATACAATAAGTCTCAATTAAAAAAGGAAATATGGTAGATAAATCTTCACATTATGCAATTTTATATTAATAGATGATTACCACTTTTTGGTAGATAAGATGAAAGAGTGTATGTCTTAATACCAAGTTAGGAATTTAATAAATGTGTTTATAAAGAATTTAGTTAATGAATGATACACCATTTGTATCATTCAAAAGGTTTTTAAAACTACCATATTATATAGATAGTTACATTTGAATTTGAATTTCATATGAAGCATGATTTGGTTAACATTGTTAAAATAAATATGAATGGGCAGTAGTGTTGGTTGAATATTCATTTGAAAATAAAGTTGAAATTTATTATTATTATTTAATATCATGTGGGATCATGTGAATTATTGGTATAATATGGCTAACCAAAACTAATTGTTATTGGCAAAACATATTGACTTGAGGACTAAATTAATAAGAGATAAGAGCATTTTCTTGCGTTTGAAGTAAAGTCATTAATATATTTTCTTATTTATATGTAACATAATTGATGTAATTAAATTATAATAATATTAATTAATTATATGTATTATAATATTAATTAATTAATAATCATTAATTTGGTATTACCATTACATGAGAGTAACCATGTGAAGAAATTTTATTATATATAATTTAATTTGAAGGTTATATTGATCAGGTGGCTCACCAATATATCATTAATAATTTAATACTTAAGTTTTTTTATTATTAAGAGTAAATTTATAATTAAATAATTCAATAGTGTTGTCAATTCATCCTTTACTTATTATGAAATATAGACGATAATAGATAAAATAATCTTTGTATCATGAGTCAAGTCTTGAGGGTAATCATTATAACCTTGATAAGTAGCACTAAGAAATATTACAATTAGTTACACAAATTTTGTTATGATCATTTAATATTAAACATTTATGATACGTTAATGTGTCTACTAATCATGAATTATAAGATTTATGGTTATTGGAAATGATGATTTATGGCATATAAATAGGAATGTGATGGTAATTTGGTGTTTGCAATCATCAAATAAGTAATACTAACATTAATTGGAAAAGGAAATAATTTTATTTATTTAGAATAACTTTGGACACTTTAGAAGCACTTGAAATTATTTATATTAATAATTAAATGCTTAATTTAGAATAAATATCATCTAGTTCGAGATGTACATTATTTCCATCATATTTGATTGTGTGTGTTATATTGGACTAATTGATAGAGATCTATCACATTGTTATATTAATCCATGAGTGTGTTCTTATTAATTACTGTGAAAGGGTTTAATAAAATCATGTTTGAGAGATTGATACCTATTAGACGTAAAATATTATAAATATTATGCTTTCATATTTCCATTGTACTTATAAGACTAAAATTATGTCATGATGGTAAAATGACTACAAAATATGTGAATCATGTTTAAACCTTAATTTTTGAACTAGTTTGATAATGTATGGTACTTAACTAGGGTTAAGGATATTCAAATGGTTTTCTCAAGAAGATGATTACTAGAGTATTTAGGTTAGAGTTAAAGAGTGTGAGGCCACACACTTATACACCCCTATTCCATATTTAATGTGGAATGAAATACGTATTTATTTTTCCTTATTAAGGTGATTAACCACATATAAGTGTTAGATAATTTTCCTATCCTTTTTCTCTATTTGTATTTGTGTTAGATCAGTACAATCATCGAACTATCTTATATCACTCCTTACTAGAGTGTGTTTTTGTACTTAGTTATGATCTCTTTTATAATTTTTTTGGGATGTTACATATGGATCTTATATATTTTTTCCTCCTTATTCCAAACCCTAATACACTCCAAAAAAACTTAAAAACAATAAAAATTGGATCAATTATTAAGGGCATACCTTATTCTTATCCTTATTCTTAGAAAACTTGGTAATCAAAAATCACATAGTCTAGCAATAAATCTAGTGTAATATGAATATCTTAGCCCTTATCTCTATATATGAGATATAAGACATTATAAATTTTATATGATTTTCAACTAATTTTCCACTTTATATTTTCATTCAAGAGGTGTATACATAATAAAAAATAGAGTGTATCCTTAGATATGAATTCCAATGATTGATCCTCGTCCTTAAATATATTAGCATGCTTGTGTGTATATAGACTTATTAAATGTATATAAAGACCTTATTATCATGTAATATAAAAATCAAAAAGGATAGAAAGCTAAAAAAAAAAAGTTTAAGAACCATCAAAAGCAACAATACTCAAGGGACACACAAAAATAATGGACTAGGATCATGAAACTCAATCATAATCATTACCAAGATGATTGGGTCAATCCTATTAGATTGATCATGTGTAGACACTAAAATTAGGTATTTAATAATGTAAATATCTAATTACAATTATCCTACATGAATTTTTTTATTTCCAGATAGCTATCTCTCACCACTCTCTCACACCTACATGCTAGTTATGATCCAAATCCATTATAACTTTCTACTAGTCACTTATAATAAAATTGAAGTCTATGATAAATCAATGAATAATCCTACTCAAACATTCCCAAAATATCAAATTTAAATTTATGTCTCCTAGATAGTAATTTCATACTAAAACAATCACACCAATGTTATTATTATGAGGCTGACATTACCACCTTTTGCATAGAAACTACTCTTTTTCAAAATTAAATTAATTCTATGTGTTGGCCGATTCACCTAACATGTTAATGGTTTAATAAATTAAAAAATTGAGAATATATAAATAAAAATCAAAGTAAATCATATTACCAATATGAAATTATAAATTTATACTCAATTACATTATTACACATTGAGAACATATATCATATTCTTCTAAAATTACAAATTAAGCACTATGAGTAGTCATAAACTAACCCTAAAACACACCAAGCCGGGTCAAGTGTAGACATTGAAAAGATAAAAGTAATATTTTTATGTTCATTCATATAGTTAAAGATAATAAATTCACATTCACACTAGGTCCAAAAATAAATGTGACTTGAATTCCCTCTTTGGAGTATTAGATATGTAGCTAGTAGTTAATCATCAATGAAGGTGATTGGGATCAGATCAACCTAATTACACTTTCTCACATTTTATAAGTTTTCATACTTCATAAAAAAACCTAGGGTTTTAATGATAATTAATATAATTTATATAGTTTTATGTGTAGTTAAGGGTCATAGATTGTACATATAGAGATATACTAGACATGCAAATTACACCATATAGTCATTATATGCATCTAAAATTTTCATGGTGTAACATTTTACAATATCTAAAGATGATGTAAGTATGTTCATAAAAAATAACTTTATTATACCTATTATTCTCCTCTTTTTCCTAATTTTCCTCTCTTCATGACTCACCCAAGTGTCAAACTTGTAAAATTGAGATTGACCTTTCCAAGTCTACCATTTTTCAAGTGCATGACATAAACCCCATAGTGGTTACGAGACTATCATAGAAGTTCCCAAAAATACCTAAAGAGTTTTTAAACCACCATGGAACATTGATAGCTAATTTGGTGGTTTTACAAATGCCACCTACATATAGTGGTCGTTTTTCAACCATTACATGTACTTTTAATTCTATTCTTAGGATAATTGTTTTGATGTTTTTTTTTTTCTTTTCCATTTTCAACCCTCTTTTTATTATTATTTATCTATAAATTATTTCAAAATGTTACAATTTAATCAATTTCATGTCTAATCCAATTTTATCAAACTTTAATTCAAGTCTAAAAAATATCTCATCTAGATCTTGTTAATTCCCACATGCAACATCCATTCTTTTGTTACAAATAAATTCTTTTAACTAGAATTTCAGATCTAAAATTTAAAAAGAGAATTAAGTATATAGGTATTTTTAGAGATATATCCTTATTTTTTTAGTTTTATTTAGAAATAATCCCAATTATTATAACAACCTTCTAGTCACTATATAAAATATGAGGAATAAGCTCACTTATTGGTCACACAACACATTATTTTTTATGAGGAGCATTTGCATTCTATCTACCTTTTCTCTTTATTTTCTCCAATTTATTTATCATTACCTTGTACATAATTCTTTATAAATAATCCTTGTTTTATCATTGAGAAAAAACTAAGGAGATAGTAGCCATGTGTTTCTCATTACTTCTTATATGCCTCTTACCTCTTCTCCTCTTATCCTCTGCTTTGGTTAGATTGGGTATTTTTTTTATTTATTATTTTATTTATATTTTCCATTATAATTGGTATTTTTCATTATTTTTATCTTAATATTATAAAATAACATGAAAATATTTTAAAAAAAAACATTCTATGTATTACTTTGCATTGTAAATTAGTCAACCTTACTAGAATCTTACTTCTACATATATAAATAAAAAACATGATAGTTTTCTTATTATTTTTAGAATTAAATGGTAGAAATATTATTTCATTCATAATAACCTAAACCTTTACAAACACACACACACACACAAAAAAAAAAACCAAAAAAATAAATAAATAGTTATTTTCACACCACTTGCGTAAAAGTCTAAGAAAATAAAAATAAAATATTTTAATCTAAAAATACATCTATCATTATTGTACATATTATAAAAATTCAAAATAAAAATCAAAGTTAGATAATAATTTTTTATTTTTATGTTAGAACTGGTTAAAAACAAATTAAATCGAAAAGAGAAAAATTGCATTCAATTCTTATTTTCAGAATTTAGGCATTAATTTGCATGCATAAAAATCTGAAAATTATAATTTTTTTTTTCATTTGTGTATTTTGAAACTTATAATATTAATTAATATGTATTTCTATCCATTTAAAACCAAAAATTGAATTATGCATGTTTAGTAAGTACAATTAATTTTTTTGCATCTTTATAAAATCATAAAATTAGAAAAATCAGAACTCACATACTTTAATTTTAAAATCATTGGCACTTAAATTTACATCTTTGATTTTTTTTTTAATTTTATTTCTTTATTTTATAACTATATTTTTTAGTATTATTTTTAGATTTTTTAATCCTTTTAAAAACATTAGTTTTTGAACAAACAATAAAAATTTTATTTAGCCAAAAATCTTGTCACTTAAATATTAAATTCAATAATAAAAATACATTTTAAAATGAAAACAAATCCATAAAAAAAAAATTATAATATCCCAAATATAAGAAAAATATGGCATCAAAATCTCTAATAATTTTGTTCTTGCCCTTAGATTATGCTTCTTGAATAAGTGCATCTACATAGAGCACAAATGTTTTCTCGAGTACCTACCCTCATCCTAGTGTAGAATATACATAGTGATATAAAATCAAAGATTAAATCAAAATTATCTACTCCATACTTTTACCCAATATAAAATTCAATTAGCTAAACTCTCTAGATGAACAAACTAGGTTGTTTGAAGCCAAGTTAACTAGGTAAATTCACCTCCTAGCTTGTCATGTCTAAAACCTTAAAATTTGACTTATCATTTAATCCTAAATTTTAACCTCATATATTTCATTTGATTTATATATTAAATTTTCTTAGTATGCACAAACTAATAGAGTTAACTAAATACCTAATGTAATCCAACCTAACTTTATCCCATATAGGGAGAGTAATATAGATGCTAAATTACATTATCTAGTTATTACAGAATACATATATTATTTACATGTCATTAAACCAAAATTTTTTACCCTCAAATAAAATTTGTAGGTATTCAATTTATTTTGGTATAGACACAAGAAACCACTATCACACATCAATCAAATCCTCATATAGCTAACTTATCCAAATTAGTCCTTTTAGTTCAATGTATTCAACCACATCAACCAAAAAAATCAATAGATAGACTATAATATCAATCATATTTTACATCTTGAATTTACCTCAATAATTTGAGAGATCAATGTTAGCATGTTTCTTTTTGTGTACAAATCTAGTCAACCTAATATTAAAGGCATGCCCCTTAACAATTATCTATTTTTATTTTATTTCATTCATATATTATCATTCTCTTTCTTTTCATTGGATATTTACATAGTCCCTAAATACGTATGGAGAATAATTTTATAGGAATTTTAGCCTTGATGATTTTAGAAAAAATATTCAAGATCAAATTTAACCTTCTTTCTTTAGTTGGACTGATACACAAAGTTAGAACAACGAAAAAAATACCCATCTTATAGCTCTTCCCCCTCCATACCACAAACCAAGTCTCATGTTGTAATTTAATATTTTTAGGATATATAATATACTTTTAGTAACTATTATGACTCCAATCACATGACCCTAACTAGTGGAGGTGGATAATATAAACATGTTGTAACTAGACCCCAAGTTATCTACAAAATTATTGACACTGAAATAAAAATAAGATTCAATCGGTACATTAAGAGAATTTGTGGTATATAATATGTTTTAATTAGAATAAAACTACTATTTAATCTCTAATTCACCCTTTGAATAGGTGCTAAAATCATAAGGACTACAAAAGAGGTTATGTATTTGTACAGTGTTAATTTTCATAAAAGCAAGTCTACATAGAGATGCTTCCAATTCACTCCTACACTTGACAGTTAGCATGGGTTATCACATGAATGAAGTGTTGATATATTATATAATTATTTCTCAATGTGTACCCCACCCTAATATCCTTCATTACACCAACATGATATGCAAGTTAGAGCATGAAGGTCTCCCCAATTTCAAAAAGTTAAAGAAGGGAGTATGCATGGGTTAGTGTGCATATAGTCATAAAATGGGATGTGAATAATATATTCATTTCTTTTTCAAGATGATAAGGCATAACATAAACATACACCTATGTAGTCCCATAGCAATAGGGTAGCCTAGGTGGATTCACAAATTACCACCATAAATGGGTATGGTAGATAAGTTCAACTGGACATCAAGGGAACTAAATCAAAACATAATTAAGTATAGGCTATCATTAGAGTGTTAAAACATGATAAAACACCACCCTTGGTTACTTATAAATATTTCATTCTCAAATGCACATGTGGATCCATGAGTGACCTTTCATCTTCTTCCATGGTCAAATTTTTAGATCTAGGTTGAATAAACATGGCGTGTATTAGTTATTGCAAATAAATTAATGTTCTTAATCAACCTTAACCTCTAGATTATATTTATGAGTTCAAGTTCCTACCTACCACTTCCAAAGACAAAATAATCATGCAGGTCCTTGCCCCACACTATATAAACTTTTATTTTTATTGTAAAATGGTCAACACTTTTTAAGTAATTAACATTACCAACATTTTCCCTCCAATATACCTCTTTTGGTTTAATAAATCTCTATTTATTCAAGTTTATAATATTACCTTATACCTTTAAATTAATATCAACTAATTTAATTTCCTTCATGCTTTTTGTTTTATTTTTTTCATAGTTATTGATCCTTGTTTGTGGATGTTGTCCTTTTCATTACCATCATCCCTTCACACCTCTACATGGAACTAAAAGTATCTATAGGTCTCATGATGTGTATATATATTTTTATGTATATGTTATCTCTATATTATTTGTCATCCCTCTTAACATTTAACTATCTTTCCTTACCTCCATATGAAACACTTATGTAGTGCACTTGATTTGAAGATTTGGTAACTAGTCTTTTAGTTTTATTGTGTCATTAAGTAGGTGAGGTTCTCACTCTATTCCTAGTGCATCACATTTTAATTCCAAAAACATCTTACATTTTCCTTCCCTTTCACATTTTATTAAGTTAGCATTAGTGATATATTTATATTTCATTTTGCTCTTTGTAGGTCTACATACTAGTCATAAACTAGGTGTATCTAGAATAGAAGGAAACCATCCTACTCTAGAGGTTTATCCCAAGGATAAAAAGAGTCCAAAACCTTGGGTTATGATTTAATTTTTATAAAAATACACTGAATCTCTCTTTGGAATGAAATTCTAAGGTGTCAGGCATGGAAGAGCTATGTTCTAGTGCATGCAATATCCCTTCGCACATGAGTGCACATTTCAAGTGATAATAATTTTTGGCATGACCTATGGGACCAAGTTCAAAATTTAGCTAAGATATTTATATTAATCCTAATGATTCAATTATTTAATACACTATGTAGAGTACCTAGTGACTCTAAACATTCTTAGATCATAAATATCAACCTTACATCTATATGCCAAGATAAAGAAGATTGTCTTCAAGGGGCACTAATTTTTATTTAATTGAGATACCCAAATTTTCTATAAATGGAGTTAGATTATTTATGTTTCCTATTAGAAATGATAGATATTCAATATTACCTTCTCCTAGATCTCAATCTACACCTCTATTTAGCTAATTCCATGTGCATAAAGGAAGAATATTTCATATTCCTTTCATGGATGCACAAAAGAACTAACCCTTTGTTCCCTTTAATGAAATATGTCCATTTATGCTTCCCTATTATGATGGTATTCCTATATATAATATTAATAACATCCCCTACTTCACTAGAGAAAATCATACTACCTCGGGAGAGCATATACAAGATATAACAAATATTTGCTCTTTCCACAATGTGACCAAAGACAATGTCACAATGTGACTCCTTTCCTCTTATTTAAAAAGAAGAGAAATTTAATGGTACCATAGTTTGGTACCAAATTCTATTCATAAATGGGACGAGTTGGGTGCATCCCTATATAAATAGTTTGAATAAAAGAGTGGTGACCTATCACTAATGTAGCAACTCGTGACCATCAACAAGGATCCACACGAATATATGGTTGACTTCAATTTCATATTCTATAAGAATTTTGATTGATTTCCACTCTTAGTAAGGTCAAATCCTAACACTATGTTCTTATATTTTTTAAGATAATTGAATATTGTTGTGGCCTTAATGATCTAAACTATGAGAGGTACAATACTACCAGATGCCTATAAAGTTAATATATGCATGGAAAACTACATGATTCAAGTAGGGAAAATTATGATAGACCTCCTATGCCCTTATATCTCAATCCCCCGTGTACAATTTCATCTACATTTCCTCTCATTCCAACTCTAACTCCCATTCATATTATTATTAGCCTACCAAGTCCATCAAATTCTATGCCCTTGAGTGAGATGTGTATACACATAATATTTTCAAACTTGATTAATTAATAATTTTTTATATCTTACAAGAACTCATCGAGTCTTAATCCCTCTAAGTGCATGCCTTAAGGGGTGCACTAGGAAAGGGGTGGGAAAACCATTAGTGCTTCACAAGATTATTGTCCCTTTTACCACTTTTTATCTACACACTTATCTTTTAAAAAGCATTACCCTAAGATTTTCCTCTAATTTTACACACTCCTCTAATCTTTTACCACCTTCATTAGCCCTTTCCCTAACCTAAATCCATTTTTGACAGTTTACATGACTATTATGGCCACATAAACCTTGTATTATTATTGACAAAACATATTAGGGTCTATGTTAACCCCTACCCAGCCTAGTCTATGACGTAATTAGTTATTGTCAATTACAATACTAGGTCAACCAAGTCAACCTTATGAGTTGAAAATTTTGAAAGCATTTAGAGTTATATCCACCTATATAAACACATCAATTTTACCATTCATATAGAGACAACAAGAGCTATTATTCATTTTTTCTTATTTACAATATGCTCTTCCACCATTCTAATTAAGGAGTCTTAGCTTAGGGTTTCTACTTGGAGATGAATCTTATCTTGTGGAGAACTCTTAGATGATTTACCCTTTCTTAATGATCCTTAAAAACCATAAAAACCTCTTGTGAATCACCTTTTTCCAATGGAGAGATTGAGTCTTGATGGGTTCATCTTCTAGGTAAATATCTCTAATATTAATCCTCTCTTTAGTAGATAGAAGTAGCATAAGTAATGGATTTTGAATAATATTGCTCTCTCCATGCATTAGGGTTTTACCTAGACATAACTTAAATATAACTATCTTATGCATGTTTAATTTTATGTTTACTAACCCCCACTTTATGCCAAAATATTTGGTGATCACTAGATTAGATTTTGTTTTACTTGTTATTAGTTTAGTAAATGTGAAAACATAGGACCTATTGAGGTAAACATACCTTGATTTATGAAAATGGGGACCCTTATGTTAAATTTTTCAAATTTGTATCTTAAAATAGAAAATTAACTTGATCATAGTGTCACTAACATGTTTGCATAGTATAATTATTTGAATATCATCCACACCTGGTATGGTTATCATTTTTGTGGCTATTTTTTATGTAATCTTATGAAAAAAGCTAACATTAGATATATGTGATTTAAATTATAGTTTTAATGGATCCCTCCTTAAATGGAATATGTATAGACTTTATGGTTTAATGTCAATTTGGTCTTTTAATAGCCTTTGATCTATTAAAATTCTAGTTGAATTCATGCATAGGCTCCTTCATTTGAATTCAAATATGATAGGAATAATTTATGTGGGAACATTTCTTAAAATGTTATGGATTTAGTCTATTTTTATACTAAGGCTTGGTCATGTTTATTGACACACCCAAACCTTAGTCTAAAAATTCATGCTTGGTCCCTTTCTATATCTCTTAATCCATGATCCTTTTTATCTTAGCATGGTCTAACAAAAAATGCAAGGTCACTTTTATTACTTTGCCTAAAGCCTTATCCCAAAGTTCCATCAAATTTATTTAGGAAATGAAACCCTAGGTTAAAACCTTATGCTAAGTCATTTTTCATAGGGTGTTTTTCTCTATATTCCTATATTAGGAAAAAAAAACATTGTGCCAAGTCCTTTATAATTAGTGAGGTTACTTTAATATGTTTTAGCCTAGCTTAAAATATTAGGTTAAAAGACTTACGCTTGGTCCCTTTTATTATGCATTGAGTTTGGTCTAAACTTTAGTTTAAATTTTTATTCATGTTTATTAACATGAATAAAAGCTTGGTATATAACCTTAGTCCAAATTATATATGTTTTTGGAGCCTAACTTAATATTTTCATTGATTGGAATGACCAATCATGTTCAACTACTGATATCCTAATCTATTTTATGTTTGCTCACCCCAGATTGATCTAATGGTGTGAGCTTAATCAAGACTTTAATGGACCCCAAGATGAGTGAGAGGGTGACAAATGTCACCTTCTCAGAAAAAGACTTTTAAGTATCCAATGGTGGTACATCTCTTGGATCTTGATCCAATGGTATGCATTTTATTATATAAGATGGATCCAATGATGCATGACAAACATTAAAAATTCAAACCCTAATCAAAAAGTTAAATTGAAAACATGTTCCTAAGATATATGGTCCACATAATCCTAGTATAGTTGATTAAATAATGTGTGCAATGTTGAATTATCAAATGTTCTATGGATCTCCCCAGGGGTGACAAGTGTCACCATCATGAGAGCCTAATACAGAGATCAAATGATGCACAATATCCTAGTACAAAGAGCATAAAAGCACCAAGTAGTCACTACAAGACACACATAATAAATAGTATGAACCTAGGAATGACAAGTGGCAAGCTTAGTAAAAAGCCTAAATGACATGTTTAAAATTGATGATCACACACCTGTCAAATATGTTCATGTGGATACCAAATCATGGTCATGAGGATGTAAATTTTAAAATAGAAGAGAGTTCTAAAAATGAGCTTAAATTTGATGGTCATGTCCTATCAAAAACACTCATGTCAATGTTAAATAATGGGCACATGGACATAAATTTTAAAATAGTGGCATAGACATTAATTTTAAGATAATTTCTTAGATCCAAATTCAAAGGCAATAGTCATAGTTTGAATAATGATGACAAAAATGCCATGGGGATTCCATGCAAATGTCACATCAAAGTAATGTGAGTGTAATGTGCCAAACCAATGACCTTATAGACCTAGTAATGTAAATTAGGGATCTAAGCTCATAATTTTTAAGCTCATGGCCACCATTGGAGCACTTTTAAAACCTATAGGAATGCCCTAGTGATGTCAGGACTATAACCAAACCCTATGAGCATTATGATTAACCAAAAGGGAGCTGAATTGTCACCAGTGTAAAAATAAGTTGAGCTATTTAGTAGTCCATTATTGAGTAGTCTAAAATAATTTACAGAAATGATGGGGGACCTATCCTATATCATTGAGTATCTTGGAGATATGATAGTGCATGTAATGGGCAACATCAAAAAGCAATGAAGACCCTGCAAAAATAACAGAGCACTTCATCAGCTAAAGGGTTCTCAAAGTTAGAATATTCCTCCTGTGGCTAAACCTTATACATTTTTAAAAGTGAAATATTCTATATTCAAAGGCATGTGTGGTTTTTAAAACACAGTAACTATAGACCATTTAATAGGGAAAGTCTAGGGTATTTCTAGAACATTTGTGAAAAGGACAATTATTCCTACACTTGTACTTTTTTCATTGGTTAAGACTGACTGACATACCACCTTGATAATTATATAAAAGAGGCATTGTCAATTACAAAAAGGGAGTGATTTATTAGAGATAAAATCACTTTGTAAACTTGGAGTAATTAATATAAGCAAGTAATTATGCAAAGATTGTCTGGTTTTGCTTGTGTTTATTATTATCATTATTTCTCTCACTTATTTTTTCTAATTTCCACATGTGAATGGTTCTTATAAATTAATGGCATGCACCTTTAATTTTAGATTTGTTAAATTTTGCCAATGCTAGGTTAAATAAAAGTCCTTAGGTTTATTTCATTTTCTTACTATTCTTGCCTTTGGGCCAATGTTTTTTGCTTGCAGGTTAGATATTTAAATTAGACCATGTTCTTATTTGCATTATTGATGCCTTCCTTTAAAGCTTGCCCGATGTGTAATAGAATTTGAGCCTATGCTAATTCATGTTACACATTGGTTAAGTTCACATCTAAATGAAATATGAACTTTGTCTTGATGTTTGTAATGAAGATAAGCAGCTTTTATTTCTACCCTACCCTTCCTTTTGCTCCTTTTTTAACTAGATCACCTTAGTTTAATTATCATTATAAATATCCATCTTAAATTAGTTTTAGATTAGAGGTAAAAGCAGGTTTTGAAGGGGCCCCGAAACCCTATACAACCAATAGAAAGATAACCTTAAAGCCCATTGAAGTTCAAAACACCAAAATAGGTACAAACCAAACCAGGTAAAACAGGAACCTGAAAATAGCAGAAAAGACCAGTAGCTTCTGCTGACACTACATGGATCACACCGTCAAAAACTAGGAACAACATCCTTCAACCTTCAAAAAATAAATAATTACCTTTTACACGAATGAAGGTTCATAGCTAGAGGGGGGACCACAGGCTTAGACTTCTTCCTCTTCACAGTGGTCCATCCATCCTCTACCTTAGCTGCCTTTGTCATCCATGCCTCAGGAAATGGTGGTTCATTAAGCCCAATGGATACAGAAGACACATCAAAATCCTTATGAACACTAACCAAAGTCTGGCACCTAGGTTGATCCTCCAATATAGGGGGAGAAGCCAAAGCCTCCACGACCACTGGCTTTGAAAGATCATTAATCATAGTCACCACAGGACCATTTAAGGAGTCTTTTACCTGTGGCTCCTCCTCAATCATCAGCTCGGAGTGAATGTTTTCTTCATTTTCAGTGACAGCCAGGTCTTCCGTAGGTTGGTTAGCTATATAGTGTTCTGAGGAAGCGTTGGCCCACCAAGAATGTGGTCTTCTAGACTTTGTAGTCCTTGTCAAACAATGAGCGGCCAAATGACCCATCTGGTGACATCTTCTGCACCGAAAAGGTACACCCTCAAAATCCAACACTTGGGACAAAGTTCCCCTTGGGGAATCCAGGCTAATCACCTCTGGTAGACCTTTTGAAACATCAATTTCAACCATAAATCGATCACAGGTTGAATGGTACCCTAGCAGAGTATTTTTATCCACAAACAAGTAGTCTCCTAATGCATTCCCAATAGTTTCAAAGACCGGTTCATGCCAAAGATGTATTGGTAGATTTGGTAACCAAACCCATATCAGAATCTTATTAAAGGATTCCGTTAGCGGATTAAAATCCTTATGCCATCGCTTGGCCATGAGAGGATATTTACCTTGCCAAAGAAAATCACTGTTACTCAATATTATTCTCCTGTCCTCAGAGCTTTGGAATACAGCAATAAAGAATCCTTTTGCACAAGGAAAGATTTCAACACTGTCATCAATAAGTGGCACCCAGTTCTTGGATATCCATCCATGTAGATCAACCAGCGAGGGCCAAAAACCTCGAAAATGAAAAATTGTAGCTTGAGATGAAAAGACTTCTATCCTTTCAAGGATTCCTTCAACTGTTTCCAGGTCTAGATTTACCTTAATGGGTTTTAGAGCACTTACTAGTAATGTAGAGGGCAGCCCAGATAATGCATGAGGTACAGCATCATGTAGATTCACTTCAAATGCAGCCACGTCCACGAAAGATCTTCCCCCTACTTCATACCCTGGTTCAGATGTGTTGGCAGAGCATCCAGCCGAATGCCTTCCTTCACCCGCAGGAATAATCTCTTTAGGGTACAAAACCTTCTCCTTGCATGTTGGTTCAAGACCCATTACAAATTTGGGGGCCGTAGCCGCTTCGGCCGTTCGGCAGTCATTTCCCACTTTCAAATTCTGAATATGCGCACGCGTTGGGAGCAGCATTCTTTCCTCGACTTAACCACTAAATTTTAATATATGTTATCCATCTTAAATTAGTTATTAATAAAAAGTAACTATTATTAGCATAGATACTTCACATTTTACATAATATCTACTATTTGGCCATAGTGGCTCCCAACCACCAACTAATATAAGTATGTGAAATAGTTACTTGTTCTACCTCTGTTCCATCAAAGATAATAGGATTATCACAACCTGTAACTCATGCATTAAGTTCTTAGGAATTTTAAAATGAGAAGTGTTTCTTAAATGCTCTAGGAACCTATGGTACATATTTAGGCATCAACAGGATGAGCTTTGTTGGTGCTAGAAAGAGGGCCTTTAGCTAGATCTTTGTGGATTTGGAAAATCATTGATAATTTTGGTGTGTTTTGATCAAAGATTAGTGTATTATTTGCATATTTATGATTATTTTAGCATGTTTATGTAAATATTATTTTATATTTATGGTTTTAGACCAATCTTTGGGATTATTTTAGCCAATTATTGATATTCTTTGATGATCCATGGATGCTCATGTAAAGGTAGCTCATTCTTTGTGTATTACCTATGTTTAATGTTAGTAATAGAAATTTTATACAAAGATTGACTAGTTATTTTCAAATTTGATTTTATTCAAGATTAGAGATGTAAAGGTCCCTCTCATTCATAAATTTATAGAAATATTTGAGATTATTTAGTTAAATATAGTCATTATTTACGTGTATTTATGTAAAACTGGCTTAATGTGCAAACTTAATCATTGTAATTTACAAAGGTTAGTTTGAGGCATCATATTTTAAACACGTTTCAAGGTCACAATCTAGAATTAACAAAATGAAGACCAAGGTGAGCATACAATTTTAAGGTATCATCAAACTTCACCAAGTCAAGGTGCTCATGTGTTTAAGGCACATCTTGGCTAGGTGGTTCTCCAATCAACATGTCATGTATTGTGCATGACTTACCAAGAAATCCTGAAAGGTATTTACCTTATTTCAATCTTAATGATGTTCTCACAGCTAAAAAACATGTTAAAAGTTTCAAAGCTACTTTAAGACTTCTGAATTTTGTTCATAAGGATGAAGCATTTATATTGTTCCCATTTATTTTCAAATATGCTACATACGAATGGTTCCATAACCTTCTAGAGGATTACATAGCTAGCTAGGATGATTTTAATAGAATATTTATTAATCAATTTGGTAAAATGATTAGTCCATGTATTTTGTATTAGAAATTCACCACTAGTAAGAGAGATGATAATGAAACTATTAGGGCCTTCAATGATAGGCTCTAAAAAATGTTTAGCAAAATTATAGCCCCTTATAGACCTGAGGAGGCTTTAGCCTTAGATATTTACAAAGATGCTTTTGATCCCATGAGTTTTTTATTTATTAAAAGGTCTATTACATTCATAAACACCTTAGCACTAGCTTATGCTAAAGCTATAATAATTAGTGATCAAATATAGCCTCAAGGTTAACTTGCATATGATATCTCAAATGTCAACCTCAATTTTCCAACACTGAACGTCATTCATAATGATAATCATAGTGTGTTTGCCTTAAATCAAACACTATAATTGAACTAATTACCCTTAAACCATACCTATCTTGGTCAAAATTTGGGGTTTTTCAATAATGATACAAATGGATTTCATCCACAAGGACAGAGAGCTTTGGTGCCCACCAGTAATGAAAATCAAGTTCATAACCCAGAACCACAAAATAATGATTATTAATCCATAAATAAGATGGTTCAAATGCTGAGTAATGATTTTCTTCAATTGTAAAATCAAGTGGGCAATTTTGGGGAAGGCTTTAATAGAGACTATGCTTCTCAAAGTTTTAATATGTTTCATGATAAAAACAATAATGAGTCATCTAAAGACATGCATAAAATTAATCTTTGTGATACAATCCTAGTTGATCATTGTAATATACTTGAATAATATAAAAATGAAAAGGATACATCTTAACATGTGTTTTATCAAGACATTTTTATAGGGACATCTAGCTTTACATAAACTTCTAAATCCTTCATGTAGGCTTTTGATTTTCCATTTGAAGAAGAATGTGAACCAAAATATGATCTAGAAGATGAAATGGATGTTCAAGATGAGCATCAACATTAACAAGATCAAATACAAGATAACTTCTCTTTAAAAAATAGTTGTGAAGGTAATTTATATGAGTTCACAACTGAAATAGAGTCTACCCCTGAAGAAGATAATGACAACATTTATACTAGGATTTCTTAAAATAAATTAAGGTATTACAAGATATAAATATCATTCTAGATACCTTAAAGAAAGATGAGTTGGGACTTGATTGGGTAATTGAGATGCCATTATGCACAGAGGATAAGGATGAAGCAAGTAAAATAGATCAAGAATTTTGATATGACACCTTCAAAAAGGTAGAAGTATGTGATCAAATTTATTAAAATGGTAAGGTTATAGATAAATTTCATGATCTTTTAATTGATTAGGATGAAGTATCCTTTTTGGTTAATTTGGAAATTTTTGGTACAAAGATTGGTAGTCCATCTTCACCTTGAGCTAAAATTAATGAAGACATATGAACAAGAATTATAGCTAAGATGATATAAGTTAATATATTTCTATGACTGAAGGATAAGTAACACTCTTGATACAAGATAGAATGATTTTGGAATAAGATGATTAGGTCTTTGATTCATACCTTTGATCCATACATCTGAGAATGCTAATAGGAGGCCAAGTTACATCACCTAGAAGACATAAGAATACAAGTGCTCCTATACATAAGAAAATTCCACTAAGTGAAAACATTACACCCTAGAGATTTCATAGTTTTGAAGGTGATAATGGAGTTTTTTGAATCTAAAATGAGCGGGAAAAGAACTAGGGAGAATTTGGCAGGAGGGACAGACCCTGGGGGAATAGCAGAGGAAGAAGGAAAATATGGAGGGCCAGGATTATCGATTGATGCTGACAAAGGAAGAGATTCATTTGTTTATGAGCCCTCTAGTGGGGTCGAAAATCCCCCATTGAATAGTGTGTTAGAATAGTACACAGAGAAAGTGAAAGATAATGCTGAATATAAAAAGGAGAAGAATTCTAAAAGATAGATAGGGGCCCTTGAACAAAGGACCTGGTCATCATTGTTTGGGAAAAAACGAACTGGGAAATCCCTTTTTCCATCGGTGACATCTAAATCATGTTGGGAGAAAGGTGAGTTTCAAGTTTTTATCCCAGATCCTTTACTTGATTTCTCATTGTCATCTATGGAACTCACTCTAGTGGGTAAGTTTCTAGGAGCTAGACCAAATATAGAATCACTAAAAAATATGATAAAAAAGAAATGGACTATACGTGGAGACGTTGACATTGCACCAATGGTGAATGGTTTCTTCTCTTTTATTTTCAACTGTAAGGAAGATTTGAATAAGATTCTTAGTGAAGGGCCTTGGTCTTTTGGAAAATTCTCTCTAACAATCAAAAAATGGGAACTAGATATGGATTTATCAGACTCTTTTTTCTTAACTACCCCTATATGGGCTAGACTTCTTGGTCTTCCTTTAGAATTCTGGCATGAGGATATTTTTAATGGAATAGCTAGTTCATTTGGTGAGTTAGTGGCAGTGGATAATGCCATGGATTCAAGAACTAAACTCCAAAGTGCCATAATTTATGTTAAAGTGGCAAACTTGAACCATCTCCCAAAAAAAGTGGAATTATTTTCAAAGCTTGGTAAGAAAACCCAAGAGATTGTCTTTGAAGATTTGCCAAACTCCTGCTATGTGTGTAAGAAACAGGGGCATTGGGTCAAGAATTTCCCCAACAGAGGTAGAACACATCCTAGAAATGTCCAAGAAGGGAAAAATATTAAGATTCAACAAAATAAAATTTGGAAGATAAAAGAGGACTATCGAAAGATAGGAAAGAATCAAGAAGTTCTAGTAGACCCATGCACATAAGAGGATAAAGTTTCTACAACTGAAGAGGATGATGTCCTAAATTTAATAGGAGATAAAGAGCCTCATTTAAAAAAAGATAGTCCCCAGAATGAAGAACAGGGGATGAACTCAGAGAATAAAAAATTAGAACTTTTAACAGAGGAAAAGACAAATATTTTAAACCAAATCATTGTTACCCAAAGTTTAGAATATAAATTTAATGAGGTAAAGGATAAAAATGGGTTAGAGGAAGGAGAAGTGATGCCTGAAGGGGGAAAAAATCTAAAAGGAGAGTTGTGTGATACCCAGCTGGGGGAGAAGAAGGTATCATTTAAGGATGATAACAACATTCCTGTGGAAGAGGCCCCATCTGCAGAAGAAAAGAAAGAGGTAGGAAAAAACTCAAAATACCAAAAGAAAAAAGATGAGAAAAAGAAAAATATAAAGAATATAGAGACGAGAAGTGTCAAGGCAAAATCTGTTGGTCTTCCTAGGCAAAAATAAGGAAGAGGAACTGATCCGCAATCCAAGATAAAACCAGATGTTGGCTCTCCAGATAAACCTGGGAAAAAATCTACAAAGAAGAACAGAGAGATGGAAAGCAAACAGAAAATTGCAGATGGTAGGCAGACAATTTTGTCACAATTTGTCCAAAATAAAAAAAGTAATGAAAATGTTAAGTTGGAATATTAGGGGGTTAAATAGCATAAAAAAAGTAGATATAGTTAGGAATTTTGTCAAAGATCAAAAGCCAGATTTCCTTTTGCTCCAAGAAACTAAGATGAGTAAAGAGAAAGCAGAACAGATCAAAGATTTTAAAAATTACTCTATCAAGGTCAATAGTTCTGAAGGTGCTTCAGGGGGTACCATGATGCTATGGAAGAAGAATCATTATTCTGGTTCTATTTTGATGGAAAGTAAAAACTTTATGGTTGTAAAAATTACTAGTGTTGACCAAAAGGAAAGTTGGTATGTTTTAAATATCTATGCTCCCAATGTCAAGATCCAAATGAAAAAGGTCTGGGAGACTATCTGAAATTTCAAAATCAAAGATTATTGCAGACGATGGATTATAATGGGAGATTTTAATGTTCTCCTCTATGAACATGAGAAAAAGGGGGGTAATACTATTCAAATGGAAGGGATAATTGATCTCATGGAGTTTATAAATAAAGAAGGACTAATGGATATGGAGCTTCAGGGAATTTAGTTTACATGGAGCAATAAGAGAATTGGTAATGATTGTATATAGGCCAAGCTTGATAGGGCTCTCATCTCTCCAGACTGGACAAAAGATTACATATGTAATTTGGAAGCGTGCCATAGAATAGGCTCAGATCATTATCCTCTTCTCTTCACAATGGTCAAAATGAACCAGAAAAAGAATCATCCTTTCAAATTTGAAAATATGTGGATGCAGCACCCATAGTTTGAAATTAAAATGGAAGAGTGGTGGAATATACCTATTGAGGGGACAACCCTCTTTAGAGTTGCATCCAAGCTCAAGAACGTAAAAAAGGAAGTTAAGAAATGGAATAAGGATTTTTTTGGAAATATCTTTGAGAAAAAGAACACTATCAAGGAGGAATTTAGCAGAATCCAGGAAAAAATTCAGCAAAACGGATACACCTCAGACCTCCTTATAGAAGAAAGGGAACAATTGGTTCAATATCAAGATCTTATAACTAAGGAAGAAATCTATTGGAGACAAAGATCTAGGGTGTTATGGTTAAAAGAAGGAGATAAAAATACAAAGTTTTTCCATCTCTCCACTCTGAAACATAGAGCTAAAACTCATATACAATACTTGAAAAAAGGAGATCAGAAGATGTCAAAGGAAAAGGAAATAGAGGAAATGCTTTCCTTTTTCTCCTCCCTGATGAAGGCTGATATAAATATCAATTTGGATAGTCAGGCTAATATCCTACATGTGTTTCCTCCTTTGGTCTTGAAGGAGCAGAATAAAATGTTATGCTCAATACCTATGGAGGAGGAAATCTTCAAAGCAGTTAGTTCTTTAGGAGGAGATAAATCACCTGGACCAGATGGATTTCCCATGTTCTTTTTTCAAAAGCTATGGAAACTTGTTGGCAAAGATGTAAGTAATGCGGTGAAGGAATTCTTTGGATCCAAATAGATGCTTAAGGAAGTTAATGCCACTTTTCTGTGTCTAATTCCAAAAAAGATCAGAGCTGACTCTCCTGATCAGTTTAGACCGATTAGTCTGTGCAATTCCTTTTATAAGATTATATCCAAAGTTTTTACATCCAGACCAATTCAAGTGATCCCTTCGATTATTGCTAATCAGAAAAATAGATTCATCCCAGGAAGATAAATCCTCAATTCTATTATTACTGTCCATGAGAATATTCATTTGTTGTTAAGCTCTAACAATGAGGGGTTCATAATGAAAGTTGATATTGCTAAAGCATATGACAGGGTGGACTAGTTATTCCTTTCAAATAGTCTTATTTCCTTTGGCTTTGAACAAAGAGTGGTTGATATTATTAAGCAGTTGATATCTAATACTTCTATTGTAGTGCTAGTAAATGGGAGTTTGTCTCGCTTCTTTAAACTGTCAAGGGGATTGAGACAAGGGGATCCTATATCCCCTATTATGTTTATTATTATGGCTGATAGTATGGGACGATATATAGGGGACTTAGTCTATAAAGGTTTATTTAAGGGCCTGAAACCCTCTTCTCATCCTTTAATATGCTCCCATGGTCAATTTGTTGATGATACTATTTTCATGGGGCAATCTGAAGTCACATAAGCAAGAACTTTGAAGAAAGCTATAAATTTATATTCAACTACCTCAAGACAATTGATTAACTGGAACAAAAGTGCAGTGTTCTTCACTAACACCCCAAGTCATAGACAAAACAAAATAGTTAAAATCCTTGAATGATCCATATGATCTTTCCCCTCCTCTTACCTGGGTCTCCCTCTTGGGATGAAAGTTCCTGAAGCTTTTTGGGAAGGACTTATTAGAAAATTTAGCAAGAAACTTGCGAGATGGAAAGGTAATTTTATAAGTCAGGCAGGAAAGCTTACCCTCCTCAAATCAAGTCTTCAAAGCGTACCCACTTATGCTTTGAGTCTTTTTAAAATTCCCACCAAATTTGCAGAAGCTATTGAAAAAATTAAGAGAAACTTTCTTTGGACAGGTACTGAGGAGAAAAGGAGAATGCCTTTAATTGCATGGGATAAAATTTGTAAACCTATCAGGGAAGGAAGATTAGGAATAAGTAAAATTATAAGTATGAACACAGCTCTCTTAGCCAAGCAGGGATGGAGGGTTTATCAGGAAAACAAAGAATGGAGCAATATATGGAAGCATACGTATTTATACAAGGCAAAGTCCCTCTCTGATTTCTTTTCTTACCCTGACGTCTCCCATCCATCTACCATATGGGGGGTAGTTTAGGGTACTAAACAAGTTTTAAAATAAGGAAGCTCTTGGAAAGTTGGCAATGAAAAAAAGGTGAAATTTTGGGAGGATGTTTGGTTAAAATGAAAACCTTTGATAGATGAAATCCAAGATAAAGAAGCAATAGACCGATGTAAGCAAAGATTGGGAATAATGGTTAACCAATACTGGTAGAACAACTCTTGGGTGAACCTTACTGATCTTGATCAAGATTTCAATAATATACAACTATCCCTAAATGCTACATCTCTCTACCCTAATCTTGAAGATAAGATTGTTTGGCATAATGAGCCTAGTGGACAATTTAAAGTTTCTTCCATTTTCAATTCAAAGGGAAATGGAAACAAACCTTTGTGGATGAAGGCCTAGATAAAGGGGCTCATCTCTAAAATCAAAATCTTCTTCTAGACCCTCCTCCAAAATAAAATCTTGACTCTAGATAATTTACAGAAAAGAGGAATGTATATTGTGAACAGGTGTATTCTTTGTAAGAAGGGCTTTGAAGATAGAGATCACTTGTTTGTGAATTGTTCTTTTACGCAGAAAGTTTGGAAAGAAATCCTCAATTTGTGGGGTATTTCTTGGATTCACCATAAAAATGTGGAACTATCTCTTAAAATTTGGTATTGTCCCTCCAAGAATCCTAAAGTTATATTTTTATGGAAACTAACTCTTCCCCATATTTGGTGGGGAATATGGAAGGAAAGAAATAACTAAATTTTTAGAAGTAAAGAACTTCCCAGATGGGTGGTAGGGTAGAACATCATTAGAGCTATTAAGGATAATTTTTCATTGCGAAGGAATCCAAACCCAACCTTTCAAGTGGATAATCCCTTAAGAACAGAAAACTCTAATGGTAAACCTGAAAATCCTAGACTAGGTGTTACTTGGAATGTCCCCCCTCAAGGGTGGATTAAAGGAAACTTTGATGGAGCTGCTAAAGTGAATTCGGGGAATGCAGGATGCAGAGGAGTCTTGAGAAACCATATGGGAAATGTAATCGATGTTGTTGCATTCCCCATTGGAAAGTTGAATTGTCATATTGTTGAAGCTTCTGCTGCCCTTCAAACCATCAAACTAGTTGTGGATTCAGGATATTCTAAATTATGGCTGGAAGGGGACTCCTTGAATATCATGAATATTCTAAACAATAAAAATTATGTGTCATGGACTATAGAGGCTATGGTGATGGAGATGAAAAATTTAATCAATTTTTTTGAAAAAGTAGCAATTACCCACACCTACCGTGAAGCTAACGGAGTTGCAGATTGGATAGCAAATTATGCAATCTGAACAGGACACAAAGTGAGGTGGCAAGAAACATTAAAAAAGAATGTGGATCTTAAAGTGCTCATTCATCATGACACAATCAATGCAAAGGAGGGAAAGATTAACTTGTAATATAAATCTAATGAGTTGGAGGAGTGGCTTCGCGGAAAAAGGTTTACAATCATTAAAAAGGAATGCCCTCGAGAATGAGAAGCAGATCCTGAATGTGCCTAAAGAAAGGCAAGCTTTAAACCAAATTGGTAGTAGGTGGGATCATTGTATAGTTTATAGTGATTGGGTATCAAAGGCAATCTGCATGGCTCGCGTAAGGAAAGGAGAACCAAGGAAGAAGGAACCCAAAAATTGTGAAGAATGGAGAGTAAAATAGGATGTCTGGAAAATCCTATAGAGAGGGAAGGTTGTGAACTACATGGAAAGGCTCCATGGTTCAAAACCTCATATTATAACAACTTTTTTCAAAAATTGGATTGATGATATGGTCACTCTGCATGGCATCACAGTGAATCTAACAGAGGAATTTATAGTAGAGGTTACGGGGCTGCCTACGGAAGGAATAAAATTCTCCAAGCAGACTAGCATTTCAAATGAGGCCTTTTGCAAATTCCCTAAGACGGACGTTGAAGAGCAGAAGCTAGAAAAGAATGGGGATTTCTTTGAACTGGAACAGATTATGGGCATTTGGAGGGATGTCTTATGCTGTATTCGAGAGTACTTCATACTCGATGGAAGAAGCAAGAGAGTCCACAAATTCCACTTTGTATTCCTAAATCATTTTAGACACAAAGTAAGAATTTCCTTTCCCTTTTATCTACGTTTCTCTTTGGTCCAAAGTTTATTCACTTATAGGAAGAAGGAAACACATCCTATTCTGCATGAAGGATTAATTCTGATAATTAAAGGCTATTGCAAGAACAAGGCCATGGTTATGAACCCTTATCTGGGGAAAAATAAGGATTCACAGAGTAACAAGAGTGAAATTGTTAAAGGGAAAGATCAAATCAAGACCCCTAGTGTCAAGAATCAGAATGTTGATGAGGATACAGAGTGGGAGAGAATTGATAAGTCTGGGGAAAAAAGCTTGGAGGAAGAGGAAGGAACATAAAGTAGGAATTCAAGTTCTAATGAGGAAGAAGAAGTTCAAGAGAAGAATGAGAAAGGAGTCAACATAGAGGAGAAGTCTGAAAATAGTGAACATGACTCTGAGGAAAACCAACAAGTGTCTGAGGATGATAAAGTCTTGGATGACCCTGTTGAGGACCCTATTTCGATAAATGAGATGGAAAGCATAGTTCAAGCCTACAACCAAGAAATGGACTTGGGAGTTCAAGCTGAAACTAAGGAGCAAAATCAAAGGGGAAGAGAGGACCACATTGAAGGAGGGAATAGTCCTAATAAGAACACAAAAGAGTGGAGTGATAAAAGGCAGAATGATGGAAGGCACACACCGATGAGATGGGTTAATTGCAAAGCAGAGGCTATCCTCCAACTCGATTCATGGATGTTTAAGGAGATAATGGATCTCAAAAGAAAAATGGAAAGAATGGAAGACAACCAAAAGTTAGTTTGGAAAAAAATCAATAACATGGAAAAATAGATGAGAGACATCCCCATCAAGCTCAAAGACTATGAGAACAACCTAAGGGAACTCATCAAGGAGAGCATAATGAAAATGGAGGAAGTTACATCTAACATATGTGCTGCAGCTGTTAATATTGGAAAAAGAGCTAATGAGGAGATCAAATCCTTGGAGGGGCCTAGCAAGAGGATGAGACAGAGCTCAAGAAAGAAAGCTATGCAAGAGGGAGCCATGTCGGTAGCTACTGCCATTCAGGATACTGTTGTGAAAGGTAAGGAAGCAGTGAAAATTATTTTGGAACTAGAAGAATAGCCTAGTTCTTCTATTTGGTTGTGTTATCTGGTCTTATTTCCTGGTTTTTTGTAATCTTTTGACTATGGTGTAGCCAGGTCTATGTAAAACCTGGGTTATGACTTGTGGACTTTTCGATGGTTTTAGGTCCATATAAAACCTGTTAATGTTACTTCTTTGTAGTAGGTTTTAGGTTTTGCCTGTGGTCGTAAATGCTTCATCTTTCTATCTTTGTTTCAGGGTTTTAGGGTCCCTTCAAAACCTGTTTTTACCTTAATCTAAAACATTAATGTTTCAAGGTTTTTTAGTATACTAAATAACTTTCCATTTGATCCTAGAGGTAAGTTCTTTTTAGAGTTAGTATAGGTCTCTAGATTAGTTTCTTTCCTTCTTGTCATGTGTTTATAAATAATGTTTGTATATATTTATTTGTTTTTTATGATTTATTACTTATTTTAAAATAAGTCCTTTTGGACATCCCTCATCTTGAGTTTCATCTAGCTACTCAAGAGCTTCACAATTTAGAAATACAAGTATGACTTCTCAACATTGGTTGATCATGGATTGTTGAAATATGAGCTTGATGTTGTAGTTTAGAGAAGCTAGCAAAGACTAAGGGATAAATTAATTGTTCTTTGAGATTTTAAACCTTGTTCTGATCTAATCTTGGTTTTAGGAAGGATTTCACATGTGGCTTGAAGCTTAAACTATTAGGAGATAGTCATGCTTGCACTTAAAAAATGTTATTTGCCTAGGACAAATTTTATAGCCAAAGATGATTGTTTGAAAATCAAACACTTTACCAAATCCTTAAACTTGGCTAACTTGGTTTCAAACCTTTGTTAGAAAGAAAAAAATGATCTAAAAATACAAAAACAAGAGCTTATTAAAAAATTCAAAGATCTTTCTAAAATATAGGTACTTCAGATAACTTTCACTAGTGTTATGGATGCCTAGCTGGCAGTGGAAAAAGGCCTTGAGTGGAGCCAAAGGCATCTCTATTAGGGATATGGATGCATGACTGATAGTAGAGTAATTCCCAAGCCTTCCTTAAGCTAGAGCATGGTTCTTACTGAATACTCAAACATGTTGAAAGTTAATGTTAATGATTAAAGTCATGAACCTAAAATTTGTTCTCTAAATCCTTTAGTGATCAATAAGTGGAATCAAGAACACACACATCATGGATAAGTTTTAATGTTTGATCTCAATCCTACATGGGCAAGACTTATTTCAACTATGAATTAATCTAATTAATGGAAATTGATCAAGTAGAATAAGTAATCAATTTTTTTTCAACCAGAGTCTCTAAATTTTAACATATTGTTATGTTTCCCCTAGAAGTCACCTTTTTTGAGGATAACGTACCCCCATTTTACTAAAATGGCCCCATTTATTAAAATGGGGACCCTTGTGTCAAATTATACAAAGTTGTATGTTAAAATTGAAAATTCAATTGATCAAATTGTCACTATCATAGTTTCATAGTATCTTTATTTGAAGATCATCCACACCTAGTATGTTTATCATTTCTGTGCCTAATTCATGTGTAATCTTATGAAGAATTGCTAACATTAGATCTTTGAGCTTCATATTATAAGTCTAATGGAGCCCTCCTTGAATGGACTATGTCTATATTTTGTATTTTAATGTCATTTGGTCTTTTAATAGCCTTTGATCTATTAAAAGTCTAGATTAATTCATGCTTAGGCTCATTCATTCGAATTCAAATGTGATGGGAAAAATTTATGTGGGAACATTTTTTAAAATTCTATTGACTTAGTCTATTTTTTATACTAAGGCCTTGTCATGTTTATTAACACAACCAAACCTTAGTCTAAAAATTTATGCTTGTTCCCTTTTTATATCTCTTAATCCATGATCCCTTTTATCTTAGCATGGTCCAACTAAAAATGAAAGGTCACATTTATTACTTAGCCTAAGGCCTTATCCCAAGGTTCCATTTTAATTATTTATGTAATGAAACCCTAGGTTAAAACCTTATACTAAGTCATTTTCCATAGGTCCCTTTTTTATGTTCTTAGATTAGGCAAAAAATTAAAAAAAATTATGTCAGGTCCTTTATAATTATTGAGGTTACTTTAAAATGTTTTAGCCTAGCTTAAAATCTTAGGTTGAAATCCTTACACTTGGTCCCTTTTATTATTCTTTGAGCTTGGTCTAAAATTTAGCCTAAATTTTTATTCATGTTTATTAACATGAATAAAACCTTAGTCCAAATTTTATATGTTTCTTGAGACAAAATTAATATTTTCATCGACTATAGGTACCAATCACATTTAACTACTCAAATCCCAATCTACATTCCATGTTTGCGTGCATAAAATTAATCAAACGACATGATCCAAGTTAAGACTTTAATAGATACCAAGATGAGTGAGAGGGTGATAAGTATCACCATATCAAAAAAATAATTTTGAGTAGCCAATAGTGGTACATCCTTTGGATCTTGATATAATGATCCACATTTTCTTGTATGAGATTGATCTAATAGAACATGACAAGCATGGAAAGTCAAATCCTAACCAAAGAGTTAAAGATTGATCATGTTCTTGAGATCTCTGGTCAATGTAAGCCTAGTATAGTTGATCAAATTATGCATGAAACATTAAATTTTCAAAGGTTATATGGATCTCCATATGGTGAAAAATGTCACCATTATAGCATCATAGTACAAAGATCAAATGATTTGTGGGATCCTAGTACAAAGAGTACAAAATCAGTAATCAATCACCACATGGTACACATAGGAAAGAGGATGAACTTAGGAATGATAAGTGGAAATCTTAGCAAAAAACATAGATGATGTGTTTAGAATTGATGTGCCTATCAAGGACATTCACATAGATGTTAAATGATAGTCCTGAGGACATCAATTTTAAAATAGTAGAGAGTTTTGAAGATGATATTAAAATTGATTATCACATGCCCATCAAAGATTTTCATGCCAATGACAGATTCAAAGTTAACAATCATAGTTTGAATAATGATGAGTAGAATGCCATGGGGATGTAATGAAAATGCCACATCAAAGCCACATGAGTGAAATGTGCTAAATCAAAGACCTTACAGACTGGGTAATGTAAAGGTAGGGATCTAATATCATGATTTTTGAGCTCATGACGACCATTGGAGCATTATTAGAACCTACAAGAATGCCCTGCTGAGGTGCAGACCATAACTAAACCCTATGAGCATTATGATTGACCCAAAGGGGGTTGAATTATTGCCAGTGTAAAGATAAGTTGAGATAAATTCCATTAGAGAGTATTCTAATTGTATTTTTAGTAATTATGGGGGAACTCTCCTATATCCTTGAGTAACTTGGAGATATGATAGTGCATGTATTGGGTAGCATCAAAAAGCAATGAAGACCCTACAACAGTAACGAAGTACTTCTTCATCCAAAGGGTTCTAAAAATAAAAATATTACTCACTAAGTCATCATAACAAGTTTCAACAACTAGGGTTTTAAATAACTAGGTCAACCTAATAGACTTAGTTGGTAGAACTTGTAAGAACCATTCAAGGCATTTTAACAAAAAAATTGCAATCCTCAGCATTTTTCAACCCACTAAGGTTCAATTATTTCTCTCTCTTTAAATTTAGTACTTCATTACAGTTTTATTTTGTGCAAGTTTGTAGTCTTCAAAACTATAATATTATAATAAACTAAGTCAAACTAATCAAATTAATTCTAGAACTTGTCTTTTATCTAAAAGACTAAGTTGACCTAGTCAACTTACGTATTAAGGAATCTTGCTTCTATAGAATAGTACCCACCCAGTTAACTCTATTATATAATGTTTACATATAGTGTCATCTAAATTGACTTTGTGCCATTCTTAATTTGGGAATTAACAACTATATGATAGTAATTAATTCACACTTTTATTTTCAATTGTTTGCATGCTTAGAGTAGCTCACATAGTCTAATTAGGTAGTTTTTAAAAATACTATCTGGTTACACTATTTTTATCTTTTTGATCACACTACCAAATCACATAATATTCAAAATTCATTTAATATTTGTCTTCCCAAGGTGTACCTACTTGGATTTCATCACCAAGGGGGAAGCTGACTTGGTTTTTTGGCCAAGTATAGATACGTGGTTAATGGTATATATTGGTAAAGAACCTGACACCCTTATCACTATGGGTTTGTGAAGTGAAGGGATAGGCCCCAATACCAAGCTAGTACCTTTGCCAACATAAATTCCTTTCATCCTAAGCATCTTTAAACTATCCATAAATTGTTTTCTAGTTCTCTATTTTTAGTCAAATTCCCTATCACACTTAAAATAACACTTTATAATCATCTAACAAAACTCAAAATGACCACTTAGTTATCATTTTTTTTGACTACTTGATCTCTAATCATTAAATGTTTTATTGAAAAAAATTATATTGGCCAGAATTATTGCAATGTTTTGTGTTTTTTTCCAATTGGATCATTCTCATCGATCCAATTGTTTATGTGTTTGCTTGAATTTCTTGCTACAAATTACATTGCTAAATATTTCCCTATTATTTAGCACATTATCATTCTATTCAACATAGTATTTTATAGACTATATTTTTCCCTGCCATTAGTACTAAGTCAACATGGTTGACCTAATACTCTTTTTTGCTAATCAGGTTACATTACTAAGTTGACCTAGTTGACTTTGTATCCTTATTAGACTATCTTTTTCCCTATTTATAGTACTAATTGACCTAGTTGACCCAATAATCCTCTCTAATAATCATATTATAGTACTAAGTCAAAATAGTTGACTTTGTACTCTTATACATTATGTCTAGTGGTACTAAGTTGACCTAGTCGACTATATACTCTTATACCTTGTATTCACTAGTACTAAGTTGACCTAGTCAAATTTATACTCTTATGAGTTCTATCTATTAGTACTAAGTTAACCTGGTCAAATTTTTACTGTTTTTCCTTCTATCTAATATTTCTTAGTTGACTTGGTAAACTTTGTACTCTTATTATTTCCCTTGCTCTTCTATTTGGCTGACTTATTTCTTTTTCTAGCCAACTTATTTCTCTATCCCTAATTTCTCTTTCTTCTTTCCTATATTTTGTTTATTTTATCAACCATCATTAAATACCCTATCAGAATCCTCTTGGATAACTTGAATCCATTTAGACACTATATGGGGTTCTCTTTTCTTTTTATTTTTTCATATCTTTTCTTCCTCTTTTTAGTTATTGGGGCATCTTGAAAAGCCCATCCAAACATAACTCCAGATTTTGGGGCATCTTGTTATTCCCATCCACACATAACTCTAGATTTTGGTGCATCTTGTAATTCCCATCTTATGATGCCCACCACATATTATTTCAAACTCTAAGGCATATTATGATACCCATCCCTACATCTAATTACCATTTAGGGAATTTTGTGATGCCCACTCTTATTCTACATGGCAGTATACAAAGCTAATCCAACTTCAAGAAACCTACCTAGACACATAGGCTTATCTCTCACATGCTCATCCTTGATATATACATTAATATATGATCATTCCCTTTTTTTTAGCTTTATATATGATATCTATCTAGCACTTTTTTTAGGGTACTTACATAATTCTCACTCTCTATAGTAGCTCCCTATTTTCACAAGCCTTAGTTCTTTATTTTGGTATTTTATTTTTCCCTTTTCCTCATGAGTTACATTTTAAAACCATAGATAGGACCCAATTTTCCTCATGATGTAATTTTATCCTCTTTGTTTTCATACTTTTTACACACTTTTGGTCACCCCTTGGGTTTCTCTTTGTGAGTTTTAGTGTAAGACCATGGATAGGACATAACCTTCCTAAAAAAAACCATATTTTTCTTATTTCATTCATTTTTCACATTATTTGTACACCCTCTTGGATTTATCTTTTATTAGTTGTAGAGTAAGACAATGGATAGGACCTGGCCTTCGTCATAAAATCACCATCTTATCATTCCTTTTCTAAAATGTGTTTAGTACTAGTTACAAGTTCTTGATGTTTTTTATTTGCTTTATCTTTTGATTCTCTTGTAGATAAAAATTGTAATAACAAATTGTGTTATCATGTTTTCATATATTTACCTCATTCTTATGATAAGGAATCTCATTTTACTATCATTGTATCCCTTTTTCACCATTTATCACATTTTTGTGATTTGAATTAATTCAAATTATTTCATGTTTCATTCCTATTGATTTCATTTCCTTTCACTCCACATTGGATAAAATAATGTTGAAGTCAAGATAGAACTTTTAGTTTACCTAACTTTATAATACTCTTAGACACCACGCTCTTTGAGCTCTCTGTCTCTCTTAGCAACCAAGTCCTATGTATTCAAATGAAAGTCATATTTAACACCCATGGTTAGTTTTCCAAATTTGTATAGAGAAGGAATAGAAAAAGAAATCAAAAAAGTTAAAATCTAAATCATTCGAAGCAAAAGGCATTGATATTTGTTTCACTATTTTTTTGTGTTTATTTTTATTTTTCTAGAAAAAAAACTTGAAGAGAGGGTTATGGTTTAGAATAACCTTGTTTTCATTATGTGCTCATGATCTATTAAATTGTAGAGAACTCCTCTTTGTCTTAGGAGGATGACCTAAAAATAAGGTAGAAACTAGAAAAGGGTGGATTAGTAAGATAGATGGGTGGATTGCCTAGTGAAAGCTAGATCCAAGAAGTACTAGACTTCTTTGAAGGCTATCAATCCACTCTTTAAAACAATTAAGTTTTTGGAAAATATAAATAGATTATTGTATGAAGTAATAAAAAGTATTAAAATCAATGCAAGAGATGATTTTGAATAGAAATAAATGATTTTACCAAAATAGTAATATCTTGTTAAAACTAATGCTAAAATGTTCAAACTTGTTTTATAAAATAATTTAGACCTTTGTGGTGTGACAAAAACTAAAAAAAATAAAATTTGGGTAAAGGTTGATTGGTGTAAATTGCTTGATATTTTTTGGAAAATAAAACACATAGTGACTGATGTTATTCATTGTAAAACCAATATCAGTTAAGTAAAACCAATGTCAGTTAGGTGATGATTGATGTGGGTCAGAAATGATTGATGTTGGTCTCTCTTGGTTCATGTTTGGGGTAAAATGGTTGTTGGGTGAGTTGTAGAGAGGATTTAAAAGGTTCTTTTTAGATTGGATGTTTTTTGTGAGGTTGGAATAAGTTCTCAAAAGTATCAAACTTAGGATTTGTATAGTCAGGTGACTGGGAATGGTTTTTGGGTGCCTAGTTGGAGATAGAGTGCTTGAAGTTACAAAACTCCAACATAAAGGGAAATATAGGAAAGAAGTATAAATGAGTGAAAAATAGTAAAAATACTACAACTAACAAATGAACTTGGTATAAGTTCATATATTTATCTTTATATTTTTCTATCCTAGAGAAGTGCCAAGGTTAAGTACAAGCTTTTTGGGATCCTAGAGCAATGTAGGTAGAGTAACAGTGCTTGATCTCTTCATGGTAAGTTGTTGAGGCATTTTGATATCTCTGGTCTAGTTTTCTAGTTCACTTAGAAGCTTGGATTCATTTGAGAGATAATATTCTCATGAAAAAAGATGCTTCAACCTCTTAAAGTATGGTTTTTGGGCTACATTAAGTAACCAACATCGGTCCTGGTCAATTGAAATCATTCAAGGTTTAACCAATTTTAGTTACAAATAAATAAGAAAAACATGCTAATTTTAGATATTTACATTTAAGAGTGGTTTTTAAGAGCAATGGAATGGTCTAAGGTTTTTTAAGCCCTTATTAGGATGCATGAAAAAGAAGTATAAAAGTTTAGGGCATTTAATGCCTAGGTGGGAAATAGTCCTAAGGTTAGGTGTCGATAATTTAGCCATGGGTTTGTGTAAGGAGGTATAAATAGGAATATTTAACTTAATTTAATAATTAAACTATCTAAAATGGGGTAAATGGGTGTGTTAAAGGATTTTAATAATTAATCCTAACCAAAGGGGCTAAGGGGGCCAAGGGGTGTTTTATGATGACTAGAACTGTGTAGTTTTTTAGTGTCTACAATATCCAAAAGGCAACATAAAAATCTCAAAAGTCAAAATCACAGCAAAATATGTGATTATAAACACATCTTATATCTCTAATCGAATCTTAAACTCCATAGTTGGCTTCACAATAGATTTGAGGTCCATTGGGGTGTAGTAGGCTAGTAGATTGGAATAGGAGAATTCATAAAATTCTATGATTCTACCTACTTTCTCACTCAAGTACCCAATCTTTGCAGTAGATCAATGACTCTATAAGGGGTCCTAAGGAATTGGGAACACATTATGGGAAGGTAGGTCCATTTTAATTATCATACATATAGACTTCATGGGATTATCTACATACTTGATTTATTCACCTAATACTTGTGTGGCTAAGAGAAGTTATTCACAGTCCTTAAGGTCAAAAGTACTCATGTTTTTACAAATCTAATTTGAGTGTCTTGACTTTGATAAATAATTATTCTACCTTGTTTTCTATTTCATTCTCTCCTCCACCCATTTGATTTCCCCACTTGACAAGCAAATTGTGATTCCAAATCTATTTTCCCTCTTTTATACTTCCTTATTATTCACATCTTAAAAACATGATAACACTAATTTTTTTAGTTTTATATATATTTAAAGAAAAAACAACATGTTTGAGTAACTATATATTACATTATTTACACCATGGATCTATATTTATAGATGTTCCTTGATTTATTTTACCATTTTTCATTATTTTAATACCTTTTTTATGGACACTTGAGTCTGTTTCTATTTTCATGTACTTTTTCCATTGTTCAGTGAGGTTGGTGTTGATGACTAAATTTGTATCATAGGTGCTCAGAGTGTTTAAAGAACACTTCTCATTTTAAAATTTACATAATTATATGCATGAGTTGTAGGTTGTGATAATCTTGTTATCTAGTGGTGAAATAGAGGCAAAACAAATGGAAAATCTCTTAATATTTATAAAGTTTGGTGGTTGGGAGCAACCTTGGCTTGTATCTTTGAAGAAAATGAAGAAATATTAGCTAATTTAGTGAATTATGATCAAATATAATCCAAATACTAATCCAATGTGGATATTTATAATGTAAATTAAGCTAGAGTGATTTCATTAAAAAGGAAAGAAAATAAAGGGTGAGGCAGAAAAGATATGTTGTTGATCTTCACCCCAAATATCATGACAAAGCTCAAATGTCCTTTAAGAATTCACTCAACTAATGTATAATATGAAATATGATGAGCTCAAATCTTACTACAATTAAGAAAACATCTAAAAAATAAAAATTAATCCAAATAAGAACTTAGTTCACTGTAAAGATGTACCCCTAGAAGTAAACAACATTAGCCCAAATGCATGAAGATTAAATGAAATGAAATGAACCTTATAACTTTCAATCAGCCTAGCATTATCACAAGTTAACAATTCTAAAATTAAAATATGCACACCAATATTTCACAAGAACCATTAAAATATGGAAATGAGAACAAAAAAATGAGAGAGAAACCATAATAATAAATGACACAAATGAATATTGACAATCTTTGAAGAATTCCTTGGTTTCATTAATTGCTCAAAAGTTTACACAAGCTTTTGGCTAAAAAAATACCTCCTCTTAACAAATTAAAATACTCCTTTTATAAAATTCAAGGAAGTATGTTGGTCAATAGTATCTAATTACAAAAGTAGAAGTGTAAGCATAACTGTCCTTTTTACAAAAAATATAGAATACATTAAACTTTTCCAAGTGGATTAACATATACACAATGTGTTTTAAAATATACACATACCTTTACAAAAAGAATATTCTATTTTAAACTATTACAAAGTTTCTTCAAAAACAATATTCCTAACTAAATTTGAGGACTTTGTGTTGATGTATTCTCATGATTTTGTTAAAGAATATTCATTGACTTGTCATGATACTCATCAATCAACCTAAGGATAACAATAGGATCCATGAAGTGTTCATCTTCTTGGTGTACCATATTTCCAAAGTCTCTATCATTTCTTCTCAAATCCTCTTTAATGCTCCTAGCTTTAGTAATATTTATATCTACTATCAAGATCATATCTATGACCCTAATTTTATCCACTATAGATTTTCCTTGGCTCTTGCTCCTAATTTCCTACATGAATAGGGTGGTTCTATGCTTGAACTCTTGATCTATGATGAGGCCCATAGAGTTGAGTGTAGTTGGTTTAAGGATCATGGTAGAAAATAAATGTTCCATCCTAGTGAGTAGCTCCTTGTCATCCTTAAGGAGACATTCCAAACACTTAGACAATGTGCTTAAACCCTTGATCTTATCCACAATCAATCCCATGGCTATGTTTAGATGAGCTAAGATAATGGTCTTGAAACCAGTGATTTGATATTCTATCAAAATGTTAATCAATTCCTTTATTTCATTTCTTAAATTCTACCATTAGGTGATTAAGCTCCTTGCTAGAGCATCTTATTGGCTCAATATATTCTATCTAGAATTTATTTATTTTAAGGAGTCAAACATATCATATAAAGATGCTTCAAACATCTGAATCATGGCATCAAGAATTGCCAATATAGCTTGATTCTCTAAATTTTCCTATTGCTTTTGCAAATTTTCCCTATGTTGTTGCATGCCTTTAAGGGCAGCCTATATTTGGGTTGACTATTTTTAGTCCAATTCTAATACATTTTCCTCAAAAATAGGGATTTCTCTTGGGTTTTTCCTCCTAAAATAGTTACGCCAACAAATGTTTCCACTTTTTGAAAAGTGAATTCTTCTCCTATGACCATGGATTTATTTTTAGTAACCCTTTATAGGTTAGTAGTTATTGGGTCAAATTTGCCACCAAATAAATATTATGTTATCCTTGGGGTTGGGGTTTCCACCTATGTTCCAATTGGCCCCTTGGAGCTAACATCCTTTATTCTTCTTCTTGTTTCAAGGAAATTATCCATGGCTTCAATTCTTCATTCACTAAAATGTTGATTGCCTACATCATTGCTCAAGGATGTTGCATGGTAGGGATTTTATATATATTGCCATATATAAACCATTCAAGCATGGTTGGGACTTAGATTGGGTTTATTTCACTAAAAATGTTGACCTCACTCAAAGGGTTAGTGTATATCATCTTGGGCCTCTTCTTTCCTATTGGGACCAATGCCAAGTCCTCTTTTCTCTTTGTGGTGTCCACTAGAAATATGTTTAAGGTTAATTCCTTCCCTTTTTATTTCTCTATCTCTTTAATTTGAGTTTATTTATCATTAGATTCATAGGCACTAGATATCATATTTATATCATCCTCCACTATGTCCTTAGGGTCTAATGCTATTATTTCAATTCCTTCAATCTATCATTTTAGTTCTACTACCTAGGCTGATTAAGGTGCAATATCCTAAAATCTCCTCTCCTTTGTTTGTAGTTGTGTTGGAGGAGGTATATAAGATAGAAATCTTAGAAAATGGTATTGTCTTGGCCCTAGTTTGCATATGTCATTACATGGTTTTGTTCCCTTAGCAATCTAGCTTTTGGATTGATGTTGTGCTTCTTTGATCTTTCCAAGACCTTAGTGAATGAAGAATATTTGGTGTATATTGGGTCATAAGGCCCTAGATAGTGCTCATAGGTCATATTTATTCCATTTTCCTTAACGTTCCCCATAAATCTTCCTTGGGGATCCCACTACTTATTTCATCATGTTGTAACCTGAAAGAGGCCCTATGTTTAGAGGTAACCACAATATTGCCCCATTAGTGAAATATAGTCTTACCAATAGTTATGGGGATGCTTTGGAGCATTAATTTCATCTTGGTCCTATAAAGATCATCTATGCCATTATATATTTGTTATTCTACCTATTATTCAGTTAGTTTATTGGGCACATGAACTGTTAGTCTAAGTGGGGTGCATTATGTTCCCTAAATACTTGATTATGGTGAAATCAACATATATCCATATATATATATTATGGATTCAACATATTTTTTTATCATTGGGCTCACTCTCACCATCAGGATCCCTATGTTGGCCTCAACTAAGGCTGGGTAAACACAGTAAAAAATGAATTGAATATGGTCCTTGTATTTGAAAATATACAACTTAGATTAAAATTGGGAGATTAGTTGTGTCCTATTAGGAGACCATTCTCTAAGGACTAGTATTTTTGTGGTGGTGAGTAAGGCATCCAGAAAATATGACATCATGTAAAATTGGCCCCTAGTCCTTTTCTTGACTATGGAAATTTGTCTATATGAGCAAGTGCTAATAACTTCACCAAGGGTTTGGGTGAGCTCCTTTTCAACTATTAAACAAAAAAAAGGAACCCAGATTTTTTCCACATAGGTGGTGGTCAAAATCTCACACAACCTATTCATCAAGGTCATAATTATCTTGATCCCAAGTTTGAATTAGCTAATTGGTATATTACCACTAATGTCTAAGAATACTTGATTCCTAGAATACAACCATGGGGTGAGGATGGCCTTTAGGTAATTTTCCTTAGCCCAATTATTTATGGTGGTCATGTCTATTTTGGGCTTAGGTAGTTTATATTAATTCTTAGAAGCTATGGCCAAGACATAAGCTATGTTTTTATGAGTGTGATCATTGATTAACATGCCTTTATAAACTTTTTCAATATTTAAAAATAGGGGAGAGAATGTCAATACAATGTATTACCTTAGGTTTGGCCATTGAAAAGTGTAGGCTTGTCATCTGAATAGCCACTATATCATACTATCTCCTTCTCATAGATAGGTTCATTTCCTCTTCCTTTATGATGACTAGTTGCTCTTCAATGGTCCAAAAATGCTTGGACCAGTTGTTGTCTCTCATGTTTAGGGTAGTGGCATAAAATTATGTATTTTTGAAGACTTTCCCCTCACCATATGAAGTGAAATAGAGCTTTGAAATTTCCCTTGAAGTGCCTTTTAAGGCTTCCATGGTTTAAAATATCTGCTCATTAGTGGACCGATCTTCAGCTTTATTTCAAATTTTACTTTCTTTGATGATAATTTACTTTATAAAGATTGATTTATGATAAATAATAAGTCAACGTAGGTATTTTATACACATTATGTCTTTTTTTCAAGTATTCTTCTATATTTAATGGAAGTGACTATTTTCACTTAAGTGAGCTTATGCCTTATATTTTCATCTAGATCATGTATTTATACCTTTGCCTTTCTAAGCCCAAAATATTTAGTGGTTTAAAGCCACCTTGGCCTGTACATTTGTAAAAAATGATGTAATATTAGCTAATATTACTAAATTATGATCAAATCTGATCCAAAGATTAATCTAATATGGATATTTACATTGAAAATTAAGTTAGAGTGATCTGGTTAAAAAAGAAGCAAAAGGAATGGTAAGTCAAAAAAGAGATGTTGATTTTCATCCCAAACATCATTAAAAATCTCAAATGTCCTCCAAGTATGCACTAAACCAATGTATAATATAAGTATCATGATATCAAATCTTACTACACATTAGGCAAACATCCAAGTAATGAAAAGTAATCCAAAAAAGAACGTAGTTCACTTTAAAGATGTACCCCTGTAAGTAAACAAAATTAGGCCAAATGCAAGAAGAGTAAAGGAAATGAAATAAAATTGAGAAATTTCAGTCAACCTAGCATCGGTAAAAGTTAAAAAATATACAATTATAATATGCATATGAATATTTCATAAGAAACATTAAAGTCTAGAAATGAGAACAATCAAGTGAGAGAGAACCATAATAAGAAATAACACAAAAGAATATGGAAAATATTTGAAAAATTCTTCTCTTGTATTAATTTCTCAAACATTTACACAAGTTGTTGGCTCCAAAAGTCCCTCCTCTTTATAAATGGAAATACTCCTTTTATAGAATGTAAGGAAGTGTGTCAGTCAATCTTATCTAATTATAAAAGTACAAGTGTAAGGACAACTATCCTTTCTAAAAAATTTATAGAATACACTAAACTTTCCCAAGTGGACTAACCTATAGGCAATGTGTTTTAAAAGATACTCATCTTTACAAAAAGAATACATTATTTTAAACTATTACAATGTTTCTTCAAAAACAATATTCCTAACTAACTTTGAGGACCCTGTGTTGATGTAGTCTCCTGTTTCTACTGAAGAATACTCATTACCTTATCATGTTGCTCATCAATCAAATTTATGTTTAAAATAGGCTCTATGAAGTGTTCATATTATTGATCTACCATGTTTTTAAAGTCTATATCATTTATTCTCAAGGCCTTTTTAATGATCCTAGATTCAACAATCTTTTTATTTGTTTTCAGGATCATATCCATGACCCTAATATTATCCACTCCAAATTTTCCTTGGCTCTTGTTCTTAACTTCCTACATGACCAGGGTGGTTCTATGATTGAACTATTGATATGTGGTGATGCCCATGGAGTTTAGTGTATTTGATTTGAGAATCATGCTCCCAAGGAAATGTTCCATCCTAGTGAGTATCTCCTTTTCATCCTTAAGGAGACCTTCCAAACACTTAGACCATGTGCTTGAACCCTTGATATTATCCAAAATAAATACCATGGTTATGTTTAGATGAGCTCGAATAATGGTCTTGAAACTAATTATTTAATATTCTATCAAAATGTTGATCAATTCCTTCATTTTGTTTCTTGAACTTTGCCATTAGATGATTAAGCTCTTTACTATAGCATTTTGTTAGCTCAATACATTTTTTTTATACCTTATTGATTTTAAGGAGTCAAACATATCATATAAATATTCTTCAAACATCTTAATCATGGCATAAAAATTTGACAATATAGATTTCTTCTCTAAAGTTTCCTTCTAATTTTGTAGATTTTCCCTATGTTGTTGCATGCTTTTTAGGGTAGACTATAGGTGGGCTGACTATGCTTGGGCCAATTAAATCACATTTTCCTCAAAAATAGGGATTTCTCCTAGATTTTTTCCTCCTATAGGATTCAAGATAACAAATGGTTCCACTTTTTGAAAAGTGAATTCTTCTCCTGTCACCATGGATTTGTTATCGATCACCCTCTATAGGTTGATAGTTTTTAGGTAAAATTTGACACCAATTAAGGATTTTGTTATCCTTGGGGCTGGGGTTTGCACCTATGTTCCACTTTCCCCTAGAGTTTACATCTTTTATTCTTATTATTGTTGTAAGGTAACTATCCATGGATTTAATTCTTCATGCACTAGAATTTTGATTGCCTACATCATTTCCCAAGGATGGTGCATGGTAGGGAATTTTTGTATCTTAAAATATATAAACCATTTAAGAATGGTTGGGCCTTGGATTGGGTTTTATCCACCAAAAAGGTTGACCTCACTCAAAGGGTGGGTTAAGATCATCTTGGGCCTTTTCTTTCCTATTAATACCAATGCTAGCTTAGCTTTTATCTTTGGTGTACCCACTAAAACTAATTCCAAGGATAATTCCTTTCCCTTTTTTCTCTATCTCCTTAGTTTGTGTTTATTCTTCATTAAATTCATAGGCACTAGCTATCATCTTCAGAGCATCCTCCACTGTCTCCTCAGGGTCCAATGTTATTATGTCAATTCCTTCAATATATGATTCTAATTCTATTACATGGGGTGAGGAAGATGCAATATCCTCAAGTATAGAAGATGGACCTCCTAGAAAATGGTATTGTCTTGGCCCTAACAACCATATGCCATCAATTGGATTTTATTCCCTCATTAATCTAACTTCTAGATTGATGTTGTGCTTCTTAAATCTTGCCAAGACCTTAGTGAATGAAGAAGCTTTGGTGTAGATTAGGACATAAGGTCTAGGCTAGTGATCATATATCATATTGATTACATTTTCCTTCAAATAGCCCACAAATCTTCCTTGGGGATCCCACTACCTTAGTTCATCATGTTGTAACTTGAAAAAGGCCCTATATTTAGAGGCAACCTCAATATTATCCCATTGATGAAATTTGGTGTTGTCAATGGCTATGGGAAGGTGTGGAGAATTTCTTTCCTCTTAGTCATATAGAGACCATCTATGCCATTGTATATCTGGTATGCTACCTCTTGTTCATCTAGTTTATTGGGCACATGAACTGGTAGTCTAAGTGGGGTGAATTATGTTTCCTCAATCTTGATTATGGTGTAGTTAAGATATATCCATATAAATATTATGGATTCAACACATTTTTTGATTAGTGGGCTCACTCTTGCCATTGGGATCCCTATGATAACCTCAACTAAAGCTAGGTAAACACAATCACAAATAAATTGCATATATCCCTATATTTTAAAGTATGCAACTTGGAGTAAAATTAGGAGAATATTTGTGTCCCATCAAGTTACCATTATCTAAGGCCTAGGATTTTGTGGTGGTGATTAAGGAATATAATAAATATGACATCATGTAAAATTGTCCCCTAGTCCTTTTCTTGATCATGGAAATCTTTCTAAAGAATCAGGGGCTAATAAATTCACCAAAGGGTGGGGTGAGTTACTTTTCAACTATAAAATATACCAAAAGAACCCATATTTTGTACACATAGGTGGTGGTCAGATTCTCACAAAGCCTATTCATTAAGGTCATAATTATCCTAATCCTAGGTCTAAATTTGTTAATTGGGATATTGCCACTGAAGTCTGAGAATACTTGATTCCTAGAATATAGGCATGGGGTAAGGATGGTCTTTAGTTCATTTTCCTTAGCCCAATTATTTATGATGGTCATATCTATTTGGGTCTTAAATAGTTTATATTAATTCTCAAAATCTATGGCCAAGACATAAGCTATAATTTCATGAGTGTGCTCATTAACTAACATGCCTTTATCAATTTTGCAATCTTTAAAAATAAGGGAGTGAATGCCAATACAATAGAGTACCTAAGGTTTGGCCACTACAAAGTGTAGGATTGTCATCTAAATATCCACTATATCATAATATCTCCTTCTCATAGACATGTTCATTTCCTCTTCCTTTGTGATGACTATTTGTTCTTTGATGGTCTAAAGTAACTTTGACCAGTTGTTGTCTCTAGTGTTTAGGGTGATGGCATCAAATTTTGTATCTTTGAAGATTCTCCCCTCACTATCTAAAGTTAAATAGATCTCTTTATTTTCCCTTGAAGTTCCTTTTTAGGCTATCATGGTCTAAAATAGATGTAATCTACTCACTAGTGGACTGCTCTTTGGATCTAGATCAAATTACACTTGCTTTGATGACCATTAACTTTCTTAGGATTGATTTGTGATCAATACCAAGTTGAATTATGGTTTTTTTTACACATTATGGATTTTATACAAGTCTTCTCAAAGCATTAATGGTGGTGTATATTTGTACTTAAGTGAGCTTCATGCCTTAGATTTTCATCTAGATCATGTATTTATACCTTTGCATTTTTTAGCCCACAAGATCTTTAGATTTGTTATATTTTTCTTATTTGGCATTATCATGGCATCTATGTGGTATTTTTATGGCACTTAGCTTGTTAATGTTTAAAAAATGACAATTTACGTTTGAAAATCTTCTTTTATCTCACCTTATCAGATTATTGTACATAGATTGACACTATTCTTTGATCTTGATCTAGAGAGTTGACTGTCATTGGTTGTTATTTTTACTTGGCCCCAAGGTTGTGACACTGGGCAGTCTTATGGGCCTTTTGAGCTCCATATTATATTATTTTTTCTAGTTATCATGTTTTCACCACATGGTGGCCTCACATTCATCCTATGCTTCATTAAAGCTTTGACCCACAATGATCTATTGATTTAGATATATATTCTTGAATGCATACCACTGATCTTTGATAAAGTGCTCAATGTTAAAACTATGGTCCTTGGTTTGAATTTTTAACAATGAGCTTGCTCTATTTGATACTTCCATTTGTGTGAATGTGAGCCATAGATTATGATCTATCAGATCAAATATGATTGGATTTATTTATTATTTGGTTTTAATCATGACACTTGTCACCTTCTCACCAACTCAGGGGCATCATTGAGATTTTAACTGGTCACACTCCATCGAATGAATCATGCTCAAAAAAATGTGTGTTATTAATCTTATGAAGATGTAAACTATTTAATTCAAGATTGAGAGAAGTCATAGATCTTAGGATAAGATATTAAGACTAAGGTCTTTATTTATGTTAATAAACATGAACATGAACCTTAGGATCAAGAATTTTATTCTAAGTGTAGATCATCAAAAAATGGGGACCCTGCAAATAATAAAAATGTCTTAGCATAAGGTTTCAACCTAAACTTCATTGTATAAATAAATATGATGATAGTTTAGGGTAAGGCCTTAGTCTAAGTTATAACACGGTAAAAGAGATCACGTGCTCATGGGATATAAAGGGACTAAGCATTAATTTTTTAGTCTAAGGTTTGGTCATATTAAAAAACATGACTCAAGCCCTTAGGGTAAAATTCAGGCTAAGTCTATGGCACTTAAAAGTGTTCCCATTAAAATTTTGAATTTAAATAGGAAAGATCTAGGTTAAAACATTATACTAGGGTTTTAATCATGGCTTAAAATATACCCAAATAATTTCAAACCAAAGGCTAATAAAAGGTCCATTTTAACATTTGAAGCATCAAATCCTAAACATGTTCATTCCTAAACAATATTCAGTTGATCTTGCAATAGAAAGAACCAATTTTAGTAACATTGGAAGGGGGAAACCATGATCATCTAAAAATATGTCCATTAGTCTAAGTCAGATTGGTTCTTGAAAAATAATAAGAAATATTAAAGTTACGTCTCAAGGAGTAAAGCTTAAGTCAAAGTCTTAGATTCAAATTTCCATGCAAATAAATTCTTTTAATATAAAGTTTTGACCCAGGTTTAAAACATATTAAAGTGACCCCATGAATAAAAAGAAATATGGAATAATTTTTAAGCCTCGGTTTATGTCTCAATAAAAGGGACCATATGTTTAATTTCCTAGTTTAATTTTGTGTTGTTAGATCCTACTTGAACAAACACACTCTATTATATCACAATCCATGGAATTGAGAGAGAATGACTCCTATCTACATTAAGCCTTGAGGTCATGCCACTTGGTAATCTTTTGGACTTTTTATACTCTATATTGTCAATCTGTATTAGGCTAGCATACTTTCATGACATAACAACATATTATTTGTTTTGAGTTCCTTTTGAAAATTCAATGTCCCTTTGCACCATTGGATCTTATGCATATGAATCAACACATACCATTAGATCTCAAACTAAGGGGTGGGATGCCACTGGTTGCTCACTCTTCTATCTAACATGGTTATGACACATGTCATCAGTGTATTTGATTTAGGATCCATTAAAACCTTGAATCAATATATACCATTCAATCCATCTCACCTGAGTAAGTGTGGGTTGTTGATCCTATGGATAAACATAATTTGAAAGTAAGGCTTGAGGATATATAGAAATTAGACTAAGGTTTCTTTCATATTAATAAATATGAATTAAATATTTAGGCCAAAGTCAAATGGGACCAAGTACATAATTTTTAGGCTAAGGTTTGGTCATGTTGAAAAACATGACTAAGCCTTAGTATAAAAACTAAACTAAGTCCATAGTATATTTAAATTATTCTTATGTAATTTGTTATCTCCAAATTTATTTTTCAAATGGGAGGACCTAGACTAGGGTATCTTGACCAAGGGTTTTAGGATTAATTCAACATAGTTTTTGACCAACCAAAGGTTAGTAAAAAGACCTAATTGAGATAAAATCATAAAATTCAGACGTGGTCCATTCAAGGGATCTCCCTTAAACCTATGGTATAATACACAAAGATTTAAGATTAGTTAATTTAGATAAGGGAAAACCATAATTACGCAAAAGAGGCTAACCATATCATGTGTGGATGATCTTCAAATAAAAATGATTTGTGAACTTGCTAGTGACACTCTGATTAAGTGAACTCTCAATTCAAGGTACAAATTTACACAATTTGACACAAGGGTCCCCATTTTTAGAAATCAGGGTATGTTGACCTCAACAAATGACAACATCTAGGGGAAACATAGTGATATATTATATTATAGATACTTTAGTTTGGAAAAATAATTGGATTACCTATTCCACTTGATCAATACCATTATCAAGATTAGTTCATGGTTAAAAAAAGTCTTGCACCTAAAAAATTAGGATAAAACATTAAAACCTAGTCACATTGTGTGTGTGCTTTGTTCCACTTAGTGTTTCCTATGTGATTTGGGGAATAAATTCCCAATTTCATGCTTTTAATTAGTAACATTGACTTAAAACATGGTTGTATATCCATTAAGAACCATGGTTTTGCTTAGAGAAGGCTTGGGAATTGCTCTACTACCAACCAAGCATTTATATCCCTGATAAAGATGCCTTTGGATCCACTAAAGGTCTTAATCCACTTCTACCTAAGTGTCTATAGCCCTGTAGGAGATTACCAAAATCAACTTTGCTTGTAAGTCTTTTGATTTTTCAATAATCTCTTATTTTTTTAATTTTTAAGATCATTTCGGCTTTTTAGAAAAGTTTGGGAACTAGGTTAGCCAAGTTCAAGGGTTTGATCAAATGTTTGATCCTTAGACAATCACTTATGGTTGTAACTTTTACCCTAGGCAAGGATGTTTATTAAGTATAATCATGACTATGTTCTAATTATTCAAGATTTCATCCCATATGTGTAGTACTTCTTAAACCCAAGTTTACATCAAAACAAGGTTTCAAACCTTATTAAAAAACCAACCTATCAATTAGTATTTACTAGTTTCTCTTAACTATAACATCAAGATCATATTTAAAATCCATAGTTAGCATATGTTTGAGACTCATACATGTATTTATAAATTTTGAGGTTTCTTTGAGAAATCATATGAATCTTAAGTCGAGGGCTTGTCCAAGAGTACTTATTACAAGCAGGGAACAAAGTAGAGAAAGCAAAAACACCAAATAGAAAGCATACAAATAGAAAGCAAATAAATAAATACATAAATATATACAAACACATGTAAAAATAATGGATAGGAAGGCAAGAATACAAAGAAACTAATCTAACCCACCTACACTAGCTTTAACTAGTCTTATAGTAATTCCATGAAGACCCCATGTGGGACAACAAAGAAGTAGTTCTTGAGGTATTTCCCATTGGTGGGAAAGGTGAAATATACTCCCTATAGGTCTTTTAGTTTTAATGTGTTATCTCTAAGTATATTGGCTATTTGGTAGGGACCTATCCACAAAGGTGTGAACTTCCCATGTTTACCCTTAAGCTCAGATGCCTTATCCTAAAGAAGAACTAGGTCTCCTTGTTTGAACACATTTATTTTTTATCGTTAATCAAACCACCTCTTGACTATGGTTTGGTGTCTACTAAATTTATAAAAAGCCTCTTCTCTATCATCTTCCATCTGAATAATGTCTAGTTACCTTGAATTTGTAAATTCTTGATCCTCCTCCATTTATTCTTACATGAACCGATATGTTGAAAACTTGAGTGTGATGGGTAATATAGGATCTTGGCCATAGACTAGTAATAAGGGTGACGCTTTGAGAGCCTTCTTAAATTTTTTTCTATCTTCCCCAAGGGCATACTTGAATAACTTATGTCATGTTATAGGCTTATCTGCTACTAATTTATTTATTACCTTTATCAAGTTCTTATTTGTTGATTTAGATACTCCATTACCTTGAGGGTAATGGTTTAAGGATAACTTGAAAATGATGTTATTATCATATTCCCATTCTATCATTTCAATGGATACAAAAGTAGATTCATTATCATAGACTAGAAAGACTAGCATTCCAAATCTGGTGCTTATGTTTTCTTCCAAGAATTTGATCACTTCTTCAATTTTACATTGCTTGGTAACCACTAATTTAGTCTATCTTATGTATTAGTCAGTGGTAGTTAGAACATATTTTTGACCATCTAATGAATTGGGTTTGATTACCCCTACAAATTCTAGCCCCCACTAGGCAAAATGTGTATCCACCATAATAGGTTTTAACAATATGGCTGCCTTGAGATCCTTAGTGCTAAGGACTTGACATAAATGGCACTCTATCACATTATTTTGAGAATACTTGAAGATGGTAGGTCAATAGTAGCTATCCCTCAAATTTTTTGAGTTATGGTTCTTCCTAATGGATGTCCACTTCTCAGCTTCTAATGAAAAGTACTCATGATCTTGGTTGCTTATTCTTTAGACACATATCTAAGATAAATGCCTTTAAAGCTTTATATATATATATATATATATATATATATATATATATATATATATATATATATATATATATATATTACTCCATCTTTAATTAGGAAGTGGGCTTCCTTATATCTTAAAGCTCTTCTTTGCTCCTTGGTTAGCCCTACAAGATAATAACCAGTAATTAGTAAGTGGAAAATAGGATCATACTAATCGTTGGATTGAAAAATTTGTTGTTTAACCTAAATGACATTTATCTTGGGGTTATTATTGGCAATCAATTGAATTAAAATTTGGAACCTTACTAGTTTATTCATCTTTTTTCCAATCTCATATTCTTGAAGAATAGACATCCACTTACCTCTCATTTCTCCTAGTTCATTTTGACTCAACATGAGCTTAGTGGTAGGATCAGGTATGATTGCATATACCTTATTCCTAAGGATATAATGATTGAAAATTTTTACTACCATGACCAAATCACATGCTTAATTGTCAATTAAAGAGTACTTTAACTCAACATATTTGAAATTATTACTAATGAAAGAAAGTATATGGTCACATCCATCTATTTTATAAGTTAGAAATGTAGCCATTATATAATCTAAAGTAAAGGAGTAAATAAAAATCTTTGGTGAAGTATAGACTTATCAGTACATGGGCTTATCCAATTGCCTCTTTGATGTCCTTGAAAGTTTTTTTTTATCATCATTCCAAGTGATATTATCTTCTTTATTCAACATGTCATTGAAAGGTTTCACTTTCTATAAAACCAAAAAAAAACTTTCTTACAAAATTTATTTTACCAAAGAATGACTTTAATTCCTTAATACTATTAAGGGGATCTATATTAGATATTACATTTACTCTATGAAGGTCTATAGAGATCCCCTCCTTAGTGATAACATGTCCTAATATTTTTCCCTTAATTGATCATCATTGAATACCTACAAGTGGTTGACATTATTTGATACTAAAGGACATAGGATTAAATCAATTTTAAGGCTTTATAACTTGGGAATTTGATGGGGCATAAGGTTGGCTTTAACAAAATCAAGTTTGTTAGAAACCTTGTTTTCTTCCCTAGGGATTGAAATAATGGTAATAACATCAAAACATTAAATTAAGTCCCATACTATAAATTTATACTTATTGAGATAGGAAAACATACATTTATATTTACTCTTGACCTAATTGACCACTAGTTTAGAATCACCAAAAACTAATAGTTTCTTGGCCTCATGATTGATTGCAAATTATAATCCAAGAGTAAGTGATTCATAGCTAAATTATTGGTACATGGGAATAGAATTTGGTATGAGGAATTGTATTATTTCCTAATGGGATTGATTAACACCACTCCTGCTCCAAAACTTGATTTTCAGCTAGCACCATCAAAATAAAGTTTCCATAATTTAGGCAAAACATTGGAAGTTTTAGAGTTACATACCTTTGTGGTGTCAAGAGTGTAAACATCAAGATTTGAGCTAACCATGTTAACCTTGTCATTGATTTCATTGTACTCCATGATCATATGCTTCATTTTAGGCTCCTTTTTAATCTTGATTTGGTTAGTGACTCACTTCCAAGGTAACCACATATGTAACAATCTATTGACATATAACCATTCAAGATCCTCATATAGTCTTTACTCAATAACATCCCATAAGCATCAAGGATGCCCACCACTTGGATATAAATGAACTATTAGATCTTTGGCTCTAACAAAATATGCATGTGAACATTTAATAATTCACCAATCACATTGAATCTTTATCTATCTAATTAAATTTTGACTCTATAAGATTTAATGGGAGTCAAACCTAATTATTCATAAATACCGTTAGGCATAATATTTGTATATGCACCAAAATATAATAAATAATTATGTAAATTCTTACCAAATATCCTAACTATAATTAGGAAAGGAGGAACATTTTCCTTACTTTAGTGTATTGCAACATTAGCATGGGTATAATTTTGAGACTTACTAGGTATTTTAGATAAAGATTCTAATGATAGATCCCTCTATATAGTAATCTATGTTAAATCATGCAAGGTAATGTTATCATTGATCCTTTTCATGTATTATAATATGTTATACCTAGTCCTATTGGAATAATTAGATGCATCAGTAGTGGGTTTGGAAGTAGTTCCCTTAGGAGGTTCTAGATTGTTATCTGATGTAGTATTAAGATGAGTCTCAAATTTATTTAGAGGAGTAGAAGTGGTAAATGGTTGATTTTTTTAATTATTTATCAAAGGATAATTCTTAAAAAAAATTTAAAAATCATGACTCTCTTCAGGAATATCCTCAGCCTTGTTGTCTTCTTAGAAAGGGAAATCAACTATCTCCACTATGAGAGTTGGATCAGTGGATCTAGATGACCTTGAGTAACCAGATCTACCTGCATCATAATGCTTATTAGGGACAAAATAAAAAGTATCTAATTCTTCTTTGAATTCCTTAAAAGCATTAAAAAACTCAACACAATTAGTTTTCCCATGTTTTTAAGTGTGATGGAATCTACAATAGTTAGATAAATCAACATTAGTAAGATTTATATCAGGCACATTCTTGCTAGCAAATGGATCATTGTTCTTGTTTTTATGGTAACTATAATTTTGAAATATATTAGTGTCCCTATTAAATCTCTGAAAGGAGCAATTCCTACCAAAACTTTCTTCAATATTGCTCACTTGATTTTGTAACTAAAGGAAGTTAGTGCTAAGCTTTTGAACCATCTTGAGGATAGACTCACTCTCATTATTTGAGGCCTTAGAATTATGGACTTAATTATTAGTATTATCTATAGGAATTAAATGTTTCTAATCCTATAGATGAGATTCATTGGTAGCATTGTTTAAAAATCCTAGGTTTTGAGTAGGATTAGCATACATCAAATCTAGTTGGTTTAGTACAAGAAGTTGGTTTAGGGTAAGCATATTTTGGTTAGCATTGGTAATAACATATAGAATGGGTAAATATTTATTATAATTAGAAATGAAGTATTCCAATTGTCTTTAGGGTTTCATTTGGTCATTAATAATCACATCCTCAACATAAGCTAAAGCTAATGTGTTCATGGATCCAACATCTCTCTATATAACTATAGAAGTCATATGATCCAAGGCATATTTATATATTTCCAAGGCTAAAGCCTCATTAAGTATGTAAGGAGATATGGTCTTGATAAACATTTTTTGGAACCTAGCATTGAAGACTCTTATGGGCTCATTTGTATCCCTTTTCATTGTGGTGAATTACTGGTACAAGATACAAGGATTAATGACTTTACCAAATTGGTTAAAGAAAACACTATTAAAATCAACCCAACTAGTAATGTAATTTGTAGGGATGTTTATAAACCATTAATATTCATCATCTTTAAAAGTAAATGGAAATAGTCTACATGATACATCTTTATGGATTACATTCAACAATCTTAGTGTAGCTTGAAACTCTTAATGTGTTCCTCAATAGTTATAATGCCATTATGACTAAATGTTGGCAAATAATTTTTAGGATTCTAAGGAAGGTCATGTACCACACTAAACACATTGCTTTATGAACAACATATCCAAGCCATACCTTGATAAGGATTGAACACAAGAGCAACCTAAATTGGTGATGTTGGCAAAGACTTTGAAAGTTTACACTTACCTTTGTCTTACCTATTTCTTGTATGAAATTATAATGAAATCAAAGGTTCTCTGGTCTCTGAACATGATCTTGTCCCAGTTCTTGTTAATTCCAAATTATAATATTTGATTCCTAATTGAAATACAATGTGTCAGTCTTATCTTTGTAGGAAAAATATGATTAGACTTGCACATTAAGCAAAATTTTCCAAGATTTATATAAAGAATGACAAAGGACAACAATATTTAACTAAGCTATCTAAAATATGTATCAAATTACATAATTAATATTGATATTTACATGTTTAAGCTCAAATAAACTCAAATTAAAAAGGGATCTATCAATATTTGATCAAAATAGCTCTTACTAATGTAAAATCTATAGAATTAACAAAACTTAAGCCATATTTAGCATAATTAAGCATATACCTTAAAAAAACATCAATATTTGTATAAAAGAAGCACAAAGATGGGTCTCAGATTGAAAATATCAATGTTCTTTATAAAATTTGATAAAGGTTGATACAATTGTGAAAAGGTTACACCAATATTTGAACACAATTCACTGATTAAGAAAAGATGCTTTAACTCTACAAAGATCTAATGGGCCATCCTTCTAGTGCTAGAAAAAGATCCACTTTTTTATGACTATATTTTTTATCACAAGTGATCAGAGTGTTTAAATAACACTTCTTATTTTAGAATTTAGATAAGTCAATGCATGAGTTGTAGGTTGTGATAATCATATTATCTAGTGGTGAAATAGAGGGAAAGCAAATGGATTATTTCACAATATTTATAAAGTTTGGTGGTTGGGAGCCACCTTAGCCTATATCTTTACAATAAATGAAGAAATATTAGCTAATATTAGTGAATTGAGATCAAATATAATCTAAAGACTAATCTAATGTGGATATTTACAAAGGAAATTAAGCTAGAGTGATATGGTTAAAAAAGACTAAATGTAAGGGTAAGGTAGAAAAGATATGTTGTTTATCTTCATCCCAAACATAATTTCAAAGCTCAAATTTCCTCCAAGCACGCACTAAAACAATGTATAATATGAAATATCATGAGCTCAAATCTTACTACACATTAGGCAAACATCTAAGAAATGAAAATTAATGCAAAAAAGAACCTAGGTCACTTTAAAGATATACCCCTAAAAGTAAACAAAATTAGTCCAAATTCAAGAAGAGTAAAGGAAATTAAATTAAATTGAGAAATTTTAGTCAACCTAGCATTGGCACAAGTTAACAAAACTAAAATTAAAAGATGCATGCCAATATTTCACAAGAACCATTCAAATTTGGAAATGAGAACAAGCAAGTGAGAGAGAAACCATAATAATATAAAACACAAATGAATATGGATAATCTTTGTAGAATTATTTGCATTAATTTCTCAAAAGTTTACACAAGTTTTTGGCTCAAAAATGCCCTCATCTTTACAAATGATAATAGTTATTTTATAGAATGAAAGGAATTATGTTGGTCAATCATATCCAATTATAAAAGCACATGTGTAAGGACAACTATCCTTTCTACAAAATTTATATAATACATTAAACTTTCCCAAATGGATTGACCTATAGGCAATGTGTTTTAAAAAATATGCATGCCTTTATAAAAAGAATATTATATTTTAAACTTTTACAAATTTTCTTCAAAAATAATATTCCTAACTAACAATGAGGACTATGTGTTGATGTAGTCCCATAGATTTGCTAAAGAATCTTCACTGATTTGTCATGTTACTCATCAATCAACCTGAATTTAACAATAGGCTCCAAGAAGAGTTCATCTTCTTGTTTTGACATGTTTCTAAAGTCTCTATCATTTCTTCTCAAAACCTATTTAAGGCTCCTATCCAAAGCAATATTTTTTCTTCTATAAAGATAATATCATGACCCTATTATTATCCACTCCATATTTACCTTGGCTCTTGCTCCTAACTTCCTACATGACCAGGGTGGTTCTATGCTTGAACACTTGACCTATGATGAGGTCGATAGATCTGAGTGTAGTTGGTTTGAGTATCATTGTCCCAAGGAAATGTTCCATCCAAGTGAGCATCTCCTTGTCATCCTTAAGCAGACCTTCCAAAAACTTAGACCATGTGCTTAAACCCTTAATCTTATCCATAATCAATCCCATGGTTATGTTTATATGAGCTAGGATAATGGTCTTGAAACTACTGATTTGATCTTATATTAGAATGCTAATAAATTCCTTTATTTTATTTCTTGAATTCTACCATTGGGTTATTAAGCTCTTTGCTACAACATCTTGTTGGATTAATACATTTAGTCTAGACCTTATTGATTTTAAGGAATCAAACATATCATATAAAGATGCTTCAAACATCTTAATAATGGGATCAAGAATTGACAATATATCTTGATTATCTAAATTTTCCTTATAGTTTTGCAAATTTTCCCTATGTTGCTACATGCCTTTGAGGGTATCTTGAACCTAGGCTAACTATGATTGGTCCAATTCAAGAAAATTTTCCTCAAAAATAAGGGTTTCTCTTGGATTTTTTCCTCTTACAAGATTCAAGCCAATAAATGGTTCCACTTTTTGAAAAGTGAATTCTTCTCCTGTGACCATGGATTTCTTCATGTTCACCCTCTATATGTTGGTATTTTTTGGGTCAAATTTGACACCAAATAAGGATTATGTTATCTTTGGGGTTGGGGTTTCCACCTGTGTTCCACTTGGCCCCCCTAAGGCTAACATCCTTTTTTATTCTTCTTGTTTTTAGGCAACTATCCATGGATTAAATTCTTCATTCACTTAAATGTTGATTGCCTACACCATTTCCCAATGATGGTGCATGGTATGGATTATATATATACTTCCATATATAAACCATTTAGGAATGATTGGGCCTTGGATTAGGTTTTATTCACTAAAAAGGTTGACCTATCTCATAGGGTGATTGTAGATCATCTTGGGCCTCTTCTTTCCTATTGAGACCAATGACAACTCAAATTTTCTCTTTAGGGTATCTATTGGAACAAAGTACAAAGGTAATTCCTTCCCCTTTTCTTTCTCTATCTCTTTAGTTTGAGATTATTTGTCATTAGATTCAAAGGCACTAGATAGAATCTTTAGAGCATCCTCCACTATCTCCTTAGGGATTCTATTAAGTCAATTCCTTTAATATGTGATTCTAGTTCTACTACCCAAGCTAAGGAAGACACAATCTCCATAGATCTCCTCTCCTCTATTTTTGGATATGTTGGATGAGGTATAGAAGATGTACCTCCTATAAAATGGAATTTTATTTGTCTTAGTTTCCACATGTCATCATTTGGCTTTTTGTCCCTTAACAATCTAGCTTCTGGCTTAATGTTGTGCTTCTTTAATCTTGCCAAGAGTTTGATGAATGAAGAAGCTTTAGTGTATATTGGCTTATAACATCTAGGCTAGTGTTCCAAGGTCATATTAATTACCTTTGCCTTCAAGTTACCCACAAATCTTCCTTGGGGATCCCACTACCTTAGTTCATCATGTTTTAACTTTAAAGAGGCCCTACATTTAGAGGCAACCTTAATATTATCCCATTATTGAAACATAGTCAGTCTAATGGTGATGGGGAAGGTGTGGAACACTCATTTTCCTCTTGGTCCTATAAAGACCTTCTATTGCATTACATATTTTATATCATACCTATTGTTTAGTTAATTTATTAGGCACATGAACTGGTAGTCTAAGTGGGGTGCATTATGTTCCCTCAATCCTGATTATGGTGCAGTCAGGATATAGCCATATATCTCCTATGGATTCAATATATTTTTTGATCAGTGGGCTCACTCTTTCCATCAATATCCCTATGATGGCCTCAACTAAGGCTAGGTAAACATAATCACAAATTAATTGAATAAGGTCCCTATATTTGAAAATATGTAACTTGGATTAAAATTGGGAGACTATTTATGTCACATCAGGTGACCATTCTCTAAGGACTAGGTTTTTGGTAGTGGTAAGGCATCCAAAAAATATGACATCATGTAAAATTGGCCCCTAGTCATTTTCTTTATTGTATAAATTTGTATACACAAGCAAGTGCTAATAATTTCACCAAGGGTTGGGGTGAGTTCCTTTTCAACCATAAAATAGACCAAAGGCACCTAGATTTTATCCACATAGGTGGTGGTTAAATTCCCACATAGCCTATTCATCAAGGTCATAATTATCTTGATCCCATGTCTAAATTGGATAATTGGAATATTACCACTAAAGTCCAAGAATATTTGACTCCTAGAATATAGCCATGGGGTAAGGATGGTCTTTAAGTCATTTTCCTTAGCCTAATTATTTATGTTGGTCATGTCTATTTGGGGCTTAGGTAGTTTATAGTAATTCTCAAAATCTATGGTCGAGATATAAGCTATGTTTTTGAAAGTGTGTTAATTGACTCACATGCCTTTATCAATTTTTAAAATCTTTAAAAATAGGGGAGAGAATGTTAATATAATGAATCACCTAATGTTTAGCCATTACAAAGTGTATGTTTGTCATCTGAATAGCCACTATATTATAATATCTCCTTCTCGTAGATAGGTTCATTTCCTCTTCCTTTGTGATGATCAGTTGCTCTTTAATGGTCCAAAATAGATTGGACTAGTTGTCTCCCATTTTTAGGGTGGTGGCATCAAATTAGGTATTTTTGAAGACTTTCCCCTCAGTATCTGAATAAAATAGAGCTTTATATTTTCCCTTGAATTTACTTTTTAGGCTACCATGGTCTAAAATATTTTCTCATTAGTGGACTAGTCTTTGGATTTGGATCAAATTACACTTTGATGATAATTCACTTTCCTAGGATCGATTTGTGATCAATACCAGGTTGAATTAGGGATTTTTTACACATTAGGTATGTTTTTCAAGTCTTCTTAGAGATTTAATGTTAGTGACTATTTGTACTTAGTGAGATTCATGCCTTAGATTTTTATATGGATCATGTATTTATACCTTTGCCTTTTCGAGCCCATAAGATATTTAGATTTTGTCACTTTCTAGATATGTGGTTTCACCATGGCATCTATATGGCATTTTTCTAGCACTTATCTTGTTAATGTTTAAAATTTGACCATTGCCCTTTAAAATTTTTCTTTATCTTTCCTCATTAGATTATTTTGCATAAATTGACATTATTCATTGATCTCGATCCTGAGACTTGAAAATTTCCATGGTTTTTACTTATACTTGACCTTGAGGGTTTGCCATTTGGTAGTCCCACAGGCCTTCTAAGCTCCATATTCTATTATTTCTATTAGTTATCATGTTTTCACCATGTGGCAACCTCCCATTTATCCTAAGCTTTATTGAAGCTTTGACCGACTACACTCCATCGATCTAGATATGTACACATGAATGTATACCATTGATCTTCGTAAAGTGTTTGATTTTTAAATTGGGGTCCATGGATTAATTTTTCAACATTAAGCTTGCTCCATTATATCCTTCCATTGATGTGAACATGAGTAATAGATTGTGATCTATTGGGTCGACTATGATTTGTTGCTCATTGTTCTTTGGCTATAATCATGACACTTATCACCTTCTTTCCAACTCAAGGTCATCATTAAAATTTTAATTGGCCATGCTCCATTAATCAATCCTACCTAAGCAAATTCATGTTGATATTTTTAAGATGTAAACTATTTAATTTAGGATTGGGAAAATGCATAGATCTTAGGATAAGATCTTAAGACTAAGGTCTTTATTTATGTTAATAAACTTTAACCTTACGATAAATAATTTTATGCTAAGTTTAAATCATAATAAAAGGGGGATATTGTGAATTAAAAAAATTTCCTAGCATAATGTTTTAATTTAAGGTTTCATTTAACAAATAAATACGATGATACTTTAGAGTAAGGCATTAGGCTAATTTAGACATGATAAAAGGGGCCATGTGCTCATGGGATATAAAAAGACTAAGCATAAAATTTTTATACTAAGGTTTATTCATGTTTAAAAAACATGACTTAAGACTTAGGGTAAAATTTAGGCTAATCCTATGACACTTATAAGTTTTCCCATGCAAATTTTGAATTTGGATAAGAAAGATCTAGGTCAAAACATTATACTAGGGTTTTAATCATGGTTTAAAATATACCCAATTAATTTTAGACCAAAATCTAATAAAATGTCCATTTTAACATTTGAAGCTTCAAACCCTAAGTATGATCATTCCTAAATAAGATTCCATTGATCTTGTAACACACTTAACTAGTTTTAGTAACATTGAAAGCGAGAAAACCATGATCATCTAAAAATATGTCCATTAGTCCAAGCAAGATTAGTTCCTACAAATAATAATAAATGTTGAAATTAGGGCTTGGGGAACATTTAAAGCTTAATTCAAAGTCTTAGATTCAAATTTTGATGCAAATAAAGCCTTTAAATCTCAAGTCTTGATCTAGGTTTAAAACATATTAAAATGACCCTATGAATAAAAAAATGGCATAATGTTCAATCCTAGGTCTATGTCTTAATAAAAGGGACCATATGTTTAGTTTCCCAATTTTATTTCATGTTGTTAGATCCTACTTAAACAAACATACTCTGTTAGATCACGATCCATAGAATTGAGTGAGATTGGCTCCTATCTACATTAAGCCTCAAGGTCATGCCACTTCGTAATCCTGTAGACTTTGATTACTTTGCATTGCCAATCTCTATTGGGATAGGATACTTCCACCATGTAGTAGCATATTATTTTGTTTTATTTCTTTTTGAAAATTCAATGTCCCTTAACACTGTTGGATCTTTTAAGTGTGAATCAGTACATGTTATTGGATCTCAATCTAAGGGGTGGGTCACTAATAGATACTCATTTTTCTATCTAATGTAGTTACAATGCATGTTCTCACCACATTTTATTCTTTCTCTATTGAAACCTTGACTTGATACATATCATTTGATCCATCTACCCAAGCAAGCATGGGTCATTGATCCTATAGAAACACATAATGTTTATGTCAATGTCAAGGATATATAAAACTTAGACTAAGGTTTTTGACTAAGGTTTTATTCATATTAATAAATATGAATTAAATATTTAGGCTAAAATCTTGAGCTAAGTTTTAACATAATAAAATGACTTGAAAAATAATAACATTAGACCATGCTAAGATAAAAGGGGACAAATGGGATTGGGACATAAAGGGGAACAAGCATATAATTTTTAGGCTAGGGTTTGGTCATGTTAAAAAACATGACCAAGCCTTAGTATAAAAATTAAAATAAGTCTATAGTATATTTAAAATGTTCCTGCATAATTTTTTTCTTCCAAATTTGTTTTTCAAATGTGAGGACCTTGGTTAGGGTCTCTTGACCAAGGGTTTAAAGATGAATTGAACTTAGTTTTTGACCAACCAAAGGTTAGTAAAATGACCCAATTGAGATAAAATCATAAAATCTAGACATGTTCCATTCATAGGGGCTCCCATAAACATGCAATCTAAAATGTAAAGATCTAGTGTTAGTCAATTTAGACAAGGACAAACTAGAATTTTGCAAAAGGTGATAACCATACCATGTAAGGATGATATTCAAATAAAAATGATGTGAAAACATGATAGTGGCACTCTGATTAAGTGAACTTTCAATTTTAAGGTACATATTTGCATAATTTGACACAAGGGTCCCTATTTTCAAAAATGGGGGTATGTTGACCTCAATAGTTAGTTTGTTACTTATCACTCACCAATGTTTTTTTCCTTTTTATGCACCATTTCTATTGATGATTGAGTAAGGATTATTACTATTTATTCATCAATGTTGTTTTACCCTTTTTTCTTTCCCATCTTTGTTTAGATAAATATTGTTACTACTTTTTACATTGATGTTTTATTACAATCATTTTTGACATATATCCTTGGTATGACTTGGTGAGTTTTCATTTCTTACTTAAGGTTTTATTTTTTTCATTTTTAGGTCTTTAGTAGCCTTGGATTTTTGGTTATCTGATTTACTCTAAATTTTGATTTGGTCATTTTGTATAACATAACACTTGTCACCCTAGTTTACCAAATTTATAAGTATGTCCCATACACATAGACTAGTTATCTTGGATTTCCTACATTTTTTTGTTTTTTATCTTTAATTTTGTATTTTTGGGTTTGTTGAAAGTAGTCTTTATACATGGTAGACAACCATCAAATAATAAAGGTAAGTCAAGGTATGCATCATGTTTACTTTGTAGTTATTCCCCTTTGAGTTATTTAAATTTTAGTTATTTTTGATTCAAAATACTACAAATTTTTTTTTAGCCTCAACGTTGTGTGTTACTATGTTCTTTTCTAGAATCATCATCCCTTATTTCACATGAGTGACACATGATAAGCTTCAATTGGAGCATATGTATACACATATTTTCAAACTTTATCAATTACTAATGTTATATATATTACAAGAACCTATCGAGTCTCAATCTCTCTAAGTACATGTCTTAAGGGGTGCATTGAAAAAGGGGTGGGCAGACCATTGGTTTTTCATAGGATTGTTTAACCTTTTGCCACTTGCTATGTACACACTTATCTCCTAAAAACCATTCCCTTAAGATTTTCATCTAATTTTGCACACTCCTCTAGTCTTTTACCACCTTCATTATCCCTTTCCCTAACCTAAACCCCCTTTTGATAGTTTAGATGACTTTGTTAGCCACATCAACCTTGTATTCTTATTGACAAAACTTATTAGGGTCTAGGTCATCCCCTAGCTAACCTAGTTTATGACTTAATTAGTTTTGGTCAATTATGATACCAAGTCGATCAGGTCAACCTTGTCTGATGAAACTTTCGTAATGGTTTAGGGTTAGATCCACCTATATATACACATGCATTTAACCAATTCTTAGATAAATAAAAAGAGTTAATATTCATTTATGCTTCTTTAAAATCTACTCTTCCACCATTCTACTTAAGGATTATTCACTTAGGGTTTCTACTAGAATAATAATCTTGTCTTGTGGGGAAGTCTTGGATGATTTGGCCTTTCTTAGTGATCCTTACAAACCAAAAAAACCTCTTACAAAGAACTTCTATCTAAGGGAAATATTGATTCTCGATGAGTTTATCTTCCAGGTAAGTATTTCTAACTTTGCTCCTCTTTTTAGTAGATAGAAGTAACATAAGTAATGTCTTTTGAATAATAGTGATCTATCCATGCATTAGGGTTTTACCTATACATAGCTTAAATATGATTCTCTTATGCATGTTTACTTTTATGTTTACTAACCCCCACTTTAGCCACAAGATTTGGTGATCACTAGATTATATTTTACTTTACTTGTTATTAGTTTAGTGAATATGAAAACATAGGACCTAGTTAGGGTTATTACATAGTTTTTCTTAATTTAAGGCTTTGTAGCCTTCCCTAGTGATATTATTGTGGTAATAGATCCCTTGATTTGGTCTATAAGAACCATATTGGTCATGAACCCAATTATCTAATGTATCCCCAATTAGATGTGTAATTACAATTTACCTTATTTGAGTTAGGATTGATTTATAGAATTTGGTGCATTTCCCATTGTGTACAAGATGCAAGAGGTCAAGTCATTTTTAAATTTCTTTATAAATGAGCTAGTGTCACTCAAAAGACATCAATCACAACATTATAGGCATTATCAACCCTTAAAATATAAATTTTAATTGAATAGGCCTCTATACCAACATGTTATACAAACATAGAATGATATTGTATACAGTACACCACCCTATGTGACAAATCCTAACACTATGATCACTTCTAGAGTTCTTGTGTCAATCTAAAATAACATGGCAGATGAATATGAATGGTTATATCCAAGAGATCAGCCACATGATCAAGTCATGTGCATAAGTGAAGTGACAAATGAGGAACCTACATTGTATAATGTGCCTCTTCCTCAAGAGCCTCCATATATTTCATATCAATCAAGGGATGAACCACAAACATTCTTGCAAGAGTAGGGTGAATCTACCCTCTTAGATTTTTAAGATCATGATTTCAATTATGCGAATTAGGATGATGTGCCAAGCATAATAACTAACCCAATTCATCTTAACACAAGATTAAGAAAGATAACAATGGTGGAGGAACCTTGTTCTTTAGTACCTTCAACTTTTACTCCTCAAGTTCAACATGTAAACACCCAAGTTAAATCACATGTGAAAATTTTGGTACACATGAAATAGGTTATGTAGAAAGATATTCATCCCTAGAATAATGCAAATTTGTGAGAAGAGACTAAAATTCAAAAAATTTGGATTAAAGGGACTCAAATTTGCTTTAACATAGTTGAGTAGATGAAGAAGACTGGACTAAACATTTACATGTGGGATACTATTGATATTCCTTCCCAAGGGAATTTACTATAAGATGCCAAAAGAGTTATAACATTATGAGCCATCGTAAACTATGCCATCTATGTACATAAGTCTATCCCAACATAAGGAAGAAGTACACAAAAATAATAAGTCACCCCCATTCAACATCTCTTTGATCATCGATAAGTATCTCATACATAATTATATGATATATTCAAGCATGACAAACTTAGTCATGTTGAATAAAATCAAAAACATGATAGGCATAACATATTATCACATCTTAAAAAGGGTTGTATAATTGGAAAATTAGTGGTTAAAACTTTGGGAATTTTTAAGGGTTTGAGTCTCACTCTACATGCATGTTTGAGGCTTTCCATTTTGTAATACATTACAATAATTTAATTACCACCTTAATTTCATATATGCCTCTTTGATATTTCACTATGAATGTGGGTAGATATCTATCCTCAGATTTTTTACACATGTTACTCATAACCAGATATAGAACCAAGGTAATCATCAAGGCTGAGCTTATTTCAAACAATCACATAAAACCATACACTCCTATCTCAGTTGATGAAAACTTTAATTTGTTGGACTAATAAGATAATTTAATTCTTCATGAGATTTACACACCCCTTAAAGAGGTCCTAGATGAATTATTTGATTGATGTACATGTGAGCATTATGAGTGTGACCTATATGCCAATGTAGAGGAAATAGGGATAGACACATACTACATTCTTGAGGACACATTGATGCCTAACCTTGTAAAGGCACAATAAGACCTCAAATGAATATGGTATTTATACTTTGATGGATCCTAAATTAAAAATGGAATAAGAGATAATGTTGTGATAGTCTCCCCTCAAAAGGATAAATATTTCCATGCATTTAGATTGTAGTTTGGTTGCATAAACAATGTTTTCAAATATGAGGCATTGATTTAGGGTCTCTAATTGGCACATAATAAATTAATCAAGGTGTTTAAATATTTTAGAGATATAAATATGGTGGTAAGCTAGGTCAAAATGTGGAACATAGGGCATGGGACATAATCAAAGGGTTTGCTTCTTTTAATATCCTTTCCATCTTAAGGGTGTAAAATGATGATGCCTATAGGATCACAACTATGGGTGTGAAATTAGAATTCCTATGTAGTATAAAATATGAGTTTGAGTAGATTATAACACTCATTATTAGGCTAGTAGTACTTGACAATGCAATAAATTATTAGGTGTTTGAGAGTGATGAACACATTTTAAACTTCCTCTAAGATGAAGCTAAGTTCTACACTAAAAATAAAACTTAGCTATAATCTCAATATGAAGAGTAGATCATTAAACATAAGGGAAACAAGCTAATTATGGGGTTAGTCACACTATAAATCATCTTCAATTCCTATGACGAGCTAAAAGGTGAGAGGATAAACATGATAGTGAAGGAGGAAATCATTAAGTCAGTCACCATATCTAATGATAATCTATTGAAAGTTGGTAAGGTATGATCCCCATATAAAGTCAAAAAAATCATTAATATAAGTGGAAGCTATGATTATATATTCACATGGAGAGATAAATACCTTAGAGGATTTGATCTAGGCTTAGCTTAACATATGATTGAGTTTGAACCCAATACCAAGATAGTTGGGTAAAATCAAAGGGTATCTAATTTAAAGCTTGATTACTTAATGATGAAGTACCTATCAAAATAATTTACTAAGAGCTTACAAACATAGGTTATGGGACATAATCAAAGGGTTTGATTCTTTTAATATCCATTCCATCTTAAGGGTGTAAAATTATGATGCCTATAGGATCACAACTATGGGTGTGAAATTAGACCTCCTATGAAATATTAAATATGAGTTTGAGTAGCTCATAAAACTCATAATTAGACCATTAGTACTGGATAATGAAATCAATTATTAGGTGTTCAAGAGTGATGAAAAAATTATCAACTTCCTTTAAGATGAAGATGAGTTCTACACTAAAAATAAAACTTAGCTCCAATCTCAATATGAAGAGCAGATCATTAAACTTAAGGTAAACAAGCTACCTATGGGGTTAGTCACACTAGAAATCATCTTTAGTTCATATGACTAGCTAAAAGGTGAGAGGAGAGCCATGATAGTGAAGGAGAAGATAATTAAGTTGGTGGCCATCTCTAATGATAATCTCTTGAAAGTTGATAAGGTATGATCCCCATCTAAAGTCAAATAATTAATTAAGATAAGTAGAATGTATGACTATATATTTACATGGAGATATAAGTACCTCAAAGGATTTGATCCAGGCTTAGCCTAACATATGATTGAGTTTGAACCCAATACCTAATATAAATGGTATCTAATTTAAATATTGATTCATTAATGATGAAGTAGCTCTCAAATATCATTGAGGCCAACATAATATTTATAATAAAACATTTCTCATGGGTAACCAATCTGGTCCTAATGTGTAAGAAGAATCAAGAGATACACTTGTGCATATAATTTAGTGACCTAAATAAATCCTTCCTTAAGAACCACTACCCATTCTACCAATGGAGAAAACTCTACAAACCATCAAAGGAATGGAAAAGGTTTTCATTATTATATGGTTATTTGGGTTATAACCAAGTGCCTATGCAAGAGTGTGATTAATTTAAAACTGCATTCACCACTCAGTAGGGTACTTTCTCATACCAAAATATGATATTTGGTTTTATAAATGTAGGAGCTACCTTTTATATGGAAATAGATATGGAATTTAATGAATTCCTCAACAACATCATCTTGGTTTACCTTGATGACATAACTATTTTATCAAATTTCATAATAGATAATTCGGGTCACCTAAAGAAAGTCTTTGAAAAGTGTTGAGAGTTTGGGATCTCTCTGAACCCAATCAAGTGCATATTCATAGTGTATGAAGGCTAAATTTTAGGACACATCATCTCCAAATAGGGACTTATAATTTTTACTAAATGAGTTGAGGCCATCCTATCACTCCCTCTCCCAAGTCACAAGAATGTTCTGTAAAGATTCTTAGGGAAAATAAAATTCATTAGAATATTTATGCTAAGTTTTAGAACTCTAGTTAAGCCCCTTAAAACAATGCTCAAGAAGAGTGTTGAGTTAGCTATACCTAAGAAGGATGAATTAGTTTCAACGTGATCAATCATGCCATCATAGAAAATCCTACATTGATAAACCCAAATTATGGTAAGTATTTTATATTTTATACATTTGGTAGAGTTGAAGGCATCTCAGCCATTCTTTCATAGTATAAAAATGACCAACTAAAGTAACCTATCACTTTATTTATCCATGTGCTCAATTATTATGAAATACACTACAAATTTATAGTGAAGCACACCCTCACAATAATAAGAGTACTTAATAAGGTCAAGAATATGATATCCAATAAAAAGATACAACTTATGGTCTCACACTCGAGTATAAAGGATTCTTATTCAACAAGGAAATTGGTGAGAAGAGAGTTAGTTGGGTCACAAAGGTGATGTAATATGACATAGATAGCTAAATCACCAAGCTATTGTGAGGTAAAGGGAAATATTAGTATCTAATAGAGGATATGAAGAATGAATACTATATAGTACTTGCATTATACAAGAACCAACCAAAAGACCAAGGCACCTCAACAAGTCAGATTGAGAGCATGAGGATCTTCCTTTAGATTGGTACATATCTATAGGACTTGAATAAATCTAAGTTTAAACTCTTTGGATTCAAATCTATTCCTTATGTTCTTGTTAGTGGTCAAATTTTTAGAATATATATCAACGGAATCCTCTTGAGATACATAGAGCAGAATTAGGTGAGAAGGATCTTATAATAGTTCCATGAAGGATCATCAAGAAGCTATCATTCACCAAAGACCATTATAGTGAAAATCATGTGATTTTTATATTATTTTAAAACTCTATTCAAATATTCACACACATGGGTGTGAGGCTAGAATAAGTGCACATTATTTATAGGCAAGCATAAATTAGAAACCCTACCCCTATGCCTAATACAAGCTGATCATCCATTTACTTAATGGGGTCTAGAATTAATTAGAATGATAAATACAACATAAAGCATTGGGCACAAATGGATCCTCATGGATATTGATTACTTCATGAGGTGGATGGAGGTAATAACACTCAAATAATCTTATGAGGTCTACATCCTATACTTCTATGAAAGTATTATCAGAAGATTTAGTGGTCCAACCACTATTATGTCATCTAATACATTCACTTTTTTGGGAGCCAAGATTAGTGAATGGGTAGTCATACATAACATCCATCTAATCACCTCCTCAAACTATTACCTTGAAGGTAATGGTTTGGATTAATCAACTAAAAATAACTTTGTTTACATCATCAAATGAACCATTGAAGATAATAAGCAATCATGGCATACCAAACTCAAAACAACCCTCCAAGAAGATAAAATAACATTGAAAAGGGTGTTGGGTAATTCATCCTTCATGTTATCTTATGTAAAGGAAGCATTGTTGCATGAGTCTCTCAAATTGACTTTTTCAAAGTGTTCAAAAGTGACCCCATGATAGTAAGGTTAGTCTAGATAATAGAGCTCAAATAACTCATGGCACAAGCCATACACACTATGGAGATTAGTTAGGCACAAACCAAGAGAACATTTGATAAAATCACTACTAACATTAGCTTCAATTAAGGACACTTATTACTCAAATGGGATGTAGATAGAGTGAAGGTCAAGCATACAAATTTTGATGCTATATGGAATGACCCATATATCATAGATAGTTTCATGCAAGCAAATGTCTAGTAGTTTGTAATACCAAGTAGAGAAGTGTTGTCTATATCTATCAATGGGATTCACCTCAATAAATATATTTAATGATCATGAAAAACCTTTTAAATATTATTTTAGATGTTTTAATCTCCCTAAATAATGTGATGAGCCCCAAAATTGTCATGTTTTGAACACCTATTGCTTACCCATAATCTCTCCTAATATGTGATTTTTTGATATTATCCCTTGTATATTCCTACTCAAAATAAGTCTAATACATGATATAAATATATATTAATATCTTTGATAGAGTAATGATATTTTATGCTATAATTCAATTAATTATGATTATCTTTTGTATGTGATTATTTCTTATAATATTTGTTTGAGATTGTTCAAAGATAAAATAGGTGTATTCTTTGAAGCAACACAATTCAATACATACTCCAGTCAAGGGATCCTATTCAATAGATCCTACAACTAAAGGATCCTATGTAAACATATCTTATAGCCAATGAGAATATAAAACAATAACATGAAGATCATATAACTATTGGTTTAATCTGGCACAATAGTTAATGACTTAAAGAGAGGTTGTGACTACTAAAAAATGAATAAAGTTAAAAGTCACCTAGGCTACCACTACCTATCAACTCTTAGAGTTTGTAACAAAAATATTTAATTACAAAATTAATTCTATTTGGGTATCTCTAACTAACTTTGGTTGTAAATAAATTAACAGACTAGATGCATTTTATTGGGCAGAGTGTAAACCTTGAAAACCACTTTATGTTCATATAGCCGAATAATCTCATTGAAACAATGTTTTATTTGTATTCCTCATTAGACCATAAATTTGAAATACCATCTATGGTATAAATACAATATGGCAGAGATGTGGAAATTAATAATAGATTTATTTTGAGATTAAAAGTGTGTAGAACATAGCAATCAAACTAACAATAGTTATTGTAATCTACTATAACAATATTGAGTTGCTACATGATTTACTAAATATAACATTCTAAGTTAATTGTGTTTTCTATTAAGAGGAAGATTGAAGATCAAGGATGAGAGAGGAGGGCTCCCTCAAGAATACTTATAGTAGAGATCCAACTTGTTATTATAATTAAGTAAATTGTTTTATTTATATAATTTTGTATTAATATTTTATATGTATGTGTGAGTAAGTAAATTTAAATTTTGTGATTCATAATAGTATTCAATAACCTTCTAATTTAGTTGTTTCATTCATTCAATTTATCTTATACAATTTTGAATCTTTTACAAGCATCTTTATTTTATGCAATTCCTTTTCATGAGTCTAAAAATAGTCAAATTAGAAGATTCAATGTGCACTAATAGTGAAGTCATTCCATCAACCTTATTCCCCTAAGTTGATAATTAAATGAATAGTTACTTTAGGTTACCAGTAGCTACCCAAATCCATGTGGATTGGGTTACATGGATCACATCGACTAATTGGTAGGTAAAAAGACTGCTTGTCATTTTGGAATTATTGATGGGGAACGGTGTCCCACACTATAAATTTCCAATCTTGGTAATTGTATTTTTCTATTTTTTTATTTAATTTCTATTTTAAATATTTATTTCATTCATAAATTAAAATATTACTTCTTTCTAGATTAAATATTTCCTACTTTATAGATAAAGGTTTTATTTTATATAAAGATTATAATATAGAATTTTAAAAACAATGAAAGCCATATTAACCCTATACATGCAAGATAGAAAATTAAAAATAAAGGTGATTGATTTACATGCAAATATAATGGGATCATCTAAGAATATTATTACATAGACAATAAACCCATGTTGTAGGATGATAAATATAACTCACAATAATTGGTGAATACAAGGAAGCTTTTAAAGATCATTTATCAATAAAAGAGGTATAAAAATATGAATTCTTGGCTAGGTTGGTAGCATAAGTTGGAAATTTTGAAGAAAAGGAGGTTCATACCCATGAAAATGATCACTTTATATCATATTTAATAATTCATACCCTATCATCTCATACTCAAGAATCTAGCATCCAGTTCCCTCCATCATTGCTTAAATTCCTTGGTAAGGAAGCATTTAGATCCCTTTTAGCTCTTAGAAGAGACACTAGGCTAACATAATCTACTATATTAGGTAGGATCTTTACTGAACAAAAAGTTGAATCTTCAAGATATTCTACTCCCTCACCATTGTATAGAAGATCTTATATCCTTCAAGAACAATTCAAAATCTCCATTTACTACATCCCAAGGAGCACACAAATTAACAATGATTTTGAAGACTAGGTGGTAGAAGCTTCTGGCCTATGAACATAAAAAATATTCATGGGGGAACATAAATAATAAAACATTACTAATGAGTTTGTAAATTTTAAATTATCCATCCATACCCCTAGAGGAAATTCATCTATGAAAAATATCCCTCATTCTACCCTCCTTACTTTCATAATAAAGGCAAGTGAATACACATATACATTTATTTTTGAGTTTGAAATCTTATGCCATAACTATTAATATAAAAAATATGTTCAAAAACTAATTTTTTTTCTATCAACACTCAAATATGTAGCTCTTAGATGGTTTATGTGGCTTGTAAAAGATTCAATTTATACTTGGGAGGAAATTACGGAGAAGATTTTGTCCAAATATCAAGATTATTATCAAGGAATAAATTATAAAATGGATGACATATTTAAGATAACATAGGAGAAAGATGAATCATTAGAATATTACATGGAAAGATTCATGTTATACCCATAGAAATCCAAATAGACTATAATAGATAGAGAATCCATCAAATTAGTATTCTTGAAGGGAGTTAGGGAAAATTATTTGGAAGCATTGGACTCAATTACTAGGGGTGATTTTTCAACATTATCCTTTGATGATTTGAAAATTTTATACAATAATTATTAAAGATCATTCATTAATTAAAACCATAGGAAAAATGTACTTCCTTCATATACTATAATTAGACTCTCAAAAATAGAGGTAAGAAACCTATTATAGGATATGAAGCAAGACATCATTATTTATATGGCTACTCAATTGGATATGTTACATATAAGGAAGAATAAAGAATAAATGGAGTAAGACTTGATGGTTTATTATCCATATTGTCAAAAAATGAAAGTAAACAACAAATGTCATGATGTCTAGGTAAAGGTAACTAGCATGATGGAAGAGGATCCTAAAATAATTAAATCACATACAATTGGTGGAGAAGGAGATCAGATCTTCTATATATCTCAAAGGAGACAATTTCTACATAGGCCATATAATACAGCTATGCTACTAAACTTAGCATTTTCATATTCTTAGTTTTTAGCTACTCCTAATTATGTACCATCTTCTTAGAATAATATGCAAACCTGGATCTAAAATTGGTCACAACCATCTAATTAGTAGCCCACCCAGAATGAAAAACTTGTTATAATTCTCATAACCATTCTTGGCCATCCTAAAATAAGAAATGGTCTTACCCTTCATAACCATGGTAGCAATCATGGAGAAATAACCAACATTGGGTTAATAACAATCTTAGATTCCCACAATAACAATAGTTGTAAAAAAATCAACAACTAGCCTTTATGTCAAATAAACACATTCTAGGCCAAAAAAAATACCTTACCAACCTTTAACAAACCCATCAATAATAAAATCACTAAAATAGTATAATATCTAACATATACCTTGGATTTTAATGAAGTACATCTTCACTCAAGATGCATTCTTCCACAACCCACCTCACCCATGATCATTGAACCAGTTGAAGAAACCTTGGATTATTATATTAATACTAATAAAATTTAAACCACCACCACTCTTGATCAAGACCTATCATAAAAACAAAAATAACATGATCATCCTCCTTTTCCTTAGAGACTAAACATTCCACGTCTTGAGTCATAACTAGAGTTTGATTTTTTAGGACAACTAAAAAATGTCTATGTAAATATTCCATGATTTCAATATTTTAAGGATGTACCTACATAAACTAAGTATATTTTATTAATATTCTTGAAGAAACTAGGTATGAAAATAAAGGACCCCAAAATAATCCAAGTCCCTAGTTAGATTGATGACATTATGTTGGGTAACATCATCCCCCCAAAATATGTTGATTTAGGAAGTCCTATATTCATTGTTATTATCCAAGGCCAAACCATATCTAATATATTAATTAAATTGGGATTATCCATTAATTTTATGACTATAGAAACACTGAATATGTTGGGACTTACACATATATGCCCAACACCTACTGTATTGAAAATGGCTAACAAATCCACCATTAAACTAGAAGGGATCATGGAAGATGCCATCATTACTATGAATTCATGGTAATATCCACCTAAATTCATCATGATACAGACTAAGACAAACTTATGAGGTTACCTTATTACATTAATAAGACCATGGTTGGCCACATTTGATGCATTCATTGGTTGTAGGTCTAGGAATATGTTAATCTCAAATGGTAATGGTATAAAGAAACTAGTCTTATACCCACCAGCCAAACCATATTTTGAGGAGGAAAAATAACCTTAGGTAAATGACATAGATGAAGGAATATCCTATGTACACACTTTATAAACAATTTTCCTAAGTATATCATTGATAAATCAAGAAGAGGACATTGTTATTGACAACATCCTAAAAAACACTTATCAAGAGGATCTTATAGCACATGATATGTTAGAATACACAACCTACACTATTTAAAATGTCTTTCCTAAAATATTACCATATAATTTTTAAAGGGATATTACAACATTATATGAGATCTTAACTCATCACTTTATCTATGATTCATTGATAGGAAACACAGAGACCATGATGGTTCTTTTTGAAAAGTGGAAATCATGCCAGATAAACCTCTCAATACCAATAGATAATTGACAATCCAATAGGAAACCAAACTAAATATAATGATATGAAAATTGAAAGTATAATTTTCTTGGTATTATCATGATATGAGAGGAATCCCTCTATAATTATGTATCCATCGCATCTATATCAAATAATAATGTAAACACATTTGCCAACTTCAATGTAAAATGAACCCTACAATAAAAGACAATGTTAAAACTAAATTATAGAAAATTTTAAATGCACACTTCATCTCCCCTATCTCTGATAGTCAATGGGTGTCAACCTATTCATTGTACTAAATAAGGGAGGAAAGTGGTAGATTTAAATAGTTTACATAAAACTAAATACAAAAATAAAGAACCATTTCCCCTTTCATTCATTGATCAAATACTAGATATATTAGCATGGAAAAAGTAATTTTAATTCCTTGATGGATATAATGTCTATAATAAAATAAATATAGTACACCAATAGAAAACTAATTTCACTTGTGCCTAGGGTACTTATGCATATGCAATATTATCATTTGGTATATGTAATGCTTTAACCACTTTTTAAAGGGCTGTTCTAATCATATTTTATGACCTATCCCATGAATATGTATAAATATATATGCATGAATTTATAGTCTATGGGTAAAATTTTTATTTAGCTCTTAGCAGCATTGATAAAGTCCTTCAATGATTCCAAGATCACCAATTATCCTTAAGCCATGAACATTTCTATATGCTAATTATCAAGGGAATTGTTTTAAGACACCACAATTCACCTACATGTATCAAAGTAGAACCTACTAATATTAGCATAATCAAGGACCTACCCACACCATAAAATCATAGATATGTCAAAAATTTTGTAGGATAATATGGATATTATGTGAGATTTATCAAAAATTACAGCTAAAAGACAACACCATTATTTGGTTTGCTTTTCAAAGATGTTAATTTTATTTGGACTAACAATCACAAACAAACCTTTCAATAACTAAAATATTTACTAACAAAAACTCCAATACTTAGATGACCTGAGTGGATAAAGCCTTTTTACATCCATATGAATGCATCAAATGCTACATTAGGAGTTGTCCTTAGGTAGAAAGAAGAATCTTTGAGCCATGCCATCTACTTCATCAATAAGAACCTCTAAGGGGTTGAACTCAAATACAAAGTAATAGAGAAATAATTTATTGATTTATTTTATGCTATTAATAAATTTAGATAATATATTATTAGATATCAATTCTTCATTCACACTAATTATGTAAAAATCATGTATTTAATAAATAAGCCTATAGTAACATGTAGAATAATTAGATGGTTACTTTTATTATAGTAATTTGACATCACTATTGTGGATAGACTAGGTAAAGACAATGTAGTTTCACACTTTTTATCTCAGTTACAATCTAATGAGTAGATTCCTATTGTCAATGAATCTTTTCCAGATGAACATCTTTTTATAATGACCACTAAAACACCTTGGTTTGTAGATATTGTTAACTATTTATTTGTAGGATCTCTTCCAAAATTTTTTTCACCAAATAAAAAATGGATTTTGATGCTAAAAATTAGATATTACTCATGGATCTCAGGATATACATTTTTTACTAGACTAGATTTAGTTATGAGGAGATATATCTAAGAGGATAATCACTTTGACATCCCCAAAGCCTATCATGATGAACCTTATGGGGGTCATTTCCATACCTAAGGAATTATTGTCAAGATCATCCCTACTAGATACTATTGACCTACACTGCACAAAGATTCCATGATGTATACTCATAAGTTTGATCCATGATAATGTATGGGGAAATCCACACATTTAAACAAGATGTCATTACAACCTCAACTAGTTTTGAATATTTTGATAAGTGTAAACTTGATTTTATAATCCCCATACATCTTAAAATACAATAACAAGGAGTACATCTTGGTTTGTACTGATTATGTCACTAAGTTGGATGAGATGAAAGACTTAACCCATGCTAGAGATGAAAAGGTGGCATAATTTATTTATGAGGAAATGTTCACTTATTATGGGGTGCCAAGATAAATTATCACATATCAATGACCATAGTTTACATCATATCTCATAAATACTTTGGTTAAAGAGTATGAAATTAGACATTAGAATTTCTCTCCCTACCACCCTCAATCTAATGGATAGGTAGAAGTCACAAATAAGTAATTAGAGAATATTATTGATGAAAATAATGTGTATAAGAAATATTAGGCAACTCTTCATGAATCGATATGGGATTATATGATTACATGGAATACCACAACTAAATTAACCCCTTATGATTTAGTCTATGGTAAGAAGCCTCTTTTGTCAATTGAGTTTGAACATAAAACTATAAAAATAACACTTGAATTGGAAATAAACCTATCATTGGATCAATAAAATAGAATCCTCTAGTTAAATTATCTAGATGAACTTCAAAAGGAGGCTCTCCATCAAACAAAATCTATGTAGCAACAATGAATTAGATGACATGATAAACACATCAAGACTCAAGTATTTCATCTAAGGGATTGGGATTTACTCTTTGATTCCAAATAAAAATATCATAAGGGTAAGCTCCAAAGCAAATGGCCTAGGGTATAGGAAATGGAGAAAGTATTTGAAAATAGAGATGTTAAATTTTAGATGATTGAACCAATTCACTTCCATCTAATAGTCAATGGTCATTAATTCAAATTATACAAGAAGTATTTTTCTAAAGAAAACTTCATTCACTAGATTCTTGATGAAAATTAGTTATCTCTCTCTCAACATTAGGATGGAATTATTCATATATCTGAATGGTATTTATTTGAACCCTTATTTATCACTTATCAAGAATAAACCAAGTTCTTGTAACAAGTATCACCATGAAATGTGGTGAGGTACATGCTGAATAAATTTTTTATTGATTGAATATCCTTAATTTATTGGTGAGAGCCAAAAATTCATAAAAAAATTAGAAATGAAAACCTTTGGGTGTTGTTGATAGTTGTTAGTTAAAAAACCAATTTTATAGCTGGCTAACATCTATATAAAATAACCTTTGATGGAAAATCAGCTTGCTGACTCTTAAAAAAATTAAGACTCTAAAGAAATAAAAATGTAATTTTAGTCAAAATAATTAAAAAAATATTATAGATGCTATATTATTAATTATTTATACTACAAGCTTCATTTATATTGATATATAATCAATTTTTGTCACTACAACATCATTTTTTGTTGCTATAGGATAAAAATTGATGTACTCTAGCATACACTAGCCTCTTAATAGTTGTTGTAGCATGTTTCAAGGTTTATTTATTGTATTTAAAAACAAATTGACAAAAAATATTTGTGTAGTCATTACACAACATGTTCCACACTTCTCACTTTAGCCAAGGATAATAATTACATATATGGGCCCAACTATTACTGGTTCCTATAGAACTCTATGCCTATTTCTCTTAGGCATCGATAGACACACAAACTAATTTTTATGTCACTCCATGAATATTATGAATTTTACACACCTTGTTATTTATATATTACATCCTATAGGTAAACTCCATTGGACCATAGAAATGCACCATCCATCTTACTCAACCACTTAAATTTGCCTTCAACTAGTTTCCATTATTTTTCATCATCATCAACCATCCACATAAATTCCCATTCAACCATATAAATCATCTTAATCCACCAAATCCTCATTCTATGGTGAAAAAATGACATAAACTATGATCACTCTTTATAAATGTGCATGAAATAACTAATCATGGTGACTAATGGTATTCATGTTACTTTTTCTAAAGCATGTATTTTAATTATTCTTTGTATATAGTAATTATGCTATCATTACTATTTAGTCAAGTAATAATTTATAAAATAACCCCAAAATCAAACTTTTTTACCCTCATTTTCTATAAAAATCCATGAAATTCATCCCACCACTAAAATCTCACATCCCCATTTATCCCATCCAATCTATCTCACATGTCATGAATTTACATCACTTGAGGATGAGTGATATAGTAGTTGGGGGAAAATTTATATAATGATGAATCTAATATCACATAAAAAAACATGAGATATGGATGAAATTATTTAATTCCTTAAAAGGTAAAAAATCCTAAAACCCTACACTATCCTTTTTGTCTACCCAATTCTAATAGTTGCATTAACATTTTTGCTTACCAAAATTCTAGTTCAGTCACTAACTTCAAAAAACTAAATAATATGGGTGGTGATTGTGTAATACATGAACCTATAAGCCTTTCACCTCTACTAGACCATCTAGATTCCATGATAATCTTTCAAAATGTATGGTGGTTGACATATTCTGAAAAATTAACCAGTTTGATTAGAGTATAATTGAGGAATTTTCTAGTTCACTAAATAATAATTTGGTTATAGTAAAGGGTCTAAAATTAAGATAATAAATACACTCATCGATAGGTTAACTAGTTTTCCCCATGATGGATATTTGTGGAAATTAAAAATTAACACAACAATATAAAGGTAAATTTTTTACCAAGAAAATGAGCTCATAACATCTTCTAAACAAAGCACTAGCCATCTATCATTACCCTAAGTATGGGCTAGAATAACTATTTTTATTTTAAGTTATTTTATTTATGAATGAATATATTCTATTCTATATGAAAACCACTTTAAGTACTTAAATAATTCGAGGTGTGATATTAGGACAATTGTGCCTAATTTTCTATTTAACATGATAAGAAGAATGGTTGTAGAATACCAAAAGGGTAATCCAAAATTGCTTATCCACCATTGTATGATTCAACTAATATTCTAAGATTTTATCAATATAAATAGACCCAATCTAAGTTGGGATTTTTTTTACAATTGCCTAAAATAGAAAAAATGAATAAAAAGGTAGAAAAGTTGAAGAAGAATAAATGGAAGAAGAATAAAATTTTGATGAGGAAGAAAAAGAAGAGTTTGAGGAAGAAAAAGAAGAGGATGATGAAGAATTTTAATAAAAAAGGGAAGATATACCCCTAGAATTAGATATGGAGATACCCCTTGCATAAGAATATACAATCACACAATAACCTACATCCACACAAGAAACTACATTCACATAAGAACCTATAATAGAATCTTTAAAAGGTAAGGAGACTTTAAGAAGAAAAATAAAATTGATCCATTAATATTATTCATTAGATGAGTTAGGGGAGGATATACCCACAAAACATAGAGATCCTAAAAATTCTAATCAAATAAAGTCTATAGAAGGAGGTATCATAGGTTGAAAGGGAAATGATAGAAAAATCAAAGATATAGAACCCTTAATATAATTAACGTTAGTGAAGAGTCCTTTAGAGAGGTTGATGTCCTATTATATATTAGTTAATTACTTTCTACCTCATATATATTAGAATATATAGAGATAAATGGTTGGGAATACTCAACTAAGGAAGAAAGGTATTCAATTAGTGAAAAAGAGCAACCAAAAGAAGATATGGAAGAATAATAAGATGAAGGAAATTAATCTATGTAAGAACAAACTAAGGATGTATTACCTATAACATCCCTACAATAATAATTCCCAACTTTGGATTTGGCATTACAAAAAAATGAGATATTGAGGAATAAAGTGAAAAAGTAGGGAAGCCATGGGTTGAATACATTATAAATAGTATCCTCTTAGCTACATGACCTAGTTACCACAATTGAGATCCAATTTGCAACACCTAAATATTCAAAACTAATGGTTGATGAAAAATTTAAAACCAAAGCATTTGCCTCTACTTCCATTCAAATAGAAAATTATAATGCACCATTCATTATATCCACTCGCATGAGCCATTATATAGGGGAATGGGCTGGATGTTTTAAACAATTGAAAAAGGAAAATGATACACTAAGAAAGAAACCTCAAATTTATGAAGAACAAATGATGAAATTGAAAGATAAGATTGAAGAAATGGATAAATTGATAGAAAAAATCATTAGTTGTAAACCTCCAACTAGGGTATACTCTATATATCTAGAGGAGAAATGGATTAAATTTAAATTTATGAGACTCTATCCTTATCAATCATTAGATTATATATATTTCTTTGATATATAACAATAGCCCAATTGAGGCATAAAATATTTATGTGAGTTTTACATTCATAATTATGTTGTGTCCTATGACTAGGATTATAACACCAAATTATATGTAGGGGATGTTTTATTAAAATCATTTTCTTCTTATATGGACAATGAATGTAAAAGATGTCAAGAAATGGTACATTAAATATATAAAGAACAATAAACTAAATTCATAATTAGAGGAAAATCTAGAATTATTGATGGAATAATTAATGATTGGGTTCACTTGATGAACAAAATAAAAGTCTCTTCTTGGTTTATGGAATAGTAGTGGGAAGAAAAGATCTTCTACTTGGAGTTGAGAAAATTAATAGGGGAAAAAACATGTAGATCATGCATAATCTAGTGGGGATAACTCACTATAAAATTCAAGAAAAGGGAGACATAGTCACATTTAAATATGACAACAAATTTTGATAGAGTCAACACATATATCAAAATTTCCAAAAAGAAAGGGCCAAATCTACTAGCCACTATGTTCCAACCTCATACATTCTAGTATCCTATACTAGATTGGGAAGGTAAATAATCATTGGATTAGGACAAGGAAAACAAGAGATAAAAAATATATGAGGAAAAGTAGGTATTTTATGGTGAAAGGTCTATTGGTTCTTGGGAACCACTAGACTTCAGATTTGTATGTATAGTATAAATGCAAAAGGTAGTTGTTCAAGGATGAGAAATAAATTAAGTTGGGGGTGTGATAAGCCCCAAAAATGTCATGTTTTGAACATTATTTCTTACCCATAACCTCTCATAATATGTGCATTTTGAGATTATCTCTTGTATATTCCTACTCAAAACAAGTCTAATACATGATATATATATATATATATATATATATATATATATATATATATATATATATATATATATATATATTTCATAGAGTAATGAGATTCTTATTTTTTATTCAAGTAATTATGATTATATTTTATTATGTGTTTATTTATTATAATATTTGTTTGAGAAATTTCAAAGGTAAAATAGGTGTATTATTTTAAGTAACATGAGTCAATACATCCTACAACCAAAGGATCATGTTCAATAAATCCTATAGCTAAAAGCTCTTATGTCAGCATATCCTATAGTTAATGAGAAGATTAAAAGTAACAAGAAGATCATATAACCACTAATTTAATATTCCATAATAGTTAATAACCTATAAAAATATCATGGCTACTAAAAGATGAATAAATTTAAAACATGCATAGGCTACCATTACTTGTCAACTCTTAGAGGTTGTAACAATAAGATTTGACTACAAGACCTATTCTATTAGGGTATCTCTAACCCAATTAAGATGTAAATAACTTAAAAAACTTGATGACTTCTATTAGGTGGAGTTTAAAATTTGAAAACCACTTTATGTGTCTAGAGCCAAATGATTTCATTGAAATATTTTTTTGTTTGTATTCTTAGTTAGGCCGTTAATATAATATGGAAGAGATGTGAAAATTAATTAGAAATGTTTTGAGATTAAAAGTGTTTATAACATATAAATAAAACTATAAATAGTTATTATAATTTATTGTAGTAATTTTTAATTTCTACATGATTTAATAAACATAACATTATGAGTTAATTGTGCTTTATTTTAAGAGGAAGATTAAATCTCAAAGTTGAGAGAGGAGGTCCCCCTTAGGAAGACTTATATTAGAGATCCAACTTCTTAGTATAATTAAGTATTTTTTTTATTTATATAATTTTATGTTAATATTTTATGTGTGTATGAGTGAGTACATTTAATTTTTTTGATTCACAATAGTCTTAGGGAAGCTTCCAATTCAATTGTTTAATTTAGTCAATTTATCTTCTGCAAGTTTGAATCATTTACAAGCACCTTTGTTTTATGTAATTCATTTTCATAAGTCTAAAAAGAGTGAAATTAAATTTTTTACTGTACATATATAGTTAATTCATCTTATCAATCTTACACCCCTTGGTTGATAATTAATGAATAGATGATTTAACTTACCATTAGTTTCCCCAACTCGTGTGGCTTAGGTTGCATGCATCACATATAGTAACTAGTAGGTAAAAATACTACTTATCATGTTGTATACACATCATGTTATTTAGAGTAGTTTCTATTCCTCTATGTTCTTGTGCATAGTTCTTTTTGCTTAGTTTTATCATTCCTCTAAGAATAGTTTGATGCAGTTCTTTACTTTTTTGGTCTTTGTGTAAGGTATATAAATTCCTTCTAAGGTCAATTATTTTTTTTTCACTTAATTTCAATTAGGATAAAAAATATCAAGGGATTTCAATTGACTGCATACCTAACAGATTTCTTTAAGGTTACTAGATTCTTGTTTAGTAATAAAGTGGCTTGTAGGGGTTGATAAAAGTGTTGACTTTCCAAGTCACCCCTTTAGCAATTGTTAAAACCATAAGGACCATACAAGATTTTTCATATTTATATAGTGCCAATTTCCACAAAAAAAAGTGTATATGTGGACACTTCCCATTCATGCCCATACTCGATAGTCAACATGGGTTCACACATCAATGAAATTTTAATCCATGCCTATAATTAGCTCTCAATGTGTGGCCTATGCCAAGATCTTTCATCATAATATCATAATGCATGAGTCAAAACACATGAGTATCCCCAAATTTAATTAATGAAAGAAGGGAGTGTGCATATAGTCTAAAAAGGGGGATGTGCACAATAGATCTATTACCTATGTAATATAACAAGGTAGAACATAAAGCTACACCTTATTAGTCCCATATCAATAGGCTATTATACGTGGATTGGTAGGTGACCACCAGAAATGGGGATGGTAGTTGAGCTTAATTAGACATCAAGGCAACTGAATTAAAATGGAATTAAATGCAAGGTGGTTGTTAGAGTGTTAGAACATGATCACATGCCACCCTTGGTTACCTAAATGTCATTCATTCTAATGCACTCACATGGATCCATGAGTGACCTTCCATATAATTCCATGCTTAGATTATTAGATCTAGGTTGAATATGCATGTATTTTAAAACTTATATTAAAGATATTTATGCTCTTAATCAACCTTGATCTCTATATGCCAATTATAAATTAAAGTTCCTACCTACCACCCCTAATGGTAAATTGATCATGTAGGGACTTTCCATATGCTATATAAAACCCAATTTTTATCTTAAAATGGTTGACACTTTTTAAGCAATGTAACATTGCCAAAATTTTCCTTCCAAGATCCCTCTCTTGGTATAAAAAATATCTATTTATTCAAGTTTGAAATATTACCTTAGACATTGAAATTAATAGGAACTAATTTAATTTCCCTCATGATCTATGGTTCATGTGAATTCACAGTTGTTGATCATTGTTTATGGATGGTGTCTCTCTAATTATCTTCCTCCCTTCACACCTTTATGTGAAACTAAATTTCTTTTTAGGTCTCATACTATGTATTTGCATGTCTATGTAGATGTTATTTGTGGACCATTTTGTGTCCCTTCTAGTATGATATATTAAATTACCTTCATGTGAAATAATTTTATAGTTACTTGGTTTTAAGATCTGATAACTAGTCTATTAGTTTTATTATGTCATTAAGGAGGCAAGGTGCTCACTCTATTCTTGGTGTATCACCTTTTACATTCCATCAATTTCTTACCTTTTTTCTCTATTATCACATTTGTCATGTTTATTTTTAGTGATATTTGTATATTTCATTATGTTCTTTATATGTTTGTGCATTGATCCTAAACCAAGTGCATTTAAAATAGAAGGAAATATACTTACTCTAGAGGTTCATATAAAGGATCACAAGAGTCCCAAACCTTGGGGGAAAATCCCATTATTAATATGAGACACCAAATATATGTTTGGAATTTATTTATAATTAATTAGGCATGGAAGAGTTGAGTACCAGTGTGCACAAGATACATTAGCACATAGGTACAAGTTTTGAGTGATAATAATTACCCCCACCAATTTTTATTATTAACCATTCTATTTTCACACCACCTAAACAACCCATGATGTCTCATCCTAAAACATAAAATGTGAATTATTACATCTTGGGATATCATCCTCTCCCTTAATAAAATTGCATGAGAGAATTCCCCAAGCCCACTACTAATGATAATTTGAATGATTTCATTTCCACCTTGGTGGGACACATTCAAGACATGGATAACAACCAAACATATCTTAAAATTGGTTCTTATAACCAAGGATTGGCCCCAAACGTAAACAATCAAAGTCATTCCTCTCTATTTATAACTTTAGGTGCATCTTACCAACCTTCAAAATATCAACCTAGTTATCTTCCAACTGATTTTACATCTATAATTTCTAGGAGGCCATCTCAATTTTTATGTTACCAATCCTATAAAAACACACATTCCCCCACCCAATAAACCTCCTCATCAAATTATTGTTAGAATTATTTTCTTCCATTTTGCTTCAAATTATATGAAAATAAATGCATTGCCACCCATAATTTTTCACAACTACATATTGTTGGTGTTTGCACAATACACCCTAATTTCATTATGAAATCATGGAACATATTTTTTATCTATATTCTAATCTTTTGTATCAATGGATTTTGGTGGCCTTTACCTTTTTAAATTATTGGCATAAACTAAGAAAGCACTTGGGAGGTTGAAATAATGATTTTAAGCTTAATTTGTTATTCTAACAAAGTTTAAAGGACAAGTTTTCATCCTATTTACTTGGTTAAAATAAGATTACATTTAGGATTTCATTAATCTAATAATTTGAATTTGCCTATGTCTAAAGAGTCTTATCTTTTCTCAAATATGTTTTAAAGAGTATAAAAAATTATCTTTTGGTAAAAATATGGCTTAGACTTAGGTAATTTACATAATCATTTTTAGAGTTTTTACATCTTTTCCTTAAGCAATTTGGTTTATTATTTATTCCTTTCAAGTTAAATTGACTAAGTGTTTTCATTGATTCACTTTTAAACTTAGTAACTTTATGAAATTTTAGACTAAATTGGTTTCTAGTTTGGAAAAAAGGGGTTATTATTATTCAGAAAAATTATGTCTAACTTTGTTTTATTCTTTGACTTTTTACTTAGTTATTTCTATTCAAATCTAAAATGCTAATGCTTACTTATTTTTCCTGTAGGTGCCCTTTATGTGAATTTTACATGTAGTTATCACTTATTAATTTTAAGACTTAGTCACCTTTCAAGTCTTCAAGCTAATATTTTAGGGATTGGCTTAGAAAGATGCTGCCAGGGGTCTTAATATCACTTCTCTATATAACTTATGAAAGCAGACCTTTGATCCAAGCTCTTAAGCTCTTGGGTGAATGGGATGATGCCACATGGAAAAATCCCAAATCTCCATGTCTTAAGGGTAGATATTATAGTTTTTTCCTAAAAAATATAAATGGATTGAGTGAGATAATACCATGTGGAAAAATATTACTCCACCATAGCCCTAAATCATTCTATACACATTGAGTCGACCAAAAAACTCTTGGATGAGTGAGATGATGCCACATAGTGAAATATCATTACATCATAGCCAAATAATAGTTAGGTTATTTCACTCCCACAATATATTAGTGACTAAATAAGAAGTATGCACATGGCATGGCATTGCTAATAAAGGACACACCAACATCCTTGAATTAAATTTAATAGTTGTTTCACCCATCAAAACTATCAAATCCTAAGAATGGATGGAATGACTAATTTGACCTATGAAATCAAGTTATTATATGTTCCATAATGATAAAATTATTAAAAAAAGAAAAAAAATAAAAATAAAAAATAAAAAGGAGGTGTTTATCATGCATGATGTTGGATATGAGTAAAAACATAGAAATGAGAAAGATTTACTTAAATGAGGTGTGGTCTATAATGTATAGAACATAGATAACTAATTATCCTAAGAATATCAATATGTAAATATAGCTTGAATAATGGGTGCCCTTTCTGAATTTGAATCAGCTGGAACGCATGTGGGCGAGAAATGAGTCAGGTAAAATCTGGCAAGAGGGACAAACCCTAGAGGAATAGTAGAGGAAGAAGGAAAGAATGTAGGGCCAGGATTGTTGGTTGACACTAACAAAGGAAAGGATCCATTTTTTTATGAGCCCTCTAGTGGGGTCGGAGGTCCCCCATTGAATTACGTGTTAGAGCAGTATATTGAGAATGTGAAAGATAATGCTAAATATAAAAAGGAAAAGCCATCTAAAAGGCAGGCAGGGTTCCTTAAACAAAGGACATGGTCATCTTTGTTTGGAAAAAAACCAACTGGGAAATCCCTTTTCCCACCGGTGACATCAAAATCTTGCTGGGAGAAAGGTGAGTTTCAAGTTTTTATCCCAGATCCCTTATTTGATTTCTCTATGTCATCCATGGAATTCACATTAGTGTGAAATTTTCTAGGAACTAGACCAAATATAGAATCTCTTAGAAATATGGTCAAAAAGAAATGGACTATACATGGAGATGTTGATATTGCACCTATGGTGAATAGCTTCTTCTCTTTTATTTTCAATTGTAAGGAAGATTTGAATAAGGTTCTTAGTGGAGGGCCTTGGTCTTTTATAAAATGTTCTCTTACAATCAAGAAATGGGAACCAAATATGGACTTATCAGACTCATTTTTCTTAACTACTCCTATATGGGCTAGACTTCCTGGTCTCCCTTTGTAATTTTGGCATGAAAACATTTTTAAAGGAATAACTAGTTCATTTGGTGAACTAGTGGCAGTGGATAATGCCATTACTTCAAGAACTAAACTCCAAAGTGCTAGAATTTATGTAAAAGTGGTAGACTTGAATCATCTCCCAAAGAAAGTGGAATTAATATCAAAGCTTGGTAAGAAAACCCAAGAGATTGTATTTGAAGATTTGCCAAACTCCTGCTCATGCAAGAAATAGGGGCATTGGGTCAAGAACTGTCCCTTTAGAAGTAAAACACATCTAAGAAATGTTAAGGATGGGAAAAATATTAAGATCCAACAAAATAAAATATGGAAAATCAAAGATGACCATCGAAAGGCAGGAAAGAATCAAGAAGTTTTAATAGTCCCATGTACAGAAGAGGATAAAGATTCTTCTACTGAAGAGGCTGACGTTCTAAATACAAAGGGAGATAAAGAGATTTCTTTAAAGAAAGAAAGTCCTTAGAATGAAGAACAGGGGATGTACTCAGAGAACAAAAAGTCTGAACATCTAATAGAGGAAAAGAAAGATTTATTAAAACAAATCATTGTTTACCAAAGTAAAGAAGATCAATATAAAGATGTAGAGGATAACTCTGGGTTAGAGGAAGGTGAATTGATGCCTGAAGGTGGAAAGAATTTAGAGGAAGGAGAGTTGCTTGATTCTCAGTTGGGGGAGAATCAGGTGTCATTTAAGGATGATAATAACATTCCGGTGGAAGGGGCCCCCTTTGCAGAAGAAGTGAAAGAAGAAGGAAAAAACTCAAAAAACCAAAATAAAAAAGATGAGAAAAATAAAAATATAAAGAGTGTTGAGATGAGAAGTTCTAAGGTGAAACCCCACGTTCCTTTTTGGAAAAAAGAAGGAAAAGGAACTGATCAGTAATCCAAGATAAAACCAGATGTTGGTTCTCTGGATAAACCTAGAAAAAGATCTATAAGGAAGAATAGAGAGATAGAAAGCAAATAGAATATTGTTGATGGTAGGCAGGCAACCATGCTGGACTTTACCCCAAAAAATAGTAATGAAAATATTAAGTTGGAATATTAGGGGGTTAAATAGTATTAATAAAGTGGATATTGTTAGGAATTTTGCTAGAGATCAAAATCATGATTTCCTTTTGATCCAAGAAACCAAGATGAGTAAAGAGAAAGTAGAACAGATCAAAGACTTTAAAAATTATTCCATCAAGGCTAGTAGTTCTAAAGGTGCTTCAGGGGGAACCATGATGTTATGGAAGAAGAATCATTACTCTAGATCTATCTTGATGGAAAGCAAAAATCTTATGATTGTTAAAATAACTAGTGTTGACCAGAAGGAAAGTTGGTATATTATAAATATCTACGCTCCTAATGTCAAGATCCAAAGGAAAAAGGTCTGGGAGACTATCTCAAATTTCAAAAGTAAAGACTATTGTGGACGATGGATTATAATGGGAGACTTTAATGTACCACTCTATGATCATGAGAAAAAGGGAGGTAATGTTATTCAATTGGAAGGGAGATTTGATCTAATGGAGTTTATAAACAAAGAAGGACTAATGGATATGGAACTTCAGGGAATTCAATTTACATGGAGAAATAAGAGAATTGGCAATGATTGTATACAGGCCAAGCTTGATAGGGCCCTTATCTCTCCAGATTGGACAAAAGAATACATATGTAAGTTAGAAGCATGCCATAGAATAGGTTTGGATCATTATCCTCTTTTTTTCATGGCGGCTAAAATAAACTTGAAAAAGAATCATCCTTTCAGATTTGAAAAGATGTGGTTGCAGCACCCACAGTTTGATAGTAAAATGGAAGAGTGGTGGAATATACCTATTAAGGGTACAACACTCTTTAGAGTTGTTTCCAAGCTCAAAAACGTTAAAAATGAAGTTAAGAAGTGTAATAAGTATTGTTTTGGAAATATATTCAAGAAAAAGAATGTTATTAAGGAGGAAATTAGTAGAATTTAGGAAAAAATTTAGCAAGAAGGATACACTTCAAACCTCCTTACTGAAGAAAATGAACAGTTGGTCCAATATCAAGATATTATAACTAAAGAAATCTATTGGAGACAAATATCCAGGTTGTTATGGTTGAAAGAAGGAGATAAAAATACAAATTTTTTCCATCTTTCCACTCTGAAGCATAGAGCTAAAATTCATATTCAATACCTAAAAAAAGGAGATCAGAAGATTTCAAAGGAAAAGGAAATCAAGGAGGAAATGCTATCCTTTTTCTCTTCCCTGATGAAGGCTGATTTAAATATCAATCTGGAAAGTCAGGCTAATATCCTTCGTGTGGTTCCTCCTCTAGTCTCAAAGGAATAAAACAAAATGTTATGTTTAATACCAAAGGATGAGGAAATCTTCAAAGTAGTCTGTTCTCTAAGAGGAGACAAGGTACCTGGACCAGATGGATTTCCCATGTTCTTTTTTCAAAAACTTTGGAAATTTGTTGGCAAAGATGTAAGTAATGTGGTGAAGGAATTCTTTGGAGCCAGATAGATGCTTAAGGAATTTAATTCCACCTTTTTGTGTCTGATTCCAAAAAAGATTGGTGCTGACTCACCTGATCAGTTTAGACTGATTAGCCTGTGTAACTCATTCTATAAGGTCATATCTAAAGTACTTACATCCATACTTATTCAAGTGATTCCTTTGATAATTGCTGACCAAAAAAATGGATTTATCCTAGGTACACAAATCCTCAACTCTATAATTACTTCTCATGAGAATATTCATTCGTTGTTCAGTTCTAACAATGAGGGTTTCATAATGAAAGTTGATATAGCAAAAGCATATGACAGGGTGGATTGGTTATTCCTTTCAAATAGTCTTACAGATTTTGGCTTTGAACAAAAGGTGGTTGATATTATTTACCATTTGATATCTACATCCTCAATTGCTGTAATGGTAAATGGGAGTTCATCCCATTTCTTTAATCCATCACGGGGATTGAGACAAGGGGACCCTATATCCCCCATTCTGTTTGTAATTATGGCTGACTGTATGGGAAAATATATAGGGGACTTAGTCCATAAAGGTTTATTTAAGGGTCTAAAACCCTCTTCTCATTCTCTAATATGCTCCCACGGATAATTTGTAGATGATACTATCTTCATGGGGAAATTTGAAGTCAAGGAAGCAAAAACTTTGAAGCAAGCTATAAATGTATATTCATCTACCTCTGGACAGTTGATTAATTGGAATAAAAGTGCAGTGTTATTCACCAACACCCCAATTTAGAGATAGAAAAAAATAGCTAAAATCCTTGAATGCTCTATAGGTTCTTTCCCCTCTTCTTACTTGGGTCTTCCTCTTGGGATGAAAGTCCCTGAAGCCTTTTGGGAAGATCTCATTAATAAATTCAGTAAGAAACTTATGGGATGGAAAGGAAATTTTCTAAGTCAGGTAGGAAAGTTAACCCTCCTCAAAGCAAGTCTTCAAAGCATACCTACTTATGCTTTAAGTCTTTTCAGAATTCCCACCAAATTTGCAGAAGCTATTGAAAAAATCCAAAGAAACTTTCTATGGACGGGTACCGAGGAAAAAAGGAGAATGCTTTTAATTTCTTGGGACAACATTTGCAAACCTTTCAGGGAAGGAGGGCTGGGAATAAGGAAAATTAGAAGTATGAACACAGCTCTCTTACCAAAACTGGGATGGAGGGTTTATCATGAAAACAAAGAATGGAGCAACATATGGAAGCATAAGTATTTATTTAATGCAAAATCTCTTTCTGATTTCTTTTCTTACCCTGACGTTACCCGACCATCTTCCATATGGGGGGTAGTTCAGGGAACTAAACAAATTTTATAAGAAGGATGTTCATGGAAAGTTGGTAATGGAAAAAGGTGAAATTTTGGGAGGATGCTTGGTTAAAAGGAAACCCTTTGATAGAAGAATTCCAAGATAAAGAGGTAATCGACCGATGTAAGCAAAGATATGGAATAATGGTTAACCAATACTGGCAGAACAATTCCTGGGTGAACTTGAATGATCTTGATCAAGATTTTAATAATATACAATTATCCCTCAATGCTATCTCTCTCTATCCTAATCTTGAAGATAAGATTATTTGGCATGATGATCCTAGAGGACAATTTAAAGTTTATACCATTTTTACTTCAAAAGAAAATGGTAATCAACCTTTGTGGACGCATGCCTGGATTAAGGGGCTCATCCCTAAAATCAAAATCTTCTACTAGACCCTTCTCCAAAACAAAATCCTAACTCTTGACAACTTACAGAAAAGAGGAATATATGTAGTGAACAGGTGTATTCTATGTAAAAAGGGTTTTGAAGATAGAGATCACTTGTTTGTGAACTATTCTTTTATGCAACAAGTTTGGAAAGAGATCCTTAATCTTTGGGGTATTGCATGGATTCACCACAAAAGTGTGGAACTATCTTTTAAAAGTTGGTATTGTCCCTCTAAGAATCCTAATGTTCTTTTTTTATGGAAATTAACTCTTCCCCACATTTGGTGGGGAATATGGAAAGAAAGAAATAATCAAATTTTTGGAAGTATAGAACTTTCAGGATGGGTGGTGAGGCAGAACATTATTAGAGCAATTAAGGATAATTTCTCATCACAAAGGGACCCTAATCCAACCTTTCAAATTGATAATCCCTTAAGATCAGAAAAGCCTAATTTAAAACTGAAAATCCAAGATTAGGTGTTACTTGGAATGTCCCCCCTCATGGGCGGATCAAAGGAAACTTTGATGGAGCTACTAAAGGGAACCTGAGAAATGCAGGATGCAGAGGAGTCTTGAGAAACCATGTGGGAAATGTAATTGATGCTATTGCTATTCCCATTGGTAAGTCGAATTGTCATATTGTTGAAGCTTCTGCAGCCCTTCAAACCATCAAACTAGCTGTTGAATCAGAATATTCTAAATTATGGCTGGAAGGGGACTCCCTGAATATCATAAATATTTTAAATAATAAAAATTCTATTTCATGGTCTATAGAGGCTATGGTGATGGAAATGAAAACCTTAATTCAAAAATTTGAGAAAGTTACTATCACCCATATTTACCGTGAAGCCAACGGGGTTGCTGATTGGATAGAAAATCACGCAGTTCAAACAAGACACAAGGTGAGTTGGTAGGATACATTAAACAAGAATGTGGATCTTAGAGCGCTCATTAATCATGACGCAATTCATGCAAAGGAGGGAAAGATCAGCTTGGAATAGAAATTCAATGATTTGGTAGAGTGGCCTCACGGAGAAAGGATTACACTCATTAAACAAAAATGTTTAAGAGTACGTGAATTGGATTCTAAACATGCCAAAAAAGGTGAGTTTTGTTCCAAAGTGGTAATAGCTAGTCTCATTGCTTAGTTTACAGTGTTTGGGCGTTACAGGATATTTGTATGGCTCATAAAATGAAAGGAGAACCAAAGAAGCAGGAACCCAAAAACTGCGAAGAGTGGAAAGCAAAACAAGATGTCTGGAAGATCCTTTAGAGAGGGAAGGTTGTGAGCTACATGGAATGGCTACATGGTTCAAAACCCCATATTATAATGGCTTTTTTCAAAAATTGGGTTGATGATAGGGTTACCCTCCACGGCATCACGATGAATCTCACTGAGGAATTCATAGCAGAGGTCACGGGGCTTCCAATGGAGGGAATAAAATTCTCAAAGCAGACCAACATTTCAAATGAGGCTTTTTGAAAATTCCCAAAGACGGATGTTGAGGAGCAGAAGTTGGAAAAGAGTGGGGATTTTTTTGACTTGGAGCAGATTAAGGGAATCTGGAGAGACGTCTTATGGTGTATCTGTGAGTATTTCATACTTGATGGAAGAAGCAAAAGAGTCCACAAATTTCACTTTGTATTTCTTAATCACTTCAGACATAAAGTAAGAATCTCCTTTCCTTTCTATTTGCATTTCTCTTTGCTCCAAATTCTATTCGCTCATAGGAAAAAGGAGTCTCATCCTATATTACATGAGGAATTAATTCTAATAATTGAAGGTCACTGTAAAAACAAGGCCATTATACTGAACCCTTATTCAGATAAAAATAAGGACTTACAGAGTAATAAGAACAAAATAGTAAAAGGGAAAGAAAAAGCTAAATCCAAATCCCCTAGCTTTAAAAATCAGATTGCAGATGAGGAAACATAGTGGGAAAGCACTGAAAGTTCTAAGGAGGAGAGCATGGAGGAAGAGGGAGGAACAGAAAGTAGGAAATCAAGCTCTAGCGAGGAAGACGAAGTTCAAGACAAGAATGAGAAAGAAGGAGTCACTATAGAGGGAAAAACTAAAAATAGTAACCATGATCTTGAGGCAAACTAAAAAGTGTTAGGGGAAACTGATAAAGATTTGGATGATCTTTTTGAGGACCATGCTTCGAAAAATGAGAAGGAAAATCTAGTTCAGGTTGCCAACCAAGTAATGGAAATGGGAGCTCAAGTTAAGGATGATTGTAACCAAAATGAAAGTCCTATTAAAACTAAGGAACATAAACAAATGGAAAGGGAGGATCATATGGAAGAAGTTGAAAATAGTCCAAAAAAGAACACAGAAGATTGGAGTGATATAAGGCAGAATGATGGGAGGCACCCCCTATGAGCTTAGCCAATTGCAAAGCATATGCTATCCTTCAATTTGACTCATGGATGTATAAGGAGATAATGGGACTCAAGAAGAAAATGGAAATAATGGAATGTAACTAGGAAGCAATTCAGAATAAAATGAATAACATGGAAAAGCAAATGAGGGATATTCCTATCAAACTCAAAGACTATGAGAACAACCTAAGGGAACTCATTAAGGAAAGCAGAATGAAGATGGAGGAGGTTACCTTTAGCATATGTGCAGCTGCTGTAAACATTGGAAAATGAGCAAATGAGGAAATCAAATCCTTGGAGGGGCCTAGCAAGAGAACAAGACAGAGCTCAAGAAAGAAAGCAATGCAAGAGGGAGCCACGTCGGCGGCTACAGCCATTCAGGACACTGCTATGAAAGGTAAGGAAGTAGTGAAGATGTTTTTGGAACTAGAAGAATAGGTCTTGGTTCTTTTAGTTGGATGTAATATCTGGTTCCATTTCCTAGTTTTTTGTTTCCTTATCACTATGGAGTTTCCAGGTCTCTGAAAAACCTGGGGTTAGTCTTTTGATTATCTTTAATGGTGGTTTCAGGTCCATGTAAAACCTAATTTTGATACTTATTTGAATTAGGTTTTAGGTTTCACCTATGGATGTTACTATTTTATCCTTCTCCCTTTGTTTCAGGGTTTTGGGATCCCTTTAAAACCTATTTTTACCTTAATCTAAAACTATCCTAAGAATATCTCAATGACATTTAACTACTCAAAATTCAATTCAAATTCATTCATCATGGCCCCTACTATGCAAACTATGGCTAATTAAGTACTTTAATAAATGTCAAATAAATTTTAGCCACTCATAATTTAAATCCAATTTAGTTGGCATGGTCTTGGTCTTGATTTCCTTGGGTTTGAGTGGGATCTAATTGAAATTTCATCCCAAATAGTTTCATCTCATTTAATTATTTTAACCACTAGACAATGGGTTTATTAATTACTCCATGGACTTGAGTTGTTTATATAAGACTAGTTAAAATACTTAGAAATGGGTAATCCATTAAAAATTAGAGGTTGTTCCATTTATAATTAGAGACTATAGTAAAGGACAATCCCATTTCATTTCCTATATTTTTATTACTTTCTCATTATTTATTCCATTTTTGAATGAGTCGAGGCTATTTAAAATTAATTATATAATTTATCTACATATTTAATGAATTTATTCTTCATGAATTATCTTCTATCTAAAACATTTTTGACTTGAAATCCATTACCTGCATGCATATATGGTGGCTATATTTCCCTCTCTTTACATAGCTAACATAGTCCACAAACTCTTTCACTCTCTTTGTTCATGGTTGTGTTATATTTCCCATGTAGAGATTAATTTCTCAATGGAATAATCTACTCATTAAAATTATATTTTTATTCTCTAAAAATTAGGTTCATCATTCCTTTCACCTTGACCTTATTCTTTCATTCTCTTTTTATATCTCTGTTCAAGTAGGTAGATTAGCTTGAAAATTGTAATTTGTGTTTGCATGTTTTATCTTGGTTGAAAAAAATTCTCATTGCTACTTTTGCATTGTTTAATATATATGAAATGAGTTTAAAAATAGTTGTATTTCAATTCCAAATCCATTTTATAATTTATTGGGTAATAGACCCAAAATACCAACATTTCCTATCATTTATTTGAAATTCATTTCAAATAGGACTCTTATATGTAAAAAATTACAATTAACAACTAAGTGAGATCTAGTACTCTAAGACCCAATAGATATAAACATTGGAAATACTAAAACCTTCTTTTTAGGATATGAAAGATGAACCATCACCTAGACTAACATTTGGTGTGCCAAATAAACCATAAACATGATTGACACCAGATTGAATGCATTAACTAAGATTATTTCAAACTTTTTAATTATTTTCATCATCAAGACACCCTTCCCACTTAATACAACTTGTTTTGTGTGTAGAACACACATCAATAGAATTGGTTTTATCAAAAATGTGTAAAATGGGATTATTATAGTTTGTAAGTTAGTTTAGTCATCAGTCCACCCTTTATGTGTCTCCTAAATTATTGTGCACTTAAAACACACATCAATAGTTTTGGCACTAGAAAGATGGATTGAATATGAAATTTATTTGGATATATGCCTTATTATGGACATATTTCATACTTTATAATTATTTTTTTTTCCTTAAAAACACACTAATAGGATTTAAATCCACCTATGGCCTTAGTTTGGCTTGGTGGAAGCTTTTACCCTATGAACATTCAAAATCCTACTCATGATTTACCTAAGAATAATGATAAATTATGATCAAAATATACATATAATAGGATTAAAAATAATTAAGATTATATTTAGATATTTAAATATGCTATTATATAAATTCAAATCTAGCCTGTAGACATTGATTTTCAATTATTTCTTTATACTCTAGATGAGCTTGCTTACGACTAACACCTCAACTTGTTGAATGGGTGCATTACCTCGTGGGGCACCTTTGAAACCATGGTATTTTAAATAATTTTATCATTCCATCTATTCTTAATACTTTTTAATACTCATTTTATACATACCAAAAGGAATCCAATAAAATTATTAGTGTATTCATTAGTCATTTTCACTAATTCTACAAGAGGTTGAAACACCCATTATTGCAAATAGAAAGGGTGGTTATTAAGGTTTATCTTAAATAAATAGATCTCCTAAATACTATGCTTATTTATAATACCCCATCTACTCTCAAATATTTTTCATTTACTTATTGATAATCTTTTATCATTGAACAACAAACAATGCCACATGGTTATGGTACTAACCCATTTTACTCATAAGTAAAACCTTGTGTTTGCACATGAAACCCTTATAGATACATGCCTATAAGTTATCCCTCTAAATATTTTATTCCTAATAATGAGGTATTTCCCTGGTTTTATAACCAATCAAACCTACCTATAATGGATAATAATACTAATGTTGATTTTAATGCACATAACTTTGATAATTTTATGTGTAATCAATAAGTTGGTCTACCCTATTCTAGTCATCAATCATATTTTTGTGTTTTTGGCCATATTTTGCCCACATACCAAGAATGTTACTAGTTGATAAAGGTCCTAAAGAAAATAAAGAGGTAGAGTTCATGATTGATCACATAAATGGTTTGAACTAGCTTTGGATGGATTGAGTGGAACAGAGAAATCGTGAAGCTCACAAAGCTTTTTGAAGAAATTTAGGTTCACTTAAAGCTTAATTCATAAATTTATAAAGACTAGACCAAATATTTATAAACCGTATGGAGTGCTTAGGATAATCATGGGAGTGTGTGTAATCTATTTCGTCACTCATTCCATCTAGAGCTTGTCTACACATTTGGTTCTAGTGGTAGAAAAGTTGAGTAGGCATTTTCATGATGTTAGATCTCACACGTATGGTAATCTCAAGAAGAAATAATAATATGGGCTTATTCACTTTAGATACTAATTTAGATGTTCCAAGTTATGGCTCACATGATGAGGTACAAAAGAATATACACATGTTCAAAGTTGGATCCTAAGGAAAAAGTTTCTAAGTTTCCATACTTATCCATTTTAGACCAGACTGTCATCAAGATATTTTTCAAGATCACCTGAACCAATCAACTTCAACATTTTAAAAAATCACTCAAAAAGTTTGAATGGTTAATAGATAAAAAGGGTTTGTTCCTTTCATTATCAAGTTTATTCCTTACAAATTTGGTGTCCCTAAGATCTTTGTGATTCAAGTTATAAAATTGAAAAGTTGGTCAAAAAATGGAATAAGTCTACATAAAAATCAATTTTAAGACACATAAAGTGACTATTTAGATTTAGAATCCTTGGCAAGAACCTAATAAGGAACACATAAATAGTAGGTATCAAGTGCATGGATGCTTAAACAAGTCAAATGGTTAGCAAATCTTATGGGAAAATGAGAAACCAAGCATGGGATAGTTGGTCCCAAATATCCACATTCTATCAGAGTTGTTTCCAGAATCTAGATAATGTGAGTGCAATGGAGACATGATCACACGAGTTGAAGAAAGTGCACACCACACAGATGCTAAAGCAATTGAAAATAACACAAGAAGATAAATTACACAAGACAAAATGGAGAAAACCAAAATCTAATTAACATGAGATGGCCAAAGTGAAGAATACATATAGGAGAGTACGTAACTCTTCCACAAAAGGTGGCCAAGGCACCCCAAGAATAGACTGTAACTCCTCCATGAAAGGTGGTGACAAGGTGCTAAGAATAGAGAAGTAACTCCCAACAAGGGAGTTACTTATGACATTATTAGGACACCTATGACACATCTATGACACACATCTCCACATAAGCTAGCCTATCCCACAAGTGTAGGAAAACTCCATGTATGTAAAAAAATACAATTTCCCTAATTAAAAAATAGGGAATTATAAAAACCTACACTAATACCCCCCATAAGTGTAGCTTAGGTGGGTAGTGTGGAAATATAAAATGGGTCCTGGTAACTAGGCCTAATGAGGTACCCATGTACAAATGCAATCTCCCATAAGATAGAGAAAAGGAGAAAACCCGTAGGAAAAAAATCCTCCCCCATAAAAGAGAGACATATAAGAAAGAAGAGGCTAGTGGCCCCCCTGAAGATGATGTTGCTACAAATGTAGACCGCACCCCAAGAAGAGCTCATAGATGAATGAACATACTCTTGGTGAAAGGTTTGGTGAAGATGTCTACAACCTGCTCTGAAGACTGGAAAAATATCAAGTTAATGACCTAACTATGAATAAGCTCCCGAATGAAATGCATGTGAATCTCTATGTGCTTGGTCTGCTGGTGCTAAACCAGATTCTTGAAAATTTGAATGGTACTCTAGTTGTCATAATAAATGATGGTGGGCTACCTGATAAGAATTCAAAACTTAGAAAGAATCCCTTGAAGCCAAATAGCCTTAGTAGCTACATTAACAGCTCCCCTGTACTCTACCTCTATGGATGATATAGCAATAGCATTCTACTTCTTGCTAGACCAACTGATAAGACTAGAACCTAGAGAGAAACTATAACTAGAAGTGGACTTGCGAGTCTATGAATCACCAACCCAATCTAAATCTATATATCTAACCAAGTCAACCTCTATTCCAAATCTATAATGAATCTTGTATCTATGTGAACAATATATGTAATGCAAGATCCTCTTAGCTACTTTCCAATGCAACTCATGAGGTTTTTGCATGAATTTGGAGACAAGTCCCACTATATATGATATGTCAGGCCTGGTGTGAGTCAAGTAGATGAGACTACCAACAAGTTGTTGATACCTAGTGGCATCAACCAATGGTGAAGAACAATCAGCCTCAAGCTTGACTCCTGATAGAAAGGGAGTCAAAGATGGCTTGCAATCATCCATGTGAAACCAAGCCAATAAGTCAAGAGAATACTTAGGCTATGCAAGAGAAATCCCTAAATCTAACTGTGAGATCTCGATGCCAAGGAAGTAGTGCAACAAACCCAAGTCTATCATGTCAAATCTATCTTAGAGAGATGCCTTCATCACTAAAATCGCTGATGAAGAACTCTCAGTGATCAAAAGCTCATCAACATATACAACCAAAATCAAGAGCAAATCATCCTACTACAAGAAGTAGACATTGGGATCAGAATGGCACCTAGTGAAACCCACTATGAAAAGGAAGGAATCCATCTTGGCATACCAAGCTTGAGGGGCCTGTTTGAGGCCATAGATAGATTTCCTAAGTCTGCATACTAAGGAAGAATCTTGAAAAAATCTTGGCAGTTGGTCCATGTAGATCTCCTCTTTTAGGTCCCCATGAAGAAAGGTACTCTTCACATCCATCTAATGCACATCCCAACCATGTGTTGTGGCAATAGCCAAGGTGAGTTGGATAGAAGTCATCTTTGCAATGAGAGCAAAGGTCTCTGAGTAGTCAATGCCTGCCACCTGTGAGAAACCCTTGGCGATAAGTTGCACCTTGTACTTATCAACCAACCCATTTGCAGCAAACTTGGTCTGATATATACACCTACATCGAACCATGTTTCTTCCCTTAGGAAGTGAAGTCAAATCCCAAGTGTGATTTTTGATTAAGGAAGAATATTCTTCCTCCATAGCACTATCCCACTTAGGTACCCATGATGCCTCTTAAAAAGTTTGTGGATCTGAAATTGAAGCAAAGAAGGCATGTAGATCTCTCTAAAAATCCCCCCTAATATGTCTATCATCTGTGGGATCTCTTGCCCAAGTGCCAACACTCTCAAGTGTCTGTCTGGCCCAAAGTGGCCCGAAAGTGGGTGAGTCAAGTGCTAACTCCTCATCCTATGACTAACTAGAGGTGGATGATTATGTATCACTATCCTTGCTATCTAAAATTGAAGAAGAAGATGTCTCTAGCTTAAGAACCTATTGTGGTTGATCTGAATCTAATGAGGAGTCATCATGAAGAAGTAGATCTGATGAGGGAGAAGAAGTGTCAAGTGTTGAGTCTCTAGGACTCTCTTGAAAATGGACACTTCTCTTGATGAACAACTCATGAGTGACTGGATCTAGAAGGTGATATCCCTTAATACCATTTGGATATCCTACAAAGATGAAAGGCTTAGACTGACATTCTATAGCTTTACGTTTCTTCTTCAAAATGTAGGTCATGGCTGGGGATCTAAAAACTCTAAGGTGCTCAACATCAAGTTTCCTTTTATGCCAAGATTCAAAGGGTGTTATCCCTTTTAAAGCTTTGTAAGGAACCCTATTTTGAATGTAGAAAGCACAATTGATGGCTTCAGCCTAATACTATGGTGTTAAGGATTTGGAGTGAGTCATATAGCTACCCATCTCTTTCAAGAACCTATTTTTGTGTTTTGTAACCCCATTTTGTGAAGGACTGTAGGTGAATATGCACTACAAATCAATCCCCTCTGTGGTGTAAAACTATTCAAACTTGTTGCTGACATACTCCCCTCCATTATCAGTTAGAAGAACCTTGATAGATTTCTCACTCTATTTCTCAACAAGACCCTCAAAGTCTAGAAATTTTTCATACATTTCAAACTTTTGTTTGAGAAAATATATCCAAGTGTACTTAGAGAAATCATCAATGAAAGTGAGGATGTACTTATTCCTTATGAAAGATGGTTTGGGAAAGGGTCCCGATACATCATTTTGGACTAACTCCAAAGGTTGTGAAGCCCTCTAAGCTTTGCCTTTGTCAAATTTTTCTTCAAGATGATTCCTAAGGGAGCACCCCTTGCAAATTCCTTTTGAGAATTAGACACGAGGCAAGCCAATGACCATGTCATGTTTGCAAAGTTGCTCAAGGTAGCAGTAGTTAAGGTGGCCAAACTGCTCATACCACAATTTGCTAACTCCATCTAAATGAGTCAGTAATCCTATTGGAGAAGAATCTGGTGCAAAATGTGAGAAGGTGTATAACCTTGCTTAGTGATTTACCCTACCCACTACCACTGTAGTATCACTATGCAACTCCCTGATAACCACTGAATTTGGTGAAAACTCAACTCTCATGCCCTGACCAATGTGAGTGATTTGGTACACTAATAAGAGCTTGGTTGAAAGAGAAGTAACACTTAGAACATTATTTAATGTTCTTCCTTCCATTTCAATTGACCCTCTCCCTACAACAGAAACTGATGTGTCATCATCCAAACTAATTGAAGTTATGCTACAAGGCTCTAATGATGAAAACTCAACTAGTGAAGAGCCCATATGGTGAGAAGCACCTGAATCAATGACCCATGATGATTTAAAAGCTATATTAGCTACAAGGGCCTTGCCCTTTTCTTTTTCCTTAGCCTTGCCTTTTGCCTTGGTAGAATCTTGGGTAGATGAATTCTGCTTGGTGGACTTAGGAACACCTATGTTGTGTTTCTCTAGAAGATGAGTTAGGTGATCTATTTGTTTATTCATGAATTTGTGTTCATCATGACCTATCTCTTTAAAATAGGCACACTTAACCTTCTCCTTCTTAATTTTAACATTGGAAGAGGAAGACTCAGTGTTATTTTTGGCAGGATTGTTGTGTTCTTTCTTCTTCTCCTGGTCCTTATTCTTTTTCTTCTTATCCTTTATTGAATTCTTATCCTTACCATTTCCAAATATCAAAGCTTGGGGTTGAGTAGAATTCATTGTGCCCATTTGAATTAGCTTATCTTTCTCACTAGTCAAGTCGGTAATGAATGAATCCAAAGAAGGCATTTTCCATGTAGTACCAAGGGCAATTTTTGTGGCATGGAAAGTGGAGACAAAGACTGAATAGCTTGGACCTAAATTTGAGAGAATAGAAAGGATGAGTTGATCATCTTTATTATCTATCCCACATTCTTTCAATTTCTATCTAAGGGCCTTAAACTTAGTGAAGAAGTCCTGTAGGGTGTCAAAGTTGCTAAGACTTAGACTTATGAGTTCATTTTCGAGCTCATGACCTCTCATCTCATCAAGCTTCCCAAATAAGAGTTCTAAGGTGTCCCATATGTCTTTGGGAGTCTTGGTGGTTTATAAATGGAAGATAAGTTCCAAAGACATGGAGAAGCTCAGTAATCCATAGGCTTCATCACTACGGTTGTACCACTTGACCTTTTCAGCATCAGTGTTGGGTTTTACTTCAGTACCCATGGTGATCCTATACAACCCTTTGCTTCTAAGAATGATTTACATTTTAACCTTCCATTCATGATAGTTGAAGGTTGTTAGGGGTTTATTTCTAAAATATTCCATTTTAAGCTAAATTTAGGTGAAGTTGTGTTGATTGCAAGTTGTGAATTTATGCAGAAAGGAGAATGAAAGCAAAGATTTAAAAGTTGTGAAAAGCAATCACACCCCCCTAAAATGTTGAGCCCCCAAAAAATATGCAAGTGCATGCTCAAAATATGTTAGGCTCAGCTGAGAATGCATCTTAGAGAAATCAGTGCAAGACTTAAAGCAAACAGGACGTCAGACTCAACTGAAAATGTGTCCTGGGAGACCCAATTTTTTTTGGCACTTTATAAACTAGTGCATTTTTAACAAATAACAAACCTATGCTGTGGAAGATTGAATTACAAACACTTTTTCAAAAAATGTCACCCAAAACTGAGCTACCATTTGCAATATATTAAAGGTTCAATTTTCCCGTAAACAAGTGTTTTTGCAAAAAAAAGCACTAAAACATTTTTAAAATGCCTATTTTGAGAGAGAAAGTGGCCTTCCAACCACTTGTTCAATTTGGCACTGAGTGAGGAATCTAAAAGAGGTCTTTGTGAGTGGGAATTGGCCTCCTTCCAACCTGGGCCTCAACCTTCATCTTTGTAGGTTGAAGATACAAGTTTAAAAAAACTCTAAGTTGCTCTTTTTAAAAAAAATTCAAGTTACTTGTTTTATAGCATACTAAATGACACTGTAAAGTCATTAAAGTCATAAAACATAAAAAACAATTACCAATGCTCAGTTCAAGTTGCCATAGACTTCTTTTAACTTTTCTCCACCCTCCACATGGCTGCAACTTTTAGATCCATGACCAGAAGCTCAGGCTGTGACCAAAAGAATGCTTGACCAGTCTGCATGGTGTTGCAGAATGATGCTTGACCAGTCTACATGGAGTTGTAGAATAGTCTACATGGAGTGTTGTGCCTGGACTGACTGCATGGAGTGTTTTGCCTAGACTGACTGCATGGAGTGTTGTGCCTGGACTAACTGCATGGAGTGTTGCTCCTCCCTGCACACAACAATGGCGTCTAGCATCTTGTAACAAAGTCAGCCCCTCCAACGTCCAAGAAGCAGAACTAGATTGTAGAGATCTATCTTTTTCCTATAGAGTGACCATAAAAAAAAAAATTCCACTATCTTGCTGAAGCCACAACAGATCTAAACAAGATGTCTTGGCAAATTCTAACTTAGAAGTAATTCTTTGAACAAGTTTCCATATGGATTTTCATGAGTTTTCAAAAAACTCTACCAAAACTCTCAATTGCAATGAAGTTAAACAAAAAAAACTACTAAGGAAGCAAAGTAAGAATATTAGAATAAACTAATAGCATAACTAAACACATGATTACCAGAGTGGCTCTAATACCATATCAGAGTTGTTGCCAGAATCTAGATAATGTGAGTGCAATAGAGACGTGATCAGACGAGTTGAAGCAAGTGCACACCACATAGATGGTAAAGAAATTTGAAAATAACACAAGATAAATTGCACAAGACAAAATGAAGAAAACCAAAATCTGATTAACATGAGATGGCCAAAGTGAAGAATACATATAGGAGAGTATGTAAGTGACTCCTCCACAAAAGGTGGCCAAGGCACTCCAAGAATAGACTATAACTCCTCCATGAAAGGTGGTGACAAGGTGCTAAGAATAGAGAAGTAACTCCCAATAAGGGAGTTACTTATGACATTATTATGACACCTATGACACATCTATGACACACATCTCCACATAAGCTAGCCTATCCCATAAATGTAGGAAAACTCCATGTACGCACAAAAATACAATTTCCCTAATTAAAAAATAGGGAAAAATAAAAACCTATACTAATACATTCCACATTTAATTAGATATCAAAATATGATAAAGTGAAATAGAGTAAAAGGGGTCAATGATCTGGATTGATTGGTTATATCTAATAGTAAAGGGGTGATCTAGGACAATCAATGAAAGTCAATGAAGCCAAATGACCTAAACTCGAGTTTGACCAAGTTGGTAGAGAAAGTAAAGGAAAAGATATTGATGTGGACTTAGATTAGACTAAAATGCATTGATATAAGTACACAGAGGTAAAATAGGTCATTTAGACCTAATAATACCAAAGGGTTAGTAGTTTTTTGCCAAAAGGAGGACCTGGTATTGAATAGAGTGCCACCTATATTGATTATAGTAAAACCAATATCCTTAGATTGGTTTTCATCTATAGTTAAGTTGGGTCTAGTTTTCCAAGTATGAATTACGTATGTACTTTTAATATAGAGATGTGTATTGCTTTCAAGATGGTCTCAGCTTTGATAAATTACCAATAAAAAAAACTTAAAGCATGGCTCAATCAAATACATGGATATGAAGATTTTGTACTCATAATGAGATCAAGAAGAAGATATAAAGCAAAGGGACTTAGGGAATTGTAAATTATTTGGAGCATTAATTTCCATCAAGATCATAACTTTCCACTTTTGGCAAACTCTTATCGTCTAGTGCAACTTGTTCAACCAATGGCATGATTCAAAGGCTATTTGGAAAAATTACTAATATATTTCTCATAATAACTTATTCTAATTATACCAAAATCATATTGATATATCTCTTGAAATATGATAACTCATTTATTATCATGAACAATGTGCTCACCCTCTCTCTCTCTCTCTCTCTCTCTCTCTCTCTCTCTCTCTCTCTTCCCCTTCTCTTATATTATCCCTTTCATTCCATTGTGTAAGGGGTTCTCAGATTTTAAATTTTTTTATCTTTATGAGATATGAGAAATTCTTTAAGATATTAAAAAGCATTTTTAAATTTATTAGGCTTGATCCTATTAAGCATTTGTAAGAACTACCTCTTGATGCAATATGAAACTTTCTTTACCTATGTTCTACCTTGAATCTATGTTTGACAAGCTGTGAATTATGGTATTATGTGAAGGAGAATCTTCTTCATCCATGTTCCTTATTTTTGATTTTGTTTAGGGAGTTTTCAATGTTGTTTTTAGGTATAGATTAGTGTTCTACTTTGAACCTCTTCTATGAAATACGTATGAAAAATAGCTTGATCTTAAGGTTATGTAAGCTAGTATTGTCTTTAGTAGATCTAGTGTGGGTTTAAGATTATGGGATTTTCCCATTTAAATTTGGTGCATCTCTTGGTTAAATTTATTAATATCCCTTATCCCTTTTATAACTCTTTTCCCATGAAGCATTAGGTTTAGCTTTAGTCTTAGGTGAGCATCAAAGAGGAAGTCATCCTTCTCCGGAGGTTCAACCCCATAGGTTACCCATAGCCTAGGGTTGTCCCCATATTATATCTTAGTTGGAGAGAGCTTAGAGAACCCTCTCTAAGGGTGAAAATTAATCATATAGTAGGTCCTTTTACTAATCAAGTGTCATTTTTTGTAGGAGGTCCCTAACGAGAAATGTACAAGTTGGCTCATGAGGCTAAATTCCTAAATTCATAATTTAGGGTCTATGGATGTGAAAACGACATTAATAATTAAAAAAAAAATGCTAACCAAGAATGTTACATTTAGTAAATAAGGACTAGTTTAAGAGAGTACTGATGATGAAATTATAAAAGTCATCTTGGGCATTTTTATAGATGTAATTCAAAGGAATAAAGAGTTATGTATACAAACAAGATAAATCAAACATTTCTTGCAATTATCTAGAAGATGAAGTAGAAGAATTTAATTAGTTAAATGAAGAGGATGCATGTTATGCATATGAAACACTCAATTCATTTTATATTACTCCTACCTTCAGAGAGATTATTTAGAAATATTAATAGCTCAATTGTAGCAGTTTAGCTCATGTCTCTTCATTACATATAGATGAAATATAAGAAAAAATGTTGAATTAGGTCATCCACATAAATAAGGTGAAGTATAAAATCTCAAAATGGAGCATACCTCACCTCTATATAGCCTTAACTTTGATGTAGTTGGCATGAACCTAAATGGTGTAAAACTGAGAGTTCTCACCCCTAAAGAGCATATTTGTCCATTACTGATGATAGGAAAAAATAAGGATAATTTTTTTATGATTACATCTAAAAGCTTAGATATTTTGGAAAAACCTAAAGAATAGGATTACATAAATCATGAGATCCTCTTAGTAGTAAAGGTAGTTAAACTATAAATGATAAATCAAGATCATGGTTTCTCAAATAATGAATAAGTGATATTGGTGGAAATTTGAGATGAAAATACTTCAATCTAATGCAACTCTCTCTTTATTTCCACCACTGATAACAAAGTCAAAAGGCTATTTACATGGGAAGGAAAAAATGTATGCCTTATGTATGATGAAAGAGAGAATAAGGATGTTACCAAGTATCTATAAGGGTTAAACACTTGGCTTCCATGAATAAGATACCTCTACCAAGTTGGGTAGACAAATCACTCTAGTATGAGTTAATGCTCACCACTATTCCTCACCATAATTCAATGTTTAGGCAAAGGTATTTATTAAAATCTATATTATGTGCTTATTTTATATTAAATTTAAGTACATGTTTGATTTTTATAAAATAAATCTAATTAATTTGCATGAAAATATCATAAATAATACTCTCTAAGATAGTGTGTGTCAATATAAAGGACAACACAAACATAAGCGCATGTTTTACCTTGGTAGGATCCACACCAACCTTCTTAAAATATTGAACATAAATATGTTCTATTTCAAGTGTCTAACTCGTGAGGATGTCTTATTGATTATCAATAGGCATTTCCTTAACCTATATTTACATGCTTGAAATTTCTTGGAAAAATACTTGTAAACGTTGTCATGGTTTTCAGAGATTTAAAAAAAATTGGTGAAAATTTGACTGGTTTTTGGTTTGGGATTAAAATTTCCAAATTTTGAAAAAAATAAAATTTTAATTAATTAAATTTAAAATCATGGGTAAAATAATTTATATCCTAAATAGTGCAAAAATAATTTCAAACTCCCATGTGTAAAAAGTCATTGGCTTTCCTATAATTTGAAAAAGTTCATTAAACCTTTTTCAAGTTGTGTAAATTCATTTTACTTTTCCCCACATTGTGCAAAAGTTCCTTGACACTTTAAGTTGTGCAATTTGCATTTTCAATTTTACACATAGTGCAATTATAATTTTATTTTTTACATCCTATTATTTTGCAATTTTCTTGGCCACTTCCAAAAGTTGTGAAAATTCATTTTGTCACTTCCCAAGTCATGTAAATTTATTTTGTCACTCCCCAATTCATGAAAATTTGTTTTGGCACTCCCCGAGTCATGTAAATGAAATCTTCCCTTCCCACTAGCATGCAATTTGCCAACTTCCACTAAAAACCATAACAAAATTCATTATTTATATTATTTCTAAGTGGTAAAACATTAGTGAAATTGATGGAAAACACAAAGTGAAATGAATTTGAAAGAGAAACATATTTTTGTTTTGATTTGGTTACCTAGGGAGATATCCATACATTCCATTGAAGGAGGAGAAAGGATTTCAAATTTGTTTTCTTTGTTTTACCTTCTCACCATAAGGGAGATGCGCAGTCCAATAAAAGACTATGGAGAATAAAAATAACGAAAGACCAGAACATTTTTTTATTTATTTTCCTCTACTAATAAGAGTTGTATGGCCCATATAAGAAATAAAAATTAAAATGTCTACTATTTTATTGATTTTTCCAACTACATAAGAGACCATGTGGTCATATGACATCACCAAGAGAGATAAGGATGAATGAAATAAAATATAAAAAATAAGTTTTGATTTGTTTTTAGCTACCAAGGAAGGTTTTATGGTGCCATAAATCGAAAGGGTATTTTTGAACAATAAGAATCTAAGACATATTTTTGCAAGGTGAGATTGTATTACAACTCCATAAAGATCATTATAAAGGAGGAGATTTGAAAATTATTTGTTTATATTTTCTTCAAAAATTATAATTTTGTGTATGATTCATTTATATTTAAATATTTAATTTCAAAAAATTTTCATAACTATTATTAATTAATCTTAATGTGGAAATTGCACAATATAATATTTTTTTGAATATGTCTATTATTTCCACAAATTTAAAATATCGATGGGGTGTAAGAAATATTTCATACATATGTTATGGGTAAATATGGGATGATTGTCTTTGATTTGATATCAGTATCAAAGAATCATTTAAGTTTATGTTTTTGCACTCCTAATGGTGTAATTATGTCTTTACCACCCATTGAATGAGAGAGATTTCAATGAGGATAATGTTTTTCCTTACTGGGATATTCTTGTGAATGTCTATGTTTAATAATCTAAAGTTATCATTTAATTTTCTTAAGATTATTTTAGTATCTTTGTGTTTAACTATATAAAAACATTTCATTCTATATTTTTCCCTTAATTTCCTTTCTATATCCTTTCTGTGCTTTCTGATTAAAAGTATAAAACCCCTAATAGAAAATATTTTTGCTATGAATAGATTTTACCTTAATTTTTCATTTTTGTCTTTCAATAAAGGTATCTCTACATGCTAATATGATAGGTAATTGATCCCTACATTACTGACTAATGTGAGGACTCAATTCCTACACTATTGACTCAAAACCATCAATTTGTTCCCATAAAAAAATTTTGAGCCAAATTTTTTTAGTGACTCCACTAGGGATCAAGGTTATTTATGCATGTGATTTTTAAACATTTCAAGGAACCTTCCTTATAATGGATTTGGCAAATCCATTGATAAAAATTACATAGTTCTTACATATTTTTTATTAAAATAATGACATTGGCTCACATGAACCCCAATGTTACTTGTGTCCCATTGGGAAAATATTTTAGGCCATTGGATTTGGCTCAATAAAATGATTTAACTTTAAGATTAAGAAATATATTTCCAAAGTTCTCATGTGAAAATGGTCAAGATGCAAATAAATATATCTTGGCCTTAACGATGACTTGTATCATCTTGGGAGTTATGCATGAGGATGTCACTATGAGACTTTTTGTTGAAAATTCCACTAGACCTAGTAATGAGAGGTTTTGTCACATAGAATATGGATGCATTATGGATTAGGAATCTTTGAAGAATAATTTTATAAATAGGTTTTTGTTAGTTATGGGTGTGTGTGTACCAGTCTATGATTTATTCCAATCTAGAAGTAAGACAATGAGAAAATGAAAGAGTTCATATCCCACTTCAAATAATTATTGAGACTAATTCCTAATGTCGATCAACCAAGTCATAATGATAAAATATATGTCTTTATTGGTTCTCTATACCCAAAAATTAAATTCATCTTGATGAGGAATAAGGTAAATGATTTTGAATTTGAAAAACAAGAATGTATTATTTTGTTCAAGTTAAAGAGGGGATTATTTAAACTAGGGTCCTTAAACCCTAGAAGAAGAACAAACACAAAAAAATAAATATTATATCCAAGACTAACTAAGAAATAAGACCAACCAAGTATATAAATAGCTAAAAAATAACCTAGAAACAAACGAAGAACTAGTCTAAATCTAAGCAACCAAAAACATCCTCCCAACAAGCTTTCATATTTTTTTAGGTTCATATCAATCTAATGTAACAATTTATCATGGTCCATACCATACTACGATCCACTACTATACCCCCTCTTTCCCTTCCCTTTGCAAGTCACACTGGGCTCAAAAATATCACTAAGGTGACCTCATAGGTTTTTAATGTTATGTATGCCCTAATAAATTTCTACGTTGATACAATTTACTAAAAAAATTATTTTATTATGAATATTCTCATTTTCTTGATCTATTAACTCTACCCTAAAATATAGACTAATAATTTGGTGATCTTCATCCTTAGTAGAGAAGAATTGACTCATCATTGCATTTGTATGTTGTAGTATAATAACCATTCCCTTTATCTCTATGATCTCTCACATAAACAACTACATGATAGTTTTTTGTAGGTTGATCTCTTCCACGATCTTGTCTAACTTCTCCTTACCTTTTAGTGAGGTAACTAAATTATTAAATACCTCATTATTATCCTTTTGATTATGAGAAGCCTCCCCTTTACTAGAGGAGTATTAATAAGATCCTTGATCACCTTCTCAGCTACAACTAGATTCTAATTTGGTTTGCTTCCCTAATCCACTTCTTTTTGACTCTCTCCAAGATCTTCACTTCCCTCTTCAACATAAATAAAATTCCCAACTCCCCTATTAATGCATGAATCTTGAAGACCATGGTTCCCCTATTTCCCCTAGTTAGGCCTTGTAGGCTTCAATACATTTTGAATCTTTTCTTGATATTATCGTAATATTTTATTATTTTCATCATCATTGTCAATGATTTTTTCTATAGGTTTATTATTATTCACAAAAACCCTTTTTGGACTCCCAGGATACTTTATCTACACTTTTTTTTAATTTTTTAATATCAACAGGCCCCTCCTTTAAATTTTCATTCTCGATCTATGACATGTCTAGATTGATTTGATTCATGCCCTTAAAATGCTTGAATATTAGGTAGATCACTCCTTTATGTCTAGGTGTAGAGTAGTTTCCATGTTTAAATTTCAAGATTGACACCTCCATAGATTTTAGGATAAAAAAGGGAGACTAAAGGGAACACCATCCCTGAAGTAATTTAACATTCTAAATAATGACCATCTAACTACATTATACCTAAATTCTAAGGTGATGTACTACATTACATTAAAGGCTACCTCTACAAATGGTCTAAGTAATAATTCCTTGTCAAAACCATTGTGCAGCTACTCCAATTGTTCTCCTTCTAAACATGCCCCTTTGTCTAATTTGAAATCCCTTAGTGTATAGTAACTCTTCATTTCCTCAATCACCAGTATAGTTACATGATAAATGAGTTACTCAATAATGTCAAGAGTAATTATATTGATTGACATTATTATGTAATCTCATGCTTTCATAAATAATATTGATAAATGCCTATAAAACCTTCAATCTTCTCCATAAAACTCATAAAGACACCCACTTGCATAGATGCCTAGACTCTTTCATTTTTCATAACTTTAGTCTGTAATTTTAGTTCAACTCTACTCATTTTTATTAATAACAAGAATATATTGAAATTGAATATGACATGATTTTATATGGTATGTAGAATAAATAAACTTCAAAACATGATACAAATTACATTAGTGATGATTAAGTAGTAGAACCTAGTATAATCATGAGTTATCACCATTAAAAAAAGAGAGTTCAAAGGAGAATTTTTGATCAAACAAACCAAAACTATAATTGAGAAAAATATAAATCTCTTATCACATATGATTGTTTTAATTTCACAATTGTGGGAGAAGGTGAATAACTATAAGAACTAATGATTGATCAGAGAATATATGGAGAATTTGACACCCCCTTGTCAAAGAGAAGACATATTTGCATATTTCATAGGATTGCTTGAACATCAGAATCCTAGGGGAAATGATTTGTTTAAATAAAAACTGATTAAGCCACAATTAGAGAGTAATAATGTAGTTGTTTTAATTTTTAAAGGTGAAGTTAACAAATAACTAATTTTCTATGAAAAAGAAGATTCCTCTTATGTTAGAATGGAAGAATCAGAGATCAAAAGTGAATATTTATTGAGCACTTATTTTTCATACCACACTATATAAAATTTCTTTGTGGGATTTGAATCCAAAGCAGTCAAGCCTAAACACATTGAATATCATAACCATGTCAATATTGAAATGAATACATATAAAATGAATGGTTACCAATATTCATTACAATTAAAATGGAAATTATAAAGGTAGAGGAAATTGATGAAGATGATGATGATGACTCATTTAGTGATGAATTAATTTATAATTAGGAATAAATTTGGCAAGGAATATTTTCACTCAGTTCATTCCATAAGATATTCCTATTGTTGTTCCAACTCAAAACCAATAGGCTTCTCTTTGATTCAATTCTTGTATCTAGAAAAGTTGCATTTAAATCTATTCAACAAAACATTGGTGAAACATAATGCTACTCAAGGACCATATAATATTAAAGAGTTCATAATGTTTATATTCTAGGATACGATTATAGTAATGGTTTATTCATTCATGATCATCCCTATGAGAATGATAACTATAAGCTCCTCTTGCCACCTATTTGGTCACTTCTATTAAATATGTTCATAGTTCATAAGTCAAATTATTTATTTTAAAATGGTAGCTACTTCTCTTAGCTGGTGAATGTATTTGTATAGTATTTTATTTTTCTTCTACATTGTAAATAGTCCTGATTTCCCTATTTTATCTTGTTTCCTTATCTTATTTCATTCTAGTGTGTGGGTGTTGGTTTTTAGTAAATGCAATAGTCTATTTGTTGCTCATTCTTCTCCATGCATTGGTCCTTCTACCTACACATATTTGTATATGTAATCTATATCTAAGAAATAGCATGGGAAATTACATGATATGTAAGAATGTTAGAATAGTCATTACTTCAAGGTTGATGAAAAGATCACATTCTGAGAAATAAAATTTGAATTTCTTTATCCAAATGATTCTACAAGATAGAAACTTGATAATAAATTTAGAGAATAGCTTTTGTAGTCATGAAAGATGGTGAAATGGATGTTTATTCCTCAAGTTACTTAATGGATATCTTTTTCATATATCTCTTCAAGTGAACAAGTGATAAATGTGCAAATTTTAGAATAGGGGATCTAGCTTAGTAGCTCATGTTCATTTATCATATGATTGAGATAAGTGAACTAGTTATAAGTTGGCCAGATCAAGATGTGAAAATGTGAGATTTAATGGTTTTCATGGATATTTGTTAATGTTAAGGATGGTAATATTTTTATAGAATGGGACATTAACTTTGAGCCTAATAAACAAGGCATAAATAACTTACTGATATCTATCTAATATTTCAAGCTTCTAAATGGTGAGACATTGAGAGATTTTCATAGTATAATTTTATATGGAAAGGCATTTGAAGATAATATATTGGTCAACCCTAATTTATGGATTTTGAGTCACAAAGTTGAGTGTATTGATAATCTCTTGACTATACCTCTTCATCAAAAGAAGGTTCATCACTTTTGAGTATATGAAAGAGGGGTTTCTCTATTTACATTTTAGTTTGTGTGAAAACACAACAAAAACTTCCCTCACATACACTATGCTTTGGGATATGTGATATCATCTATCAGGATGAGTACCTAATGCCATTACATACATTATCCATTGACATGTTATAACATTATGATGGTTTTAGGACCTATCATTTTATCAAATATAAATTAATTATCAATTTATTAGGTTGAAGTCAACTTCAAGACTCTATTTATCAATGGATAAAATGCTTACTTGTAAAAATAGAGTCTATGCTATTTCCATCCATTGTAGTTTGAAATCTGAATTAGATCTAGCTATTGTGATGGTTTTTAGAGATTTAAAAAAAATGGCAAAATTTTAATTTTTTCAACTAGTTTTTGGTTTGGGATTAAAATTATAAAATTTTGAAAAGATTAAAATTTTAATTAATTAAATTTGATATCATAGTAAAAACACTTTATATCTTGAACAATACAAAAGTTCTTTCAAACTCCCCAATGTAAAAGGTCATTGGCTTTTCTAAAATTTATAGAAGTTCATTAAACCTTTTTCAAGTTGTGAAAATTCATTGGGATTTTCCCCAATTTGTATAAAAATTTATTGACACTTTCTCAAGTCACATAATTTGCATTTTCAATTTTACACATGGTATAATTTTGATTTGATTTTTGAAATCATGTTGCTCTGTAATTTCCTTGATCACTTCCCTAAGTTGTGTAAATTCATTTTGTCAGTCCACAAGTCATGAAAATTTATTGTCACTCCATAAGTCATGAAAATTAAATCTTCCCTTTCCACTTCCATGTAATTTTCTAACTTCCACTCAACACCTTAACAAAATTCTTTCACTGTGTTGTTTCCAAGTAGTAAAACATAATTACAATTGATAAAAAAACACAAAGTGAAGTGAATTTTAAAGAGAATTAGATTTTTGTTTTGATTTGGATACATAATAAATTATCTATACAATACATTTAAGGAGGATAAATGCTTTCATAATTATTTTATTTATTTTACCTCCTCACTATAAGGGATCTGTACAGCCATACAACCCAATAAAGGACTCTATAAAATAAAAATAAAGAAAGACCAAATTATTTTCCTATTTATTTCCATCTACTACTAAGAGTTGTATGGCCCATATTAGAAAGACAAATTAACAAATCTAATATTTTATTGATTTTTCCAACTACATAAGAGACCATGTGGTTGTATGACATCACCAAGAGAGAAGGATAAATGAAATGAAATAAAAAAATAGGTTTTGATTTATTTGTAACTTTAAATAAAGGTTGTATGGTGTCATACGACCAAGGGACATTTTTTAACAATAGAAATATGAGATGTATTTTTGGAAGGTGAGATTGTATTAAAACTCAATGAAGATCAATACAAAGGAGGACATTTGAAAATTATGTATTCATATTTTCTTCTTGAATTATAATTTTGTGTATGATCCTTTTGTATTCAAATATTTGTTTTTGAAAATTTATCATAAATATTATGAATTAGTATTAATGTAGAAATTGTAAATTAGAATTTATTTTTGAATCTATGTTTATTATTTTCACAAATTTGTAATCTCGATGGGGTGTGAGCAATATTTTAATTGTATTTTACAAGTAAATGTGGGATGGTTATTTTTGGTTTGCTATAAGTATCAAATAATAATTTTAGTGTATGTTTTTACAGTCCTAAGTGTTTAATTATGTCCTTAACACCCATTAAATGAGAGATATTTCAATGAGGACAATGTTTCTCCTTCTTGGGCTATTCTAGTGAATCTATGTGTTTAGTCATCTAGAGTCATCCTTCATCTTCCCTGGGGTTATTTTAAAAAAAATTGTGTTTAACTGGAAAAAATCATCCCATTATATATTTTTCCCTTTTCTACTCATTTCTATCATTCCTAATTTTCTTTCTATATCCTTTTTGTGCTTTCCATTTAAAATTATGAAACCTTCAATAAAAAATGTTTTTTTTTGTAAATAGCTTTTTCCTTTTTGGTTTTAAATAAAGGTAGATTTACCTACTAATATGAGAGGGACTTTAAACCTACATTATTGACTAACATGAGGACTTAATTCCCACAATGTTAACTCAAAGTCATAAATTTGTCCCCATGACAAATTTTTGAGCCAATAGTAAATAAATTATTTTTTCTTTTATGGTTTACTTTCCTATTTTATTGTTATTTTAGGTTGATATCTTTCTCTTCTTGGTTTTTTTTGTCAGTATAGTCTCATTATTTATATTTTTTGGTCGATTCCTATCCCTTTTACCCTAAAGGTTCCACCTTGGTCAAAAAAGGAAGAAAGGAAGGTTTGTATGTAGGTAGAAAAATTGACATTTTGGCATGCAGGTATAATTTGATTTATTTTGTGGAATTATATTCTCTTTCTAATTCATTTTTGAAAGATTATATTGTTTCTTGTGTTTTGAATCATTTTTTTTGTTTGGGTGAGTTTGGATAAATCTAGTTGGCCTCTAAAAATATTCTCTCAAAACCAAGCACAAAATTACATCTTTAATGGTTTTTGGATTTGCTTAGGTGAGTCTACCATGGTAAATATCTAGGGTGAAAAATATATGGTTTTTCCTTTTATTTATCATGGTGGTCCCAAACCCTTATCTCAAGCACTAAAAATAAAGACAATAAAAAATTAAAAAAAACAAAAAAAATGGTTATTCATAAAAATCATTTTTTTGTGATTCAAGAAATATCTACTAGGGTTAAGGATGACCCATTGGTAGTATACCAAGCCCTTGAGTGGGATGAAATACAACTTCATCAGGACTATATATGACAAGTTAGTAATAGATTAATGTTTAGATAAACATCCTCAAAGTAAAATTCACTATCCTAATGATTGGGGGCATAATAGTTAGTCTTTAAAGGTTGTAATAAATGGAAAATCAATTAATTTTCAGACACCTAGTCAATGAAAATACTGAATTTGGTCACCTAGTTACTCCCATAGTTTCCTTTATTGAATTAATTTACATGCATTATCTTAGTCAATAATTTTTTATTCATAGACAAGTTTATTTTGTCCCAAAATACTTAAGAGTATTTTCCAATAGAGACACCATTTTTTATTACTTACACAACACACCCTAATTTAATTATTAAATCTTGGAACCTCTTCTTACTCTGGAGTCTAGTATTTTATCTCAATATAATTTGGTGGCCTTGGCATGTTTAAATTATTGGACTAAATTAAGAAATTTATTGGGAGTTTGTAATCAGGATGTTAAGCTTATTTTGTTGTTCTAGTCAAGTTTGGAAGAGAATTTTTCATCCTATGTACTTGGTCTGAAGAAGATTACATTTAGGATTTCATTGATTTAATCATTTGAATTTGCCTATCTATAGAGTATTAGCTTTACTTAATCATGTTTTTAAGAGTATAAAAAAATATATTTTGGGAAAAACATGGCTTAGACATAGGTAGGTTATATAATCATTATTAGATTTTTTGGATATTTCCTTAAGAAATTTGATCTATTATCTCTTCCTTTCAATTTAAATTGATTAAGTGTTTTCATCAATTCACTTTTAGACTTAGTCACTTTACGAAATTTTAGTCTAAATTAGCTGTTATTTAGAAAAATTTAGTTATTATTATTAAAAAAAAATATGTCTACCTTTGTTTTATTTTTAGGATTTTTACTTAGTCATTTTAGTTCAAATCAAAATTGGTAACAATTACTTATTTTCCCACCGATTCCCTTTATGTGAATTTTACACGTAGTTATCCCCTACCACTTTCATCACTTAGTCACTTTTCAAATCTTTAATCCAAATTTATGGGCATTAGATTAAAAAAATGATACAAAGTGTCTCAATATTATTTATTCATATCACTTTAGTATACATACCTTTGATCCAAGCTCTTGGGATCTTAGGCAAATGGGATGATGCCACATGATAAAATCCTACATCACTATGGCCTTGAGGTAGACAAAATAGTTTGGGCTGATAACAAATCAAGAAAGTGATCGATATGATGCCATATGGTAAAATATCACTCCACCATATCCTTAAATTAGTCCCTACACATTAATTAGACTAGAGAGATCCTACATGAGTGAGATGAAGTCACATGATGAAATTTCATTGCATCACAACTAAATAATAGACAAAATATTTCAAGCCCATATTAGTGTAGAGATTGAATGAGAATCATGCACATAACATGACCTTGCCAATAAATGAAATTATATCATCCTTATTAATATCAAATATCTTAAATTTTATGGCCATTTTATGCATCATAACCATCAAAGCTCAATATTTTATGGGATGCCTAATCCAACCTATCTATATAATCAAGTTGAAATGTGTCCCCTAGTGGTAAAATGATTTTAAAATGCATAATTTAAATTAAATCAAATGGTGGTATTGATTATTTAAATGTCATATACATTGGAGATAAATGAAAAACATAAAAAATATAATTATTGTCTTAAATGATGTGTTATCACTACTTCACACAACATAGCTAGTTGACTATCTAGAGAAGATCTCAATGACATTCAACTACCCAAAATTCAATTCAAATTCAATCAACATATCCCATACTATGTAATTACAACTAATTAAGTGATTTAATGAATATTAAAAAAATTCCAATCTCTTAGTATTTAATTCTAATTCATTTGGCATGGTATTAGTCTTTATTTGCTTAAGATTGAGTGGGATCTAATTAAAATTTCATATTGAATAGTTGCATCTCATTTAATTCTTGAAACCACTAGATATTGGGTTAATTAATGAATCTATGGACCTGATTTATCTATATAAGACTTGTTTAAATACTTAGAAATGGATATTCCATCTATAATTAGAGGTTGGTCCAATTAGAGTTAGAGGATAAAACATTTTATTTTGTATATTTTCTTATTTTCTAGTAAGTTTTCTCCTTTTGTATGAATTAAGGTTGTTTGAAGTCAATTATGTAATTCACCTTAGTATTTAATGAATTATAATTAATGTTTCATGAATCATATTCTATATAAAATCTTTATGACTTGAAACTCATTACATGCACATGTATATGATGGCTTTGTTTCCTTCTCTTTACATAGCTAAGTTAGTACTCAAACTCCTACACTATATTTTTTCCTAGTTATGCCATGTTGGCCACATGGAGTTTAGTTTCTCAAGGTAATCATCTCCTCAAAAAAATCATATTTGTCTTATCTACAAATTAGGCTCATCTTTACTTTCTCCCTACCCTTTCTCTTTTGTTCTTTTTTATATCTATGTTAAATTAGGTAGTATTGTTGCTTTCACAACATGCCCTAATTTATTCATGAAATCATGGAATCCCTTTTTGCTCTAGATTCTAGTCTTGTACATAATATATTTTGTGTCTTAGGCATGTTTAATCTATTATTATGATTTTAAAAAGGGAACTTAGGAAGTTGTAGTCATAATGTTATAGTTGCTTCACTCTCTAGACTAATTCTAAAATTATAATATCTATTATATGTACTTAGTCTAAAAGAGTTTATAATTAGATATTTATTGATATAAATATTTGAATTTTTTAAATCTAATAAGTCTTGGATCATGTTTTGAAATTCTCTAAAATTTCCTTTTTTAGACCATTTAACCTTTGATTTATACAAATTATATGATTATTTCAAGTTTTTTGCATATTTTACTTAAGATAATTAGGTTCAATTATGATTTATTTTGAGATAAATAGACTAAGATTTTTTATCACTTCATATTTTAGACTTAGCCATTTCATTTGTATTAGACTAAATTAGCTTTTTCAAGAGTAAATGAGACTATTTTATCTAGTGATTTAATCTCCACTTTTCCCATTTCTACTTCTATTCGAGTAAAAGTGACCAAGTAATTATATTGTCTCACTCTCAGACTAAGTCACTTTTATTTTTAACTAGTAAAAATTATTTCTCTTTATGTATTTTAACTTAGTCATTCTTGGAGAAAATTTCATATTTAAAACCTAACAACTATTTTATTTTTTCACAGTCCAATGGTCAATTACTCCCCCATGATCCTAGGCAAGTGAGGAGATACCAATTTTCATGCATTCACTTCTCCAATCCTCTTTAGGACTTAGTCACTTTGAAAATATATTCTATATGCCTAGGATGACGATGTGTGGAACCATCCTACTTCCCCACTTCCATGGGCCCTTTTAGCTTCTAAGATAGGCATCTAACCTTATAGATGCTTGGGATAATTCCACATGGTGTAATATTACTTAATTATGGCTTTGAGGTAGTCCATGAACCTCTAATCTACTTCTAAGCTCTTCGATGCCTGAGAAGTTAATTCATGGAATGATCCTATTTCCTCGATCCCCAGGTTGGTTTGTATGTATTTAAGCCTTGGTGAGGCCTCGAATAATAAAGATATTGATAAGTTTCAAGATCTCACTTCACCATGAACACAAAGGTAAATAGTGTAATTGATGATCAATTAGGTAGTGTATGATTAGGAAACTATTACATGGCACAAGACTACAAAATAGATTACACATTGGCATCTTAATCAAAATTATATGAGCTTAAAATTGATAGTGATATTGCCTATAAATATCATCAAAATCAAAATGATTTGAGATAAAATGTCAATTTTTATTAAGTCCATAAAGTATTAAACATATAAATCCTATTCTAGATGCTTTAAATTTTATTTTTTAGGAATAAATAACCTTGTAATTTTACACATTGCTAGTGGCTTCTAAGTTTTATCTTGGTCATTTTTCCTATTTCTTAGGTTTTGGGTGAATTATGACTACATTTATATTTAATTGGCTAAGGTTTTAGGTTTATGCATATTTAAGTATTAGTCATTATTTTGATCATATTAGCTATTATGTAGCATGTTTTGGTCTATTATTTACCTATTGTTAGTTTATTGACTCCATGTTTATATTGTTGTATCTATTTCCCTAGTTTATTTATTAATGAAAATATCTAATGGGATTTTGAATTGGGAAGATAAGGAAATTTTATCCTCTTAAGGGGGTCTATTTATACATTTTATCAATTAAAATGACTAATAAATTTTCATTACTTTACCTTTTAACTTAGTTGTTTTATACAAAATGGACTAAATGGCCTTTATTTTAAACTTTTAGAATTATTTGTTTTTGTTTACATTTGAAAATTTAGAAGTCTAATAGTTATCTTTTATTTTTTAGGCCTTAGATAACCAATATTATACCATATATCAACTAGTAAATTCATCATAACCTTTTTAAATTAAATATTTTTTTAGAATCCATGAGTTTTCAGGTGTATGAACTATGACCACATGTTATGATCACATTTGGTCATTTCCTAGTGTTTATCCATACAAATTGATATTAAAGTGATCTCTTGAGTAAGTGAGATGCTAAAAAGTGTCAAAATATCACTCCACTTCTCTAAAGTCATTAAAAAATATCCCACCCAAGGATCATATAGAAACCTAGGATGCCACCACATGAAATGGTTGTATTTATCCAAGCCCCTAGGATGATCAATACATTATGTGTAGATATTTGACTCTATGAGTGAGAAAGATGTAGCCACATATAAAAATCACACTTCCCCATTATCTTGGGTCAATCAAAATAATCAGATGGATAGGAGATCAATTGAGTAATCAAGATGTGGTCATATGCCAAATTTTTAGTACACTGGAGTAGATATACCACTTTGAACATTTAGCTAGGATAAGCCAGTTTCATGTGAGTGAGATAGTGGTACATAGAAATATATTGATATGTTAGAGATAGAGAAATTTTGAGAGACATGGGACCCCCATTAAAGTTATGGAATAGTGAGAGGCTAACACAAGGTAAATTCATGACCCATGAAGACATGATAGCTTCATAGAGTAGTGGGAAACATTTACGTGGAAAAATTTTCCTAAGATGGATACATGGACCTCCAAAAAAATATTTTTGGCTTAGATATGATGGCCATATTACCCATCTAGACCATCACTATATATAAATTAGAATATGTGTCTAATAAGGTATATGTGGTCATGTGTAATCTTGTCCTCTAATAGTAGGGATATCATGGATCCTAAAATTTGAATTTAATCAGGTACTAACATTAAATGGATAATTCCATGTACATGGGGATTAGAAAAAGAGCCACAAAATACAAAATCTACTTAGAAGAGGTATGGTATCCTACTACGTGGGATATGACCTATTGGTGATCCTATAAAGATCCTAATGAAATTGCACTACATAGGTTATATGTGAGATTAAATCAACATGACCCTTGAAACATTGATCATTGTTATAATAGGACTTGATTTAGTCTCAGGTGGACTTGGCTCATTGAGTTATCCTAACTATCCTATTTTGGATTGAATTTGGGACTCATTGGCATGGTGTCTATTTATGTCTAGTCCTTATTTTTATGAAGTGATAGTTCATTTTATATTTATAAGATAGAGTAAAATAACCAAACCATTTCATTCCTTGTACTTTATTATTTTTTTATTTTATTTTTCTTTTGAGATATACTGTTATGAGATATTTTGTAGTTTCATCTAGAAAGGGTAAATACCAAACATTGATTATTTTATGAAATATATCTGAATTCAAAGGTTATGAGGATAATTTTCATAATTTATGCATTCATATGGTAAGTTTGTCGCTCTTTATTCATAGTAAATTTTTGCTTAGACTTTATCCCCATATTTACTTATGACTGTGTGAATATTGGTCAAACAAAAGAATGGTCTCATGGGATTTATCTAATTGAATGAAATAGATTTAATTTCATTACATTATAGGATAATTTAAAATTATAGTTACCCTTTATAGTTTTATATTTTTTTTATCCTATTAGTTTCATTTTATAATAGCCTAATTTATAATTAATGATTACATATTTCATCTGGATTGCTTGTTCCTCACTCATCATTTTTTTAAAGAATTTTTGAATCAAGTATGTTGAAGACAAAAGTTTCTCATTAAGGAATTAATTAAAAAATAGGAATAGGTTGAGTCTTTCCTAGTATAATTTTATTTTTAGGTATCAAATCACATTTTAGATAGGCCCCTTATATGGAGCAACTTGAATCAACCAAATGGGGTGTCTAATTCACCATGACCTAGTAGACAAAGACCTTAGGGAAGTTATTGTTGAGACAAATTCCTTTTAAGAGAGGTGTATGGGGGAATTATCACCATTTACATATTCCCTTTTCCACCTAGATTTGGTGCATTATAATAAGACCACCAATAGATTGGTGCTAGAAGTAGGGCATATTAAAGTGTTCTTTGATATTAATGCTTGATTATGTTTAAAATTTTTGAGTCTTTCCTTAGACAAGGACATTCTAGGTCTCTAAAACTAGAAAACAAAAAAGTTGTCATAATATTGAAGTCCATTTAGGGTGATTTTAAGATATTGAAACTCTCAGGACATAAGAGAAATATGACTAACAAAGAGAAGTCTAATTCTAGAAAAAACTACTCATATAATATCCTCCCCATGACTATAGTTCATTTCATCACACCATTTTATCTACCTTATAACCCAAAAATGGATAGTATAGCCTAGTTAGGATGAGGTAGTTATCCTATGAACATTCTAAGACTTGATCATGACTATCAAAAAAAGCATGAGAAGGTCTACTTGAGGTATGTTCATGGTGGGGTAAGAATAGTATAACAACACATATACAACTTCAAGGATGCCTTGATTAGAAATCAATTTCAACATGAAGATGCCACTTACACTTTATATGGGTCAGTGTATAGTTGGGCCTTAGGTCTTCCAAATGGATCCATCACCTCTTGTGATAACCTTGAGTCTATGTTCACTAACCACTTTAGGATATCTATAGACCCTACCATACTATATCATCAAATTTTAACTACCAATAGAGAACCTAATTAGCCAATGATAATTTTCAATACTTAGTTCCACAATCTATACAAAAGGATGAAATACCCATAGGCATAGATGAATCTTACTTCTATATAGACATATTTTATATCTATATACCTTATTAATTATATGTTCCTTAAGAAGACCAAAAAAAATCTTACATCATTGTATCTAGTTTACAATTAAGTTGTTAGCATTGAGTAATAGATGGTACCTCAAGTGTATGTTTCCTATCCTTTGCCTTCATTAAGATAAATAAGTTCTTATAATCAAATCCCCATGATCAACCAAGCTCTAATGAAAAACATCCATCTAATGAACCTAATCTTGAGAGTTATTTATTCAAGTCTAAATCTAGACTATAATCTAATTCCCTTGAACCATGTGCCAAAATATAAGCCCTATGCTCTTCTAAATCATGTATTATCATAGCCTACAAATAAGTAATTCTAGTTTCCTATAATAACATTGATAACATGCCTTGTTAAGTGGTTATGCTACTCTTGATAAGAAATAACACACTATCCATTTATTTATGAATAGTCAGATGGATACTAACAATACCCATAACCTAGTACATGATGTTGTCCCTACATTCATAAATGCTACCATTATAGTGGCTAACACACCATGTCAATTAGGAAGTAGCCAAGGTACCACTATAAACATTGAGGTAACTAATTACTAGTACATGGTTTAGAATTGACCAATGATATGGTTAACTGGTGCATATAGGTACTAAAAAAACCAACCAAACAATAAATAACCCACATCATAACAAAAATTAAATTTTTTAGAGGAATAATAGGTAATGGAACACTAGGATAATAATGGAAATGTTTTTAGTCACCTTGACAACATCAATCAGAGTAATAGTAGTGCTTCTAACTCAATTAACAATATGTTAGGCCATGATGAGGTAAATTATTCTTAGTTCACACTTACCTCAAAAATATTCTAAAAGGATATTAATAACCTTGAAGTAGTCCCTATAATAAACAATAATAAACCAGTCCCAAGTGGAGATAACTTGAGTACTTTTATGGTCTTAAATACTTATGAGTTTCCATTTGAAAATGAAAATGAGCTTGAGGATAAATTGGAGGAATTCCATGCCTTAAAATAGTTCGAAAGGGGGAACAACTATCATTTGATAAGTAATCCAAATAGTATTTTGACTACCTCTACTTTAAACAACATTCAAGTTCCACTTAATGAAAATTAAAGTAATAAACCTCCCCCCTAAATGACATACTACCTGATATCAATCTATGAATAATTTCATACTCCCCAAGATGATAAATCACTAGAAAAAAATAATTTGGGAAATAACATTGTTAAGGACCTCAAGAAAACAAAGGACAACATAAAAGTGTTTGACTTGCATCAGACGTCTAACCAACATGATTTGTTTCTAAAATAATTGTCTACTCCTAAAAAGAAATAATATAATAGAAATATTTATGATCATGTTGATGTATATAAGGATAAAACTAAAATTCATCCTTTTCTACTAAAATTAATCATTGTTGATAAAAAAATACATAACTATTTGGTGGATTCAGTTGCTTTAGGGAATGTGATGCCTTATACAATTTACCAGTAACTAAGAATGACACCTACCAAATATTCTATAAATGTGGTTCAAAGGGAAGAGTCAAAGGTCAAGGTGTTTATGAAAATCAACCACATTCATATGTGTCTATATTCTGATCCTAAGGTGAAATAGCTCATTGACATCCATGTGGTGGATATACCTAAATTATATGGGATGCTTCCTAGATATGATTGGTCCAGAACACTCAATGGGTATATGGCCAATGAATCCTACCACATGTGGATTTTATGTGAGTCATACCCAATTAGATCATGGTTGAGATAGTACCAAATATGGATCACATGATCACATAGTATAATAAGACAAATGAGATCATGTTTAAGGAGTCTAAAATTGGGGTCTATGACTTGAAAAGGAATAAAAAGATTATGAGATATTATCCATTAACATGATGAATATACTAGAATAACCTAAATTATAAGAA